>VXBB01002187.1:109525-120106 GCA_013399915.1 Illadopsis cleaveri
TTTTTTTTTAATGAACAAATCAAATTTGGCTTTGTAGGCTTGGAACCTCATCCTCTCCACATATTGTCTGCCTCTCGTGTTTCTGGCTGGCTCCTGTCCTGGGTGCCTGCAGGCAGTGCTGTGGGTGGTGCTGGAGCTGGGAAGTGCTTAGTTTTGCATCCCAGTGCTTTGCTTCACATCCCATTCCTTTGCTTCACATCCCATTCCTTAGCTTTACATCCCATTCCTGTGCTTCACATCCCATNTCCCATTCCTTAGCTTTACATCTCATTCCCGTGCTTTACATCCCATTCCTTTGCTTCACATCCCATTCCCGTGCTCCACATCCCACTGCAAGCAGGGATTTGTGCCTGCCCCTCCCACCCAGGTACGGAGCCAAAGGAAATCCGAGTCCCTCCCTCCCTCTCACGGGATGACAGCGTTTCAGAACGGTTTAATGCAAATAAAGGTTAACTCGGTGTAAGGAGCCAGAGCTGCGGGCCCATCCTCGCTCCAAAACCTCGCTCTTCCTGCAGGAGAAATCTCAGGGGCTTCAGTCACAGCTTGCAGGAGCAGGAGGAATGTCAGCCTCGCCCGCCCCGGTGACTCTGATGGGGCTCCGCACTGTTTTCAGGCTGGAGTTTGGCAAACACACATCGGGCACTGGCCTCAGCAGCACAGCACATCCCTGCCCCGATCAGCCCCGGGGGACACGGCCAGGCTGGGGCTGGCTCAGCAGGGAGGGCTCCGAGGGGTCACATCCCATCACCTGGGGGAGGAAGGGGCTCCTCGGCTCCTTCCAGGGGACAGGAGAGGGCTGAAGCCCAGCTGTGCACAGTGCTCCTGTTTGCACGGCAGGCTGGGAGCACACCCTGGGACACCAACAGCAGTACCCAGATTCCAGGCACAGCAGCAGCAGCCAGGGACCGTTCTGAGTTCATTTCTCCTTTCTTTTCCTCTCTCAAGTTTTGATCTCGGCTTAAGCACCGGCTGGCTGCAGGCCCTGCTGGGAGACCAAAGTCAATTACCCCGATGTCTTTGATGGAATTGCGCCTGGCCAGCAGCCAGAGCCGCGGGCTCCTGCCCCAGAGCCCAGCACGGCGACAGGGCACAGTCTGGGACAGCTCCTCTGCTGAGCTGCAGAGGCTTGTCCAGGCTCAGGTGATCCTGCTGTCCCCAAAGCGCTCTCTCATTCACATTCAGAGTGCTTCAGCAGCCTTTGTCCCAATGTCGAGACTGTTAATAACAAAAGGGCCAGCGGTGTGCAGCTGTGTAGATCGGGAAGGAGAAATGCTCCGTTGGAAAAGGCGTTTCAGTAAGAACAAACCCTTAGAGCCTGGGGGAGCAGTCACCTCCCTGTGCCCCATCCAGACTGCCAGGCTTGTCCAGGTGCCAGGCAGGAGATGCTGACATTGTCCTTCCTGGGGTACTGGGAGGCAGAGGAGGACTCTGCAGTGCTGCACCGAGCAGGAAGGGAGATGCACGCCTGAAGCTCGATTCTGAGCTGGCTCAGAAGCACTGGCCAATCTCAGACGCTGCTCCCAGCAGGAGGGGGATGCCCCTGGGAGATGCAGAGCCCTTTAACCTGGCAAGATGCACTTAATACATAAAGATCACTCTGTGTTACCTCCCTGCCCCCAGCAAATACATGAGCTCCAGAATCAGTGCCCAAACATGAGGAGGGAAGAACGGAGAAGCAACAGCCCCAGCAGAAAGGAGGCTTTGTCAGGTGAGAATGAGCTCTGGAACCTGCAGAATGACCACTGGCACCACTGCAGTGCAGCTGGGGATGTGTGGTCCTGCCCCCAGCCTCAGGCTGGCAACTTTCTCAGCATTCCCAAGCAAAACTGCTCACTCCCTCCATGACTGTTGAAACAAAACCTGCTCCTGTCCTCCCCTCAGCTCTCAAAGACCTTGCAGGGAACAAAAATTCTTGCAACCAGCAGCAGAAGCCTGGAGGTTTTTGTTCTTCTGTCCCGAGGCTGTGCAGTTCCTCTCTGAGGGGTTCAGCATTTGCCCCCCTCTTGCCACAGTGGCAAAAAGCTAAAGAAGGCAAAACAGAGGTACCAGCCCTGGGTTGGTATCCCAAATGGGCTGTTTTAAACAGAAATTGAAGCCCAGGATGGGAATAGCTCCAAAACAAACCAATTAACTACCTAGTGAATAATTCATAAGACAAACAGTATTTCTTTTCCGTTCGAAATAAATGCAAATGGTTTATGATCTCCTCAAGCCTGTTTGTTACCTGAAAATCTCCCCCAGCTCCTTCCTGGCAGGTGAGTCTGGGCTGTGGTGGCAGGTCAGCTGCAGATAAGGATGTCTGGACTGTGCTGGCTGGCTTGGTCAGGGTGTTCACACCTCCCAGCTGAGCGCTGCTCCATGACCTGACCCTTTTTTTTTTAACCCATCATTTTAACTACACTTAGAAATTCAAGAAGGTCTTTCTGCACAAACCCCTAAACCAGCATTGACCATCTGTGTTTCCACAGTAACTCAGCGAGCACCTCCTACAGATTCAGGCTGGGAGCTGCCCCAGCACCAGCAGCAGGGCCAGGCATCAGGGGGAAATAGCCCAGGGGGACATCCCCTCCTACGCTGCAATCCATGGAGCTCTGACAGGCTCAGGGGTGACACGGATTTGACAGGTCCCCAGAGCAGTCAGGACACTACTTTGAGCCCTCTAATGGTTTGCAACTCACAGCAGAAACTGATTGATTTGCAACCCAGGGCTTTAGCCAGTGGCACGTTCAGTGCAATGGAATAATTGCAGAGCAGATTAGCACTGTGAGGTAATGATCTTTTTGCCTGCTTTTCTTAGCCTGCCTCATCCATCGCTGTCCTGCGTAGGATTAGCATATGCCTCATTTTGGAGCAGACATTCTGGCTTTAAAACCCAGCCCTTCGGATAATGGCTAAATGAAGACAGATAACAGCAGCCTCTGCCCTGGCACGGTGCCTGCTGAGATCCATAAATGGGGTGCTTGCTCCACTCCAGGCAGGCAAGAGGGGCTTTTGGTGGCCAGAGGCAGCTGCCTGGGATTTCTCATGGAGATAAAGCCATCGTGCATGCAGACGTGCCCACAGCAAGTATGTGAGCTGGCTTCCTCCAGTGAGCTGGCTTTTCTCCAGCCTTTGGGGGGCTGGATAGCAGGGTCACAGGAGAAAGTCTGCTCCTGCAGCAGGAAAGGGCTGGTGGAGGTACAGAGTGGATTTTTGCAGCGGGGAATGACTGGGGAGAGCAGCGCTGCAGGATCTGTGGACAAGCTGCGTGGGAATTGCCACCTAATTCAGAGCAGATGGATGCCAGCATCACCTAAGCCTCCAGAGCATCTGTCCCTCCTGTGGCCAGTCTGTGCTGGGGGGAACAGTGCTCTCTTCCACATCAAGGAGAGGACAGCAGCACCCCAAGAGCTCAGTGCCATGGAGCTAGGTGACAATGGGGACACTCACAGTGAGCCACGAGCAGCAACAGGGTCATGACCAGCCTATTATTAATGCATTAATACAGTGATTTTATACACACAAATCCCAGAGGCGTGGGCAGCAGGAGGAACCAGCAGAGTTACTCGTGGTGCAGGGAATATCCCCTGGTTATTCCTGCTCTCTGAGGAGTAAATGGATGGATTCCTGCACAGCTCAGGCAGCTGGAGGGGCTGGGCAAGGAGAGTTCCACCTGCCCAGGCTGCAGCAGGAGAACCTCAGGGCTTTGAAGGGTTAGGACAGCACAGCAGGACATCAAGTCTTTAACGGCACAACAACTGACCTCGGTGGGATGCAGAAGAGGGAATGTTAAAAATGTCACAGTTGACCAAATATCCACTGAATTAGGAATGTAAAAAAAGGGCTTTGTCGATGAGGCTGTGGAGGGGAGAGCTGAAGCAGAGGGGATGAGGATTAACACAGCTCTGGCAGAGGCTGCTGGGGTGTTAGTGCAGGTTAGCAGAGCTGCTGGACCAGGCACAGCCGCAGCAGGAAAACAGACTTGGAGGAATTAATGAGCCAGGTGGGAGAAAGTGCTAAAATCCACCAGGACAGGAGGCAGCAGGAGAATCCTAAACAAATCCACCATGATTACATCTGTGAGACTCCAACTGACACAGTGCAAAGGAAGGACTGCAGGGAGGGCTGAGGCTTTGAGACCTTGCAGGAGATGGAACACAGAGACAGCTGGCAAAGCAGCTCAGCCTCATCAGTCTGGGGGGAAAAAGGGATGAATGCAGGGCCAGGAAAGCTGACTTGTGCAGATACACCTGTGCAGCAGCACCTCCCTGCCCTACACAGTCCTGGCCCCACTGTCTCTGCCAAGTACTGCTCCTGACTAATTAACTCCAAACTCAATCATAACTGTGTCCTGTTGAATTCAAAGTGGGAGGAGAGGAGGAGAGGAGGCTTGGCATTTATCTGTGAGGTCTCTGCCTCTTAGCTGTCCTTCCCCAAGGGGCAGGGAGGGCTGGGTGCAGGGAGGCAGTGACACTGAGGATGCCCTGAAGACACACACAGCTGTCAGCCTTTGAGTCTGTCAGGGACATGTCCCAGCTTGTTAAAAACCTGAGCAAAGGCCAAGGGAAGATCTCCTTAGGATCTTGTGGCTGCTGCACTGGGCA
The DNA here is from genome assembly GCA_013399915.1 of Illadopsis cleaveri. Taxonomy (NCBI): domain Eukaryota; kingdom Metazoa; phylum Chordata; class Aves; order Passeriformes; family Timaliidae; genus Illadopsis; species Illadopsis cleaveri. The sequence continues at coordinate 114,109 of VXBB01002187.1, forward strand.
CCAAAGAAGTAAATAAAGATCTTACTGTACAGCTGGCACTTTTCCTGGAGAGTTTGGGACCCATGAGGGTGAGGAGGGGATTGACTATCAGAACCAGCACTGCACCACACAACAACCAGCAGGAGATGGGGGATGATAACACATGGGCTCAGCTCAGGAGGGCATGCCAAGGAGTGCTCTGGGGGCTGAAGGGGAGGATAATGAGGGTACCTGGCAAGATACCCAGGGGGTGGCTACTGGGCCAGGGGTACACAGTCATCTGTGCTCACACTCAGCCTGACACCTCTTTCCCATCATTTCCACTTTATTCAACAATCCTGCCTGGCTTGACAAGCTCCACAAGTGCTACTAATGCATGAAACCTCCCAGTCCCCTCCATTAGCTGCACCCAGCACAGGTATGGCCATGCACTGCTCCTCTCCAGCCCTGAGCAGGGGTGAGGTGCTGTCCTGCCTCCAAAGGGTCCTGCTACCTGCCTGGCCTGTGTCACCCCCATCTGCCCCTAGGACCCTGCTTGGACCATTAGGTAGGTGTTTGGGTCATGGCCAGAAGGCCACCATGCCTGCCCTGTGGCCCTGGGTCATGGCCATGCCTGCCCTGTGGCCCTCAGCAGCAATTCCTGCCTGTACAGCACAAGGAGTCAGACCAGCAGAGGAGATGCTGCAAACCCCAGTGTGAAAGGGGTTTTGGAGTCTCTAGGACTCCCCAGGCAGACTGTCCAGCACACAGCTGCGATGTGAATCCCCTCAAAGGCTGGCCCCAAACCCCCAACCTCATCTCCACCCCTCTCTGCCTCCCTGGCACCCTCGTGCCTACCTTGGCATCCAGGATGCTCGTCTCCACCCGGGCCACGCCCTGGTTCTCCCTGAACAGCTGGATCTTGCTGACCTTGCTGAACTCTGACAGCACCGTGGTGAGGTTGGTCTTCAGGTCAATGACGTGGCTGATGCCGTGCCGGGGTCCCACCAGCAGGGTGGTGGCTGGCTGCTTCTCGTCCTGGTGGCACAGGGACATGGAGAGAGACAGACAGACAGACAGACAGGGGTCAGCAAACACACCCCCGTGTCGCTGTAGGACACGAAAGAAAGATGAAAGACTAGATATTTCAGAAGGCAAAGAGCATAGAATAAAGGCTTTATTGTCTAATTCTTACTGCCTTTTATAAGGTGTTCCCATACAGACTGAACATGGGTGGTGAATAGGAACGACACCTCTCTGACCCCATGGGTTAAACCAGAGAAACAGCAAAGCACCACCTGGAGAAGGATTGTTTTGAGAAAGGAGAGTTGTTTGCCAAGATTGTTTTGAGAAGAAGCTTTCTTGAGAAATTTTTCCTTGGGAAAAGGTTAGCAGCTGCTAGCAGGCTAAAATCTCTCAGACTCAGAAATATCAGGCCCACACCCCAGGGTGGCACCTGGCTCTCTCCATGGAGTCAAGCCTCAATGCAGGCAGCTTGGGCAGGGCCAGGATGGCTCTTACAGAGCTGTAGGTAAGGCTGGTGCCATCAACCTGCCTCCCACAGCCCCTCTGCAGAGCTGGGAGGGGTGTGCAGGATGCCAAGGCTATTTAAAAGTAAAGCTCTGAACTGACTGTCCACATGAAATATTCAGGCCCACTGGTATCACTACACTGAAGTAAGTGTCTTACAAATCTGTCACATCTGACATTGCCTCTGAGAGAAGGAAGCAAAGGAGGGAGTGAATGTATTTCAGAAAAGAAGAAAGACCAAAGCCTTCACTGGAAATTGGGATGTTTCTTGCTCTGGTCTAAAAGGATGCTTCAAGCCAGGTGTGGAGGGGAAGAGGAGCTGGGCAGACCATTGCAGAAGATAATAAGGGAATACTTTTCACCACTTCAACACAGTTCAACACACAGACTGGATCAGAGGCATTGCTTTGGTGTCAGAGATTAAAAAAAATGCTGTCTGCTCAGGCAGTGTCAGAGCAGGCTCTGACTGCTCTGCCATGGCACCAACTGGTTTCCTGCAGGCTCCCTGTGAGCTGTGAGGTGAGGGGCAGAGCAGACCAAAGGCTGCCAGAGATGGAACCCAGCAGGCAAAGCCAGGGAAGTGCTGAGCCCACGGGTGGGGGTAAAGGGAAGGATGGCAGAGAGGGGACACCTACATGGGGACCTCTGGGTGGGAGGTGGAGTGAGGGGGATGAAGGGGTGAACCAGGCAGTGGGGAGCCTTTGTGGGAGGCTTTCCTCCTGCTGAGGGGGTTTGGGTGAGCAGTGGAGATGAAGGATGGCTGTGGCAGTGATCAGGCTGGAGCACCTGTGACAGCCCAGCCAGGGCTGTGTGGGCAAGCAGAGAACAGTGGCCTTGGCCAGGAGTTGCCCTCCTCCAGGATGGATGGCAGGACGTGCACAAACACATGCCTGAAACTACTCCAACCTCACTGAGCTGGTCATCTAGCTGCCCCATAGGCTGGCAGGAACAGAGCAGATCCTGACCCTGCAGACCTGAAAATCTGACCCACTGACAGCAGAGGCCCTGAAGGCTTTTCTGGGTGGGCTTGGAGCTCAGCAGGGCAGGGCAGGAGACTGAGGGAAGTGGTTTCTGTGAGCCCACGTGTCCCCTGGCTCCCCCCCAGCACACAGCCAGGAGCAGGCACCTCCCAGCCCAGCCTGAATTACCGTACCAGTCCCACTGTGTTGAAGAGAACCCCAGCAAAGGTGGGCAGCTCGTTCAGGATCCTCAGGTACTGCAGCTTTGCCTGGGCTGTGGAGACCTGACAAAACACAGCACACAGGTGATCACCATGAGCACGTGAGGGGGAAGAGATGAGGCAGGAGGCTGGGGCAGACTTGGGGGCTCTCGAGTAGGGGTGCACAGCAAGTTGTCAGGCATGGGCTGTGCTGGCAGTGAGTTTGAGCTGTGGGTCAGGGGGGTTCCCCACTCCCCTGCCTCCTGGGCAGCTGCTGGGAGGTAACTCAGAGCAGAGGCACAGCCAGGAAGGAGCCCCAGTGCTGGATGTGTAACCCCCCTGAGATGTACAACCCTCCCTCCCTCCCTGGGGAGCTGTGAAGGCTGCAGGAACCAAGGCAATGGCTCAGCAGCTGCTTCCACAGCTTTGCAAGCCCAGAAGCAGAGATTACAGTGAACTGATGTGTGCCCCTTCAGCCAGGCTTCAGCTGATCTCAGCCCTGATCCTCGCTGCACTCCCTGCAATCCAGATCAGCTCTTGAAAGCGGATTCAGGAGAGAGAGTGCCTACCTGGCTGTCTGAGATTTATCTCCCATCCCAGGGGATTTAATAACAAGAGTCCCCAAGAAGCTGGGAACAACAGGCTGGGGTGGAGGACAGGCTGCCACCCCACCAGCCCTGCACAGTGGGCTGGGCTCACCTTGGTGCCGCCAGGCTGGTGCTGGTGGGCTTTGAGCTGCTGCGAGAGGGATTTCCGGAGGCTCTTCTCTTTGATGAGCTGCAGGAGCGAGGGGGGCAGGAAGGGCTCCAGGCCCCACTCCTTCCTGTGGGGAGGGAAGCCTGCATGAGCTGCCAGGTCGGAGACACTGCCAGCGGGCAGAGGGACAGAAAACTGTCCCAGAGCCTCCTCTTGCCGTCAGAGGGAGCTGGAGCCACACCAGCACGTCCTTGGTGCCACAGGAACAGCAGCAGCCCCCAGCTCAGGTCCCCAAGGGTGACACAGGTACCAGCATCAGGCTGGGGAACAGCAGTGTCACGCTCTGCAGCATCCAGCTCCCACTCACCTTCATGTAAGCTTAGGGGATGCAGGGCAAATTCCCAAACCTCTTTTGGGGTCCTCTGGGGGTCATCCCTCCCTCCTTCCTCCCTGTGCTGACTGGGCAAGGCAGCCTGCACAGATGGGCTGGGTATGGGTTTAGGTCCCCCAGGAGCCACAGGAGGGCTGAGCCAGCGCTGCACAGCGTGGTGACAGGCTGAGATTACACAGCCACATCTCCTTGCCTTGGATGCAGGTGGAGAATCAGCCCGGGTTCCCATGGAAATGGTCCTGGGCTCATGGCAAATGTCCCCAGCCCTGGCTGCTGCATGCAGGTGGATGTCAGTGTGAGGGGGTCTTACACAGCCCCATGGTGGGACCAGGGGCTGGCTGTCACTGCTGCCAAGCCCCTGAGCCCAGCTCAAGGGGAGCTCTCAGAGCATCTCACGCCCCGCACCCCAAAACGTGGCTGTGACAGGGACACAGGGAAGGGACAACAAAGGAGGGCTGTGTGAACAGGGAGGAGGACTCACTCCACGTTCTTGAGGGAGACCTTCTGGCTGGGGCGGGTGGCTGAGACAGTGATGTAGATGTGGAGGGCAGCCAGCCCCAGCAGCATCTCCGGCTTGGGGTCGGTGCCGAAGCGCTCCCTGATCACATCGTTGCGGCTCTGCGGGAGGGAGAGGAGGTGTCCTCAGCCAGCCACAGGGACAGGCCACTGCCACCTGAGGGGCGCCACCACAGGGCACAGCCTTGGCAGACGTGTGGGCCACGAGCAGCAGCAGCTCCCAGGCCCTACCTGGATGTACAGGTACTCGAAAGCTGCAGGGTCCCGGCGCAGCAGCTCCACGGGGTCCTTGGGGAAGAAGCTCACACGGAAGAGACATCTCATGCCGTGGTAGTGTGTTCTTTGCACAACCTGTGGCAGGAGCAGAGGGGAGCACTGAGCCCAGGAACCATTGGCTGCAGGGCACAATATGCCCTCTCCTCTCTTCTGATATGATATTTGATTTCTCTCCTTCATGCACCACCTTTCATCCCAGCACCATCCCAGCCTTTTGTGGTGTGACAGCTTTGCCTGGTGCTGTAGGGTTTGTGCCACTCAGGCTAATGTGTGCTCCACGATCTCCATCTTATCCCTGCTTCTGGGCAGCACCAGCTTATTGGCTCTCCCAGCCAACAATGCTCATGAGTGCTGTCTGCAGCTGCCCAGGCTGCAGCACAGAGCAGCTCCATGCTGCTGTCAGTGTGGGATGGATAAAAACATGACTGTCTCCCTCTTTGGGACCCTTTTCACCCCTGAGCCTGCAGGACCAGGCCAGAGGCAAGCAGAGGCTGTGCCACCCCACAGCACAATCCCAGCCAAGCCCCACACAGAGGGAAGAAGAGGCTCTCTGTGCCCAGCCCCTCACCTCAGCCATCCCAACACCCTCCCACACCCAGCAGCTTACGTGGGCCAGCGGCTGCTTGTCCTGGAGCAGCAGGAAGCGGTGGCTCTGCTCCGGGCTGGAATACTCCAGGACCAGGGCAAAGTGCTCGATGTGTCTCAGCGACAGGCGGTCCTGCAATGTCACCATCACGTCCTGCAAACGCCACGGACAGCCTTGGGTGGGAGGCACTGGCTCCTTCCTGAGGGGGAGCTGGGACCTCACTGAGAGCCCACTCTTCCTGAGGGGGAGCTGGGACCTCACTGAGAGCCCACTCTTCCTGAGGGGGAGCTGGGACCTCACTGAGAGCCCACTCTTCCTGAGGGGGAGCTGGGACCTCACTGAGAGCCCACTCTTGCCTGGCAACCGGGGCTGTGCCAGGATGAGGCTCAGGGGGTCCACAGGATGGCACCCAGTGACTTTACAGAGGGAGGTGACCAGCAGCCAGAGCCCCAGCAGCTGGGGTAACACCGTGGTGGTGCTGAGGGAGCTGGCCCCTGGCAGGAGCACCCACCCTGCCTGGAGGGCAGGCTCACAGCAAGGAGAGAAGCGAGGAGAGGCACTGAGGCAGAAAACAGCCATCCCTGCCAGCTGCAGAGCGCGCTGCCTGGGGAGGCAGACGGGCCATCCATCACGCCAGAGCAGCTCCCAGCCAGCCCAGCACTGCTGGGGTGTTCATGCACGGGAAGCAGGAGAGGAAAAATGGATTGGGCAGGTGGGAGGAGAGCAGTGTCACGGTGCTGTGGGGGGGACAGGAGGGGCTCACCTTCACAGTGGTTCGGCCATCGAACGTGAAGGATTTGATCTGCCCGTTCTCCAGGAAAACCTTCAGCACGTTGGGAATGAGCAGAAGAGCTTCTTTCTTCAACATGTCCTGGCATGTGGGGCC
>VXBB01002187.1:120161-140861 GCA_013399915.1 Illadopsis cleaveri
CACGGAGAGACGGAGGGAGGGTGGGGAGAGAGACAGTGTCAGTGATGGAGTGCTCACTCGTGGCATCCTCTGCTGCTCTGGGCTTTTGTGCTAATAGGCACATTTCCCCTGAAAGCCCAGCATCCTCTGGAGCCATCAAGAAGCACAGAGCTGAGGCAATTCAGAGCTGCCTGACAGATTCAGCTCCCAGCAGCTGCAGTGGGAACAGAGCATCTTGCTCTGTCCAGCACATCCCACTGCCCATGCCTGGCACCCTGTCCTGCTCCCCAGCTGGTGTCCCAGAGGGGAGGAATGGCTGGGGTGGCTCAGAGCTGATCCCCCTTTCCTGACCCTTAGCCCAAGCCTATCCCCCCCTCAACCCTGCACATCCCCTCTGCAGGAAGTTGGGAGAAGGCTGATTTTATTTGGTGAGAAGCATTTCAATCAGATAATTACCTAATTGATTTTGCTTAAAAATAGAACGTGCTAGAAGCGCTTTACAGGGTTTTTTTTTTTTCCCAGTTTTGTTTTTTTGTTAATAAAACCTTTCAGCGATTAAGAGATAAAAGCACTGGGCTGGAACTCTTCAGTTTCCACAGCCATTCAGCAGTGCCCTGGTCACCCTGCCCCACATACAGGCACTCCAAAGCTTTTGGGATCAGGCTGGAAGCCACAGATCTTCCTTAGGGTGGGCATTTGAATTGCTTGCATGCCTCCCCTGGGTGCTCAGGGGGACTCAGTTGAGACCAGGTTTCTAGGGCCAGTTTTTGGGGCTCCTTCAGAGAGACAGGGGAGGACCACAGCAAGTCCCCCCAGCAGTGACCCAACACACTGACTGTGCCCAAGGCCATCTGTCCTGTGGGGCTCCCCAGGCCAGACAGCTGCTCTCACCTGCAGAGCCCAAATCAGGGAAGAGGAGCCCTGTGGCCACCAACCACCTCCCAGCCCATGGCCCTGGGGACCCCTCAGGGGGCTGAAGCACAAGGGAAGGCAGGGCAGCACTTACTGGGTCTGTCTCGCCGACTGTCACCTGCTCTGAAAATCGGACTTTGGCCGGGTTGGACCTGAGCTTGGCCTTCTTGGCTGCGCTGATGAAAGCAGATTTGGGAGACTGGAAAGAGAGCACTGGGTAAATCACCTGCCTCTGCCTGCCCTTGGAGCCGTGGTGTGGAGAAAGGCAGACACAGGACCCAGAGGAAACCCCTCTGGAGCCAGCGTAATGATGGGGAGTGGGCAGCAAACCATGAAATGGGGAGGGTGGAAAGCAACCCCCCTTGGCTGTGGTTACACAGCACTGCAGGCAGGGCCAGAAGAATGAGCAGCAGCCCCTGAAGTCACACCAGCAGCATCAGTGTGGCAGGGAGGCTGCACCCCAGTGAGCACCTGTGCCCGGCACCCCTTGTGCAGGCTGAGCTCCAGCAGATGTCAGCCAGGTCTTGCTTGGAGGCACTGGCACCAGTTGGATGAGAGAGATGAACCCCCTGGATGTGGGTTTGCTGCCCCAGGGAGATGGCAGGACCCTGCAGGATGTTCTGGTGGCAGTGCCTGCACGTACACCAGCACAGAGACAGTCGTGCCACAGAGCTGTGAGTGTCTGATGGTGCCAGCAGCAGCTGAGCCGCCTGTCCTGGCACAGGTCCACCCCCGGGCCAGGAGGAAAAAAGCTTTTTTGGAGTGTGGCACATGCCCCCGCTGCTGACAGAGCAGCACGGGGTGGGGGCATCTCATTCCCGGAGAGGAAGGGAGCACAGGGGAGCTCTCACACTTCTCTCCTTCCCCAACATCAAAGAGCCGGTGAAGCACAAACGGTGCCTCTGGCGGCAGCAGCATCTCCAGCTCTCCTGCAGCCCGGCCCTCCCAGCTCCTCAGGGGCTCCCGAGCCAGCAGCGACCCCTCCCTGCCACCTCTGGGTTACTCCATCAGACACAGCTGATGTCCTCAGCAAACCGTATGGATTTGGGAATGTTTTTCCTCCCTCCCTCCTGGTGACAAGGATGGGGACGTGGCTGCACACCCACTGACCCCAAAGGGCCCTGGCAGCCCTCAGAAGAGCCTTGGGGTGGTGGGACATGGGTCCAACAAATCAGTTAAGCTGCCTGAGTGCTCTCCCAGGGTCTGCAGGGACCCCACCTTGGTCTCCAAAAGGGCTTTTCAGCCCTGTCCTGGCTCCCCTGGAGCTGGCCATGGCCCTGCCAGTCTCACCTGGTGGGTGTGCAGGACCGTGAGGATGATGAAGTCCTCGGCCTTCCTGTGACAGAAAGGAGAAATGAAGATGGATGGGACCTTGTGGTGATGGACCTCAACATGTGCATCTGAGAGCACATCCCACCCTTCCCAGCCCAGTGGTGGCCAGGACCTTTGTGGGCTCCTTGAGGTGTTTGACAACGTGGCTGTGGATGCTTCCCCACTTCTTGGCCAGCTGGGAGGGGCTGTGGCACTTGCTCCAAGGCACTCCCCCTGCTCAGGCTGAGAATTCCCCACCCCAGCAGTGACCACTGGTGATGTGGGTGTGCACTGACGCCCCAAGGCTTTGGTTGTGGGCACATCAGCCTGGCATGAGCCCCTCCCCAGAGGCGATGAGGGACAAGTGTTGTCCTCACCTGACAAGCTCGATGAATCTCTCTCTGGGGGCTTCACTCACATCCTCATCGTTGATGGCCAAGATCTGGTCTCCTGGCAGGAGTTTATCCTCAGAGGGGCCGCCTGCCAGGAGAGAGGGTCAGGGCCAACCCAGGCATCCCAGAGCTGCGGGGTGGAGGGGAAGCACGAGGGTCCCAAGCATCCCCAAAGCCTTTGCCCACCTATGTGGCTGTGGAGGACACCCTGCAGGCCCACCAGAGGGGACAGGAGAGGACAACAGGAGCCCGGGGAGGGGTGTCCCAGCAGGGAGGAGCGCTTGCTGTGTTTCCTGGCACGCCGCAGGTGTCCAGGACCACCCCCAGACCCTCCCTACCTGCTGCCACCGACCGCACCACCACCGGCCTCTCGCTGCCAGCCACAAAGCCGAATCCGTAGAGGGGGTGGCGCTGGACCGTCACCTGTCGGAGCGTGTCCGAAGGCAGCTGCCCACATTCCATATCATCGCCACCGCGCTCCTCCGGCATCACATGGCTGCGCTGCAAGCACAGGGACAGGCTGTCATCCATCCCCGCCACGCCCGGCCCTCTGGAGGGCAGCCCCGCTCCACCTGCAGCGCTCCCAGCACTGGGATTGTCCCAGTCCCTTCCTGGGACAGCCACAGCCTCGTCCTCCTGCGCAGAGCAGTGCCTGTCCCTGCCACAGCACCAGCAGCTCAGGCATGGGGACATTCCTGGAGATGCCACACAAGGGTAAATCACACCCAGCACCTCACTGTCCCACCCCTGCCCCAGCACTGCACTCCTTCAGACAGGAGATCTGTGTGGGGTCAGCTGCTGGAGGTGTGGCCCTGGCCATTCCCTGAGGGTCAGGGGAGACAGGCCCTGGCACAGCCAGAGAGTTCACTCTGCCATTCTGCAGAGCTTTAAGAGCAAACTCAAGGGTTGGCTTATTCATGCTGTGTAACACAGCTCAACGCTATCACAGATCAGTGAAAACAACTTTAGCCAGTCTAAAGACTGGGATTGAGGCAGGCTCAGCTGTGCTACTACAGCCAAACCTCCACCATCAGCCCAGGGACTCCTGGGAGTGGAGACAACCAGAAGATGGGAAGATCCAGCCCAGGGCAAGGTTGTGTCAAAGGTGCCCTTGGCACCCCAGAGCAATGCCAGCCATGGCTCCAGGCTGTGAGCCTGCTTTGGGGGAGCAATCCCAGCACCACGGGAGGGCCACGGAGCACAGCACAGATGGCAACACGCACAGCCCAGCCAGAAAAACAAAGCGGTGAACGTGCTGCTGTTTCTGTGCTGCTCATGGCTTGTTCCTGTCCAGACTATTTAGTCTATTTGAAAGAGATCCTTCCTGGCCTTTTGACAGCACACTGATTGTCCCGTCTCTTATCAGTTTAGGATTTGATGCATCATCCATCTAACATTGTCCGTCTGCATTTCTGACACCCCCAGCACTGCGTTTGGCACCGGCTGCAGAGCCAAGAGGGACAGCACGTGGGGCTGGAGGGGACAGGAGCACATGGAGGGGACAGGAGCTCCTGAAGGGGACAGGAACTCCTGGCAGCTCCACACCAGCACACAGAGCTTGGGCCTTGAGGGCATCACTGCCACCAAAGCTGTGCCCAGCCTGATCCCCTGGTAACCACCCCAAATCCTCTAAGGGAGGATGCCACGTCTGCCATGGGAGCCAGGAGAGCTCAGAGCACCAGGTGAGTCTGCCCAGGGTCTGGGGCACAGCGCTGTGCTCCATGATGGTGGGATGTCACCACAGCCAGGTGACCCATTCCCTGTGCCCAGCTGGATGGGTGCTCGTGGCTTTCCCCTCCCACACGGCTGGAGAAGAAAACAGCGAGGCCTGGGGAAGCGAAGTGGCGAGGAGCAGCACTCCCTGAGCACGGGGAGTGCCGCACCCATCACTGCTCCCAGCAGGAGCAGAGCCAGCTCCATCACCGGGAGAGTGCAGCTGCAGGGAAGCACAGGCGGGACCATCTCCCCAGCGACCGTCTCTGCGCCGCCTCATTAGCTGCTCCGCTATTCCCATGAGCATTTAAAAGAACAACAGTGACAACCACAACAAAAAAGAATCGCGCGATCCGACCAATCTTCTCCAACCAACGTTATCCAGGGCCATTGTGTGCAGCTGAAAAGGCGGCTAAATGCGGCACTGCGTCTCCACGCGGCCAGGGAGAACGCCAGACACCGAGCTGGCTGCCACAAGACAGCAGTCACCGAGCTGCTGGCTTCCCAGGGGACACTCCTCCTTTCATCCCACCCCTGCTGCCCACAGCAATGCCAGCCTCCCCAGCCACAAGCCCCCGCAGCAGATGCACACGAGGATGAGCAGCAGCAGGGCTCGGAGCGCTGGGATGCCTCGGAGGATGTGGCTGAGCGCAGTGCGATGGGGAAACTGAGGCAGGGGTTTGCTCACCAAGCCACAGGGCAAAGGGGATGGCGAGTCCCAGACCAGAGCTGTGCAGTTGTGACCCTAGATTTGTCCTTCTGTGTGCAGTGGGGCCGTCGGTGTCACCATCAGTCCCGCCCACGGGACCCGCGGCTGAGCCACAGCCGGTGACAGCGCGGGGACCGGGGACAGCAGCGTCTCCCCCAGCCGAAATTATCATCAGAATTGGTCAGCCGGGAAATCTTTGCGGCTTCAACAGACAAAAGGGAAAGAACGCACACCTCACTTCAGCCACAACCAGCCTGCCATCCAGCGTCAAAGGGAAGAGGGGAATAAAGAGGTGGATACTGACAATAAAAAACTCCTTTACCGGCCTCTTAAGCTGCTCCTCTCCTGATAAGACTTGGATGCCGCAGAAGCATTACCAGGAAATTGAATAAAAGAGGACGAGCGTCCTCCTAAGCAGGACTTATCCACTCCTGGAGAAGCAGTAAAGTGCTCAGCAGCAGGTACAACATGCCTTCTCCAGGCTGTGGCTCTGACCGTCCTTCCTGCGGCAGCTTTCCCAGTCTCCCAGCCCTCCCATGGGCTTGGGGATTAACGTGTGCTCACCCTGGACCAGAGTGAGAGGTCAGAGAAAACCAGCAGCAGCAGTGGGTAAGGTAGATCTCTCCCTTACAGTGGTAACTGGCTGCACCCCAGGAGCCATTGCTTCCCTGGAGCCTATTGGAGATATTTTTGTGTTTCTTCTTTTAATTTCTGGGCAGAGAGCTGTGCTGGGCTGCAAAGCTCATGGCCTCGCTCTTGCAGCAGGGAGCTGAGGATGTGAAACAATTCCTGGAGCTCAGCAGCTCTGGTGCCATCAGCAGCACCCAAATCCAGCCTCACCCTGGGGCCACACTGCTTGGGGAACATCTGCCACCACCTTGGGGGGCACAGACCAGCACCGACCCCATCCCAGTGCAGGGAGCAGGTGGCTGTTTATGTCCATGTCCCCACCTTGCCTGTGTCCTTACCTGCCTGCTGCCCACCCTTAGCCCAAGAACCTGCTCTGCATCCCCTTGTGTCCTCAGGGACCACCATGGCACAATGCCACCGAGGCACAAAGTCATGGCAAAGAGCACAAAGTAAAAGGATTTATCAGGAGAAACCCCTCTGTGCCCAGCAGGAGCCCACCACAGACGTACCCCTGCGGGAGCACCTGGCCCTTCACAGTGTCTTGACTGATGTGGCATGAAGATATCCCACTGCTGAGGCTGGGACACTTGTCTGCAGTGCTCAGAGCTGACACTGATCTGGTCACACTCTGCCACCCAAGGTAGGAGAGACATCAGCTCGGTCCAGTCGCTGCCCATCATCGTACACCCACAGCCAAGGGATGTGCCTTCAGCTCCCTGAGCACCTTCAGAGCTCCCTGCCACAGAACAGGGCTGAACACAGAGCCCTCATCCCCCCCAAAGAGAAAAAGGCAGAACAGGAGTTACTCCAAAAGCTGACGCATACATTTTTAATTTCCTACCGCAATAAATCTCTGCTCCCTCTGAGGACTGATTTTCTGCCTTTGCTCTTAATGCTGACTGGCCATCTGCCACCAAAACAAACCAGTACCACCTGGCTGGGAGGAATGATGGTCTCCATCCACCCAGGACACTCACACCATTTCCAGCTGCCTTTAAACAAGAGGCACCAGGTGAATACACTTAGTGCAGCCCAAGAAGGACTCACAGGATGGGGAGAGGGTATGGGAGGGTCTTGTCCCTTCTGCAGAGGGGCAGTTTGCAGGGTGGGTTCCAGCTCTCCTCCCCCTTCCTCTGCTGCCGTGAACAACCCAAGAACAAACAGAACCCAAGGAGTCCTGCCTCTCCTACTGCAAAGCCATGCCTGGCTCCTCCATCTGCCAGGCTGCAGTTGGTGAACGGCTTGTGAGGCATGTGGGATCCTGAGCACGTGTGGCAGCGGCAGGAAACGCCGGGGAACGGGCCAAGAAGTGTTTTTATGGGGAACATATGGCAGCTGCAGCCTCACACCCCGTGGGGCTGCCAGGGCGGGTGGGGACCAACAGCAGGGACAAAAGCAGAGCAGGCAGAGCTGGCTGTGGGATCCACCACTATCTCTGCTCCATCAGCCCTGCACCTGCACCCAGTGGGCACCTTGGAGGATGCCATTTGGCCCACGTTTAGGTGTCAGACACCCCCAGCATGGGCAGACAGATGCTGTCTGTCCTTCCAGAGCACTGAGGACCTGCTTGGTTACAGGGAGCCTGACAGCCTGGTAAGGTTGCCCCTGCTTTGGCAGGGATGAACAGCTGACTGAAGGGAGGAGAGCTGGGCTGAGGGGTGCCAGCCTGGCTGGGACCAACACTAAAGGCATCAGAAGAACCCCAGGTGAAGTCTGGAGAATGCAGCCTGCATCCAGCTCTGCCATATAACCCACGACTTTACCCCCTGTGCTCCAGCTTGGATTTGCTGTCAGTATTGGGAAGCAATATTGGGTTTAAAACCAGCAGAGCTCCTCTAAGGGGTTAGCTCTGCTGCTGGTGCTGGCTCTGTCCTGAGCTGGCAGAGCCAGGTACGCTGCTGGTACAAAGGTGGGGTGCCAGATGGCACCAGTCTGAGGGCACAGATACTCCTGGCTTTCTGTGCAGGGACAAGCAGGCAGTGAGCAGTGTCCAGCAGAGCTGCTGGAGAAGCTCATGGGCAGCCAAAGGCAGCTGTAAATAACGAAGCAGCAGCCGCAGCCTGGCTCCGGGCAGCAGCTGCAGCTTTCTGCTGCCCAGCCTGCAGCTTTTTAAATGGTCCTGGCAGCTCACCTAGAGACAAACACAGGCAGAGAGGCCCCCCAGGAGGGTTGGGGGATAGCTGGAAATCCTGTTATATCCTGGGGGTGGCACAGATGGACTTACTGCCCCCTGGCAAGGAGTGGAGCCAGCTCAACAAGGTGCTGGGGGGCAAGAGGGGCCCAAAAATTCTCAAAGTAATGATGCCAATTACAAAAAATAGAGTATAAGCATGGCTAGCAAAGACCCTGTGTGTGTCCACAACCTCCAGCCAGGCTGTCCTGGTTTAAAACCTCAAAAAAGCTTAGGGACCAGAAACACATGAAAGCCTCCACCCAGAGAGACATTATGAATTCAAGCAACACGGCTACTGAGTGCTTTATCCCAATACAGAGTAAGTACAACCAAAATGCAATCAGTGGAGGTTTTTTCCACCCTCTCGAGCCCCACATTGGGTGCCAAAAAATGTATTTGTCCTGGTTTAGGGCAAATTTGGGAAGAAACCTCCAAAGGGGTCTCTCTAGAAAGCAGATTCAAGTGGCTCCTCTCCCAGCTGGTTCAGAAAAAGATTTCCTTCGAGAAAAGTGGAAAAAGCTGTTTATTTAACAAGCAAGGTAGTCACAAGCATAAAAAATGAATAATATTTAACAGTAAAACCTCTCTCAGTTCTGAAGAGATGGCAAATTCAGAAAGCCCTTGCTGAGGGGTGGAGCTTGGCTCACTCAGTCTGTCTGTCCTTCCTGTGCTGGAAAATGCAACGTCCTGGGCCCTGGTGGGCCACAGGTGTGAGCTCCCAGTTTTTTTCTGAGTTTTAAGTCCAAAGCAGGGCTGATCAGTTCCAAGAAAAAGAAAAGCCACAGTCCCAGGAACTTTTCTGCCTCAGCTAGCCAAAAAATTAACTAAAACGAAAGGAGAACTCTCTCCTGCTGTCCACTGCAGACAACAGGCTGTGAAGGATGCAGGGGAGCAAGTGCAGTTTCTGAAAACAAACTCCACATTCTTCTCTCCCCCTTGACTCTCAGAACCAGTCCTGAAGGTGCAGAATTTAATATCCAGCATAAACACAACAGACAATTGGGGATACAAGCATCATAAAGTCACTCTAGGAGACATGCTCAGGTCACCAGAAAAAGCAGCTTCTGCACAGGGAGAGGCTGTCCTGAAACCAGCCCTGGGAGATACAGCCAGTGATGCACCACTGAGAGTCTGAAGCTCAGCCTGTATCACACTTTCCACAGGCAAACACACACAGACATTGCCTTCCCCAGCTAACACTTGGGATCTCCAGGCTAGAAAGGAGAAGAGGGACCATGACGGTCCCTGCAAGCAGCCTGACACTGGGCAGGGAGCTGGCACTGCACGAGAACCCATGGAAGAAGGTTTGACACATGGAAAAGGCAACACTTTCCACACAGAAACCAATTAATCCCGGGAGCTCCCTGCCACAGGCTGCTGGGGAGGCTGGAAATTCAACTGGGTTTGAAAAGCAAGTTCCACCTCCTAAAGCCAGAGGCCTCCACAGTTCCCATGCTGCAGCTTGCCAGATCCTGGGAGAATTTACACCAAGGGATGTGTGATCAGTGTGCAGCAGGAGAGAGGCCCTGAGCCCACCTTGCTGGCACAGTGCACCTGAATGGGCTGCTCCAGGTGCACAGGGGTGTGGCAGAGGGGGGACCCCAGCTGCATGAGCCCCAGTGTGCCCCTGGATGCCTTCAGGAGGCCCTCAGGCTCCAGGGCAGGCACTCAGCACCTGCAGGAGGGAAGGATGCTGAGGGTGAGATGATGACAACCTCCAGACTGCACACTCACACAGCCTGGCCATGCCTGCACAGATTTGGGACAGGCTGGGGTGCTGTGGGACCTGTACACGTTCATCACGTCGGGCTCATTTGTGCAAGTTTCCACCATGTTACAAACACCATTCTCCTCCAAATTGTTTTATTCTATTACAAACACCACCCTCCTCCACCAAATTGTTCGAACCAGGGGCTCCCACTCAGGTAAAAAAAAAAAAATTCCCCTCCAATCTTCACTACGATTTTTGGCTGTTTAAGGGATTTTTGTTCTCCCCAGCTGGAGAAGAGGATCAAAGCAAAATCCTTTAGCAACAGGGCCAGGCCCAGAAGGCTCGTGCTCCTGACTCACCCAGCAGCAGGTAGAGGAGCATGAGGCTGCTGGAAATACTGAGCACAGCTGGAGAGCCTGGGCTGGAGAAGAGGGATTTGAGACAGGCAGGGCTTCCCTGGCAGGGCTCTAACCAACCTGCCTGCAGTGAGAGAGGGGTGTGAAGAGGAAAGCCTGTCTCCTCTCTGGAGCATTGAGAACACGCCCTGAGCACGGGCTGTAAAGCCACACCGTGGGGCAACTCTTTTTAGGGTATTTTTCTTTACATTTGGGGGTGCCCAAGCAGCTGGGCACTAACCTAGGGCCTGGGAGAAACTGGTTTCCAGCCCCTCCTCTGCCACCATCCGCTGTGGTGACCACGGGCATGTTACCTTGGTCCTCTCCTCTGTGGTGCTCCACTGGTGCCAGCAGACAGGAGCCCCCCCTTGCCCAGCCAGGCAGGACTCAGAGGGATTTTTGTCTTTGTGAGGACTAGAGAAATACAATAAACAGACAGTCAACACTGGGATAAAAATGAGATGAACACATAAGAGGATTAATCGGAGATAAGGGGCAATAGAATAAAATTTGCAGCATTTTTTCTCCATTATTTGTGTGATGCTCAGCTGCGTGATGGGAGCTTGCAGTGATACCACTTCCCCATCACAGCCTGGCCACTCTCAGCCTGTCTGTTACTGCTGCAGTTTTAACTCAGGAGACCTCTGTGTTTTATTAACTTTGCCTTCTGGTGGTACTGGAGGCAAACACCCTTGGCCCCGTGGGGAAGAGGGGGAATTACACCAGCCCCGGGTGCTCCTGCATCTCTCATGCTGGCACAGGCAGCTTGAACCCAAACTGAGCCTTTCCTGCAAGAGCCCCCAGGTGCACCCAGCATGTCCCCAGAGCCTCGTGCTCCTCAGGGACAGGGTCTGGCTGCTGCATGGCCCAGCAGCTCCTCTCCTGCAGCAGGAGAATGGCTCCCCCCACACCTGCGTGGGCACCAGGCACCCGAGGCCCACCTTGTTCCAGCAGGTTTGCAGGAGGAGAAATTTAGCACCTCATATAAAGTTCAGGGGGGAGTTAAATAAGGCGGGAGATTTACACATCCTTTACATCCCATTAGCGAGCAGGCACAGCCTGCATCCCCTCCCAGGCATCAGGGAGGAAGATTCAGGGAGGCTGTCAGCCCTCCTCTCCCACTGCTGGCAAGAGAGGCTTGAAAATCCAATCAAACCCTTTCCTCTGGGCCCTCAGGAATCCCAGGACTTTCGGTGTGGATTTACAGGGAGCAATTTCCTCCGTGGATGATTTGGGCTCCTATCTCCAGCCAGCACAGCGCAGGGCAGTGCAGGGAAGGGACCTGGGGGAAGGAATGCCAGAGGAGGCAGGACAGCAGGAGAGATAACACCATCCCCAGGTGACAGCCCCTGGGTGCAGAGGGAGCCTGAGCTGGCCTCAAAGCTCACCCAGCAGCAGCTCCAGCAACCCACAGCCCTGCCCTGCCAGCCCATCCTCTGTTTGACACACAGGTGGCAAACACTGGAGCATTTCTGGCAGTACAACATTGGTGAGAGGGTCCCCCAAGCTGGGACAGAACTGGCCCACCAGCTCGCCTGTGTGGCAGCAGGGACTGTCCCAACAAGCCCCCAGTGCTGTCACCAGCCTTGACAAGATCTACACAGGAACCTGCTTATGGGAGGTGACAAACAACTTCAGAGTTCCCCTCCACCCCTGCATTTTCTAGGATCCCTCTCCCTGCTCCGGGGCTTAGTAAAGCTCTTGAGCTGATGCAAGATAAAGGCAAAGACATTAAAAAGAGAAAATGCACAGGAGCAGAGGAGCCTTTGTGTGTGACGCTTCCAGCCTGGGGCTCCTGGCCTTTCTAGCAGAGAAGCTTAGTTTATTCCTCTTTATAATCTTCATAATCAGCTCCCAGCTCTGCTGCCTGTGCCCCTGGGGGTGCAGGGCGAGGAGGGGACTCTGCAAACTGCAGTGTGTGCTAACGAGTGCAGAGTGTTTCCCAGGTATGTATATTTAGAGGCACACCTGCCCACGTGGGCCCTGTTTCCAACACGTGGGTGTACAAACGTTGCACTGAAGGAGCAGCAGCAGCCTCGGGAGGCAGCACCTGTTTGTGTACAGCCCTGTGACTCCTCACCCACGGGGCACCACCAGCTGCTCACCCGGGGAAACGCTTCAGGAACAGAAGCACAGAATGGTCTGGGTTGGAAGGCACCTCAAAGCTCATCCAGTTCCACCCCCCTGCCATGGGCAGCTGCACCTTCCACCAGACCAGGCTGCTCAGAGCTCCATCCAACCTGGCCTTGACCACCTCCCTGAATGGGGCAGCCACAGCTGCTCTGGGCAGCTCGTATCAGGGCCTCCCCACCATCACAGGGAGGAATGATTTCCCAGTATCTGATTTAAATCTACTCTCACTTTGGAAGAGACATGGGGACACAGAGCTGCTCCTGGCACGGCACAAGCTGACCTGCATCCCCGAGGTCCCCGTGGGATGCACACACACATGGTCCCCCACAGGACACCTGGGTCCCTGTGGGATGCATGCACACACTGCCCCCAGGAGAAAGCCCAAGGGACAACTCCAGTGGTCCCCCAGTGGCACAGAGCCCCTCCACTCAGCCATTCCTCTCAGGCAGCCCCCGAGGTCACACTCACCCTGGCTGTGGCAGAAGGGGCTGCCAGCACAGCCCTTTGGGGTACCAGATGGGAGCAGAGCACCCGCAGGAGCAAGGTGCTCATTCCCCAGGTGCTGTGTGGGTGCTCACAGCTTTGCTTTTCCCACATCCCTGCTCTGGGGGGGCTGCAGCACTGCACTCACCACGGTGCTTTGAAAGCACCCGCAGTGACAAGAAACTCCCCAACAGGTTTCTAAACCAGGCCAAATCATTTACAAATACTGGTGGCACAAGTTTGCCAGCTCAGGCTGGTGCTGGTGGCAGAGTGACCACTGGCCACGTCCTGTGTGCACTCCCAGGAGATGCTGCTGAAGGCACAGCAGTGCTGGCTGCACACCCAGCGTCATGGTTGCAGCCCTCAGCACTCCTGCTGCATAGGGATCTGATGATTTTCTGCGTTCCTGCTGTAGTAATGAGCTTAATCAGCCCATGCAAATCAGTTTCCATTTGAAACCAGCCTTATCTAATGGAACCCACTCAGTATTTGCCTCCTGGAGTTTTCACACAGATCGATCTTCCCCTGTTGCAGGTGTGAAAGGCAACTGGGGCAGGGAATGGTTTCACCTCTCCCAGCACTGGACTGCAGCTTGGAGCTCAGTGGCAATTTCTCAGCTTCATTTCTCACATTCTCATTGTTTGCAGAAACAAAGGGAATTAGGCTCTGAAAACTCCTCTCCTCTGGCAACGGATTATGTCCTTAGATCACTGCAGCCATCCAGAGGAGCGTTTGGATAAAGGAATTTACACAATTTAGCCCTTGGTGTCAGTGGGTACAGCAGGAGAGCCCCTCCACCACGGCCTGTTTTGAATAAGCAAATCAACCACGCACAGGGAGATTCATTTTGCAAAGTGCAAGCGGAAAAAGCAATGCCAGTTCCCATCCGTTCCTGGCTGACATTTTATTTAACAGGTTATTCATTTGCCCCAGTGTCCTCAGCAGCCACTTGTGCAACCTCTCATAACTCACTGCCAGCTCCTTTCCCAGGTGCCTCCTCCTCCTCCCAGAGGTAATTAGCAATTATGAAGGTGTTACACAGCAACCCACCCCACGCTGTTCAATGCCACAGCCCAGTGCTGGCTCCAGGAGCCTGTGGACAGCACCACGCTCTCCAGAACCAAATGATATCCCAAACAGATCCCAAACCTCATCCCTCAGGCTTGCTTGAGCCTTCCAGGGATGCAGAGTCCTTTTCAAACCTTTGGGACAGGCGCCCTCTGAATTCCTGAGAGAGCCTGGGCTGGAGCCCAAACTGACCCATCAGACTGGTCAGTGCTGCACACACCTTCCCCAGCTCTGTGGACCCTGGGCAGGTGTTCTGGTGCTGGACCCCAAGGTGTGCACAGAGCCACCAGTGAGTGAAACCCCTGGGGACACACACAGGTCTGCCCCGAGCCCCTGCCCACACCCAGGACTCCTTTGCTGCCCATCCCACTTCTTTCCTGTTCATCTCCAGAGCCCTGCTGTGGTGCTCTGGCTGATCCACCAGGCTGCACTTGGTGTCTCAGCCCCAGCCAGGGCAGAGACAGAGAGCAGGTCTCAGAGACTGCTCATCATGCTCACAGACAGGGCTCAGGCAGGACAGATGCTGAGCCTAAATGAGCCTAAATGAGCTTTGCCAAGGGGGAGAAGCCCTCTGGCAGAAGGTAATGTCTGGAAGGGTGTCTCAGTCCTGCAGAGAAGGGGACAGGGCTGCAAGGAGCTGCCTCTGGAAAGGGAGAATAAGGTTGGAACAGCCAGCTGCTCTGGGAAACCACAACCAGCGTGGCTCTCCTCACCAACTGCACTGCACTCCTCTTTTCTTTTTTTTTTTTTTCCCTCTCTTTTTCTCCAATTTATCTTTTTGACACGTTCAATGATGCTTCTGCAGACTGAAAACAATAAAGACAGAGTTTCAGCCAAGGCAATTCAGGGCTGAATCAAAGCTAAAATAACCCAGACACAGAGCAGCTGAGCAGAGACAGCTCAGTGAGGGGGGACAGAGCAGTGCAGGTGCCCTGTCCCTCTCTGCAGCTCCCACTGCCTGGCTGGCAGAGAGGACAGCAAGTCCCACTCAGGAGCTGTGTGTCTTGCCTGCCACCCCTTTCTGGCCCTGGTGGCATCATTTCCCCCCTCCCATGGATGCAAATCCCCACCCCAGTGCAAAGCCAACCCTGGCAGCTGCAGCTGAGTGAGTACCTGCTTGCCCAGCACTGGCTCCGTGCTTTGCATAGCAAGCACCAGTGTTTGCTGTGCTGACCTTACAGCCCTGCAGAGCTTCCAGGTAGAGATTTTAATATTTTTTTTTCCCCCTACAAGTGCTACTCTGCTGCTGCGTGAAGGAGGTGGGAGGGACAGACAGACACACACCTGGGGAGAGAGGGAGGACGAGCTCATTCTGCCAAGTGAATATTGCAACTGGACCCGTAACAAGGAACAAGACACAATCCTCAGCATGACTCAGCCTGGAAACACATGCTGCTTCCCAGCCCCACTGCCAGGACTGGAACGTCCCCACTGCTGATCCCACAAGGAAGCAGCCCATGGCCCCCACCCCAGCACTCACCCCAAATGCATTTCACAGCCAGGACAGGTAAAGCCAGGCAGCTCCTGATACCTGCACAGGCTGATCATGCCAAAAGCAGCCAGGCAAAAGGGGGGCTGATGCTGTGCAGGACAAGCTCTGCGTGGCTGACATGCTGCTTGGTGTCTCTCAGACCTCCTGAAAGCAGCTGTCAGAGCCTGTCTGGTTCCAGCTCCCTGCCTCCCCAGACACACCGGTAATTCTGCTCCCCTGTGCGTGTGCCACATTTGTTTCTGCCTGAGAGAGAAAGGGTTTCAGCACGGTGAGCCTCGATGCTTTTGAAGAGCAACAAAAGCAGCAGGCAGAGCAGAGGGAGGTACAGGATCACAAGCAGGGCTGGTCCCTGGGGGCACCTTGCGCCCCAGAACTCCTGCCAGGGGACAGTGGTCCATACAGGGCACTGTTCACACCCTGGGTGAAGTTCAGCAGGCTGGGAAAGGCAACACTGTGTCCCTCTGCTCCTGCATTTTACTTGTGAAATGCCACATCCAGCTCCAGGTTTAACTGTGGGGCTGGGCAGGAGCTGCCTCAGGAGCCTTCTCTGGGCCCCACATGAGCATCCCCCAGGGGTCAGTGGTTAGTTATCCCAGTCCCCAAGAGCCTGTGCCATGCCCTTGGCTCCCCAGCCAAGGCACTGTGGCAGCCACAGTTTGCTTGGGTGGGTGTGAAACCCTTCTCTGGGGCTGGCAGGCAATGCTCTGCTCATGCCAGAATCTTCTCAGGGAGGTGCTTGGCATCACCTCCTTCGATTAGGGGGATGTTAGACCTCCCCTCCTCTCTGCCCTGGCCCCAGCTGGCTCCATCTCCCTGAAGGATCCATCCCAGTGCCAAGTGACACGGGCCTGATCATCTGAGGACATGCAAACAAACGCAGGGAGCCCCTCTCCCTCCTCACACACCGGGGCAGAGCGTTCCCCTCGCCGCCTGCTTACAGCCAACACCGTGGTGTGGCAGCCAGAGTGACAGCTCTGGAGATGACATGGCAGCTCTGGCTGTCCCGGGAGGACGTGTCAAACTGTCACACAGCATTAGCTGCAACACATTCCTGCACAACAGCCTGCAACCCACACTGCCACGGGGCTGTGGCACCCCTGCTGTGCCACAGCACTCAGAGAGGTGTGGGGGTGCTGCCTCCTCTCCATCACCTCTCTGGGCAGTCCCCATGGGGGCTTCGCTCACCTGGCCTCTTGCACATCTCCTCCTGCAGCAGGACACTCATGGCCTGCTGCCATGGGCTTTCCAGACCATGACAGGCTGGTGAGATCAGGCTGAAACAACCACCACAACCAACAAGCCCCAGGAGCTGGGGCAGGCATGGAGGGAAGGATGGAGATGGAGGCACAGTGTTACAGCCCCAGCCCACCTCACACCCACACTGCTACAGCCCTGCAGGAGCTGCCTGGTGCTGGCATGGAGAGCTTGGCCTGGGGCAAGACATCTCCTCATGTCCTGTGGGACACAGCCCTGCTCCCCATCACCATCCCCTCCCTTGCCACATGCTACCAGCCCTGGCCTGTGCCCTTGAGCTGCTGGAGAGTGAAGCACAGATCTGCCTACAGCACCACTATGTTGCCTTCACCAAGAGACACTGTAGAAAATCAATTTTGGGCAGGTTGAACCCTCTGCAGGGCACTGGTAGAGCCTCAGAGAAGCCTCAGAGGAGAGGTGGCCCAGTTAGCAGAGCAGCAGCAGCTCTCTCATGCACCCTGCCTGCTCACAGCCCCACATTCACACCCAGAGAGCATCGCAGAGCCAGGACTGACACCGCTCCTCATCTGCACTGAAACCTCCGCCCCTGGTCCCCACAGCTGTCACCTTGGCACTTCTGGAGAATGACAATTCACAGCCTCTGGTGGCAATCAGATGGCTTTGTCCTGAGTCCCCAGGAGTGGCAGAGAGAGCTGAACTTGGCCTCAGAGCTGGCTGCCTCTTCCTCTGCCGGCTCAGATCGATGCTCTGAGGAATGCCTGTCTCTGGGCAGCTGGGGTTAAGCTGCTTGGGCACCAGCTGCTTTGTAAATAACACAAGAGGCAGCTGCACTTCCTCTAAGATCAGGCCAACAAGGCCTCTACCTTACACTCTTACACCAATAGCTCCAAAATCACCTCCCAAGGGTGTGGACAAGGAGCCACCAGCCCTCACTGCCTCCACATCATGTTCCAGGCACAGCTTCCCCCATTTCCTACTTCACTGTTCAGATTAAAATCCTTCTGTTAGCCTATAAAAAAGGTAATCAAAACAATAACAACATCAATCAGATGCTCTCAGCAGATGAGCCAGTTGGTCCTTCATTCCTCCTGGCTGCCAGCAGCTCGTTGTCATGGGTAGACAGGAGCTGCAAGCTCCATCCTGGGGCCAGGATGGACATCCACCCATCTGGGAAAGCTGGGGGCTTGCAGGGAAGGATTTCAGCTCCCACCTTGGGGTGCTCTGGCACCCTCTCCAGCACTCAGCTTACTGGCAGGGAGCTGCATGGGTGCTGCAGGCTGAGCTCGTGGACTCCCCCTGCTCAACCACAGAACCAATTATCTTTGTGGCAATTAAAAGGAAGGAGAGACAAAGCCCTCTGACCAGGAGCATCTGCAAATCCTGACACCAGTGCCAGTGGCAGAGGAAGGAGGAGCAGATCTCCCGGAGCCATGGCTCTGTGCCAGCCTGTGCACACACTGGGGATGGATCACCCAGCAGCATTTTGGTTATGACAGGTGGCACCACAATCTGCAGGACAGAGATGAGATGCTCCCAAATCTCTGGTCACCTTTTTTACAGCCCCATCAGTCCTGCAGCTGCTGCAGAGTGGTCAGGATGTGCTGGAGACTACAGGCAATACAAAGCTCAGGGTCTAGGGGCAGTTTCCAAATAATGCCTGGGTCCTCTGAGGCAGAGACACGGTGTTGGTGATGGAGATGTGCTTCCCACTCCCCTCAGAGCTGTACCTGGGGGCATCACTGACACCCTGTGCAGGATGGGGAGATCAGAGACTTCTCTGCTCCTTGATGGACAGGCAGGAGCAGGGCTCTGCAGCCAGACCACACAGGGACTGAGAGACCCACAGGTGTTACAGGTGGCCTCTGCTCTTCATGACACGCAGGTGATCCCTGGGAAAGCAGCTGGAGCTTGGGTAACAAAGTGCACCTCATCAGCAGAGGGGCCTGCAGGAGCTGTGCTCAGCACACCTGGTGTTCAAGCCATTCCCACAAGGTCCCTCTGTTGGACAGGAGCCAGGTGAATGAGCGAGTGATGAGACACTGTCAGCTCAAACTTCCCCACGTGCCGCTGGCTGGGTGCCAGCACCATTCCTCCTGACCACACGCCTCAGCCCTGCTTTATTGGTGCTGTAAAACCCACACACGCCAGCATCCCTGCTGACACCTCATTTGCAGCAATACTGCCAGGGGCAGGTAAACACAGGCGAGTCGTTAGCATCAGCATCAGCAGAGAGGATCTAACTGGGATTTTATCCTGCCCGAACAGGCAGCAAGGGAGGATGTTCCCTTAAAAAGATCTCCTCTGAAGAGTTGGAACAAAGCAAACCCCAGCATTTCCCTCTTACAGAGCCAAGGGATGGGAGCTGAGGCTGGAGCATCCAGCTTCTGTCCCACAGCCTTTCTTCCTTCCTGGAGGAACCCACAGCTCTGGAAAGGCCCCCACTCCCTGAGGAATGCTCTCTTCCCTCCCCCAGCTCAGGCCTGGTTCCCCTCTGGAACTTGAGGATTCTGACCGAGGAAAGAACCTTTTGAAAACAAAAATAAAAATCCAAAATCAGCCTTTTACTGCTGTTACACGTCAGTGGGGCACACCCTGTGCTTTGCTGGCTGTGATTATACAGACCTCTGTGTGAACCCCCACAGCTCCCAAGGTCTCTTCCTCCTTCCCCACCACCCACCCTGCTTGTGAGGTGCTGCCTTCTCAGAAATGTCTCTCTCCTCAGGAGGGTTACAGCAGGAACAGACCCAGGGCTCCTCTGCTCAAGTTCTCTGTACAGCCAGTGAAAAGAGGGGTCTTGTGAGAGTTGCTCAAAGGTGATGCAGCAGCAGCCAGAAGAATCACCAGCTGCTCCATGCACAGAATACAATTCCCATTAAAGGGAAAAAAAGAGCAAAGCACAAAAACCAACAGAGCACTGAAGTGCTTCACAGCGTCCTCTGCCTCCCCAGAAGCAAGGACCCTTGCAAATGCTCTCTGACACGGAGACTCCAAGCCTGGGAGATGCTCCAGTGCAGCCTCCCTCCTTCCCCACCACCCACCCTGCTTGTGAGGTGGCCTGGGGGGGCTGCAGGAGAGGCCCTCCATGGGGTTTGGGGAGTCTCTGAGGCAAAGTGGTGAGTGCAAAGCAGTTTGAACCCTTCCCTACCCCTGGAAGGAATCAAAGGGGGTCTGCAGGCTGTGGGGCAAACAGTGCTGGCACGTCCCAGCATCCCAGGCTGGATTGTCTGGGGAGAGGGCATGGACTCCATGTCCACACACACAGCCAGCCCCAGACCACTTCTGTGGGCAGAAGGACCAGGAGAGGAGTCACAAGGGGCTGTTAATTGAGCATTCTGCTAATGGGAAAGGGAATTAAGGGCTTCCCAGAGGCCAACACTAGGAGCTGGATTTAGCAGCATTGTTTCCTTGGGGATTGCAAAGACAGTGTAAATTCCCAGGGGATTAAACTTGAAGAGGATATCCAACTAGCAGGGAGAGAGGAGAGGCCAGCAGCACAGGAGGAATGGTAATTACAGAAGTACCTGCCAGCCTTTTAGGACGATGAATGACACGAAATTTTATATAGATAAATAGAGACCTAATACAGCTGTGGAAAGAGTCGGTGCTGGGGCAGGAGCAGCCTCTGCTATCTGGCTGATGGAAGCAAGGCATGGAGGATGGAGCAGGATGGCAGAGCCACCCCGGGAAGGATCCCAGATGCAGAGAAGGAAGCAGGGATGGCTCGGTGAGCACTGAGATCAGTGCTGCAAGGAGCCTCAGCCCCTGCTCAGCAGTCAGGTCAGGCAGCACCGACGCTGCCCGGGCGCAGGAACAGGACACGCTGTTTTCCCTCCGGCAGTCAGGGAGCACAGCGATGGTTTAACCTTTGGACCGCGGGCAGGGCTGGTCCCTGCACCGCTGCCTGTCCCAGAGCCACAGACAGCCCGGGAGCTGTGGGCAGCACACCTGGGCTGTGCAGGAGCGAGGCACACAGAGCAGAAGAGGCGGAATGGCAGCAAACCTGAGGGGCAGCCTGCAAGCCTGCAGAGAGCTGCTGCCTGCCTCTCCTCCAGGACTGGGGATGATGAGCCCTCAGAGCTGGGCATTCCCCTCGCTGCCACATCCCCGCCGCCCTCCTCACGGCCCTCCCAGCCTTTGCCAGTGCTGGCAAACACCAGGCTTTGCTGTTTTTTGTCCCAGAGCAGGCTGCCCGGTGTGGCACCCCGGCACAGAGCTCCTGCCCCGGCCGGCCGCTCCCCGGCTCCGCTGGGCAGGGACGGGGCTCAGAGCCTGCCCGGAGCCGGGGTCGGGGTCCCGGGCTGGCTGGGAGACATCTCCCGGGCTCCTTGGAAACGCTGCCGAGTGGGAGCTGCCGCTCCGGGAGTGAGTCACGCTGCCGAGGGTG
>VXBB01002187.1:140951-156379 GCA_013399915.1 Illadopsis cleaveri
CGCTGCCGAGTGGGAGCTGCCGCTCCGGGAGTGAGTCACGCTGCCTAGGGTGGCTCGCTGGCACGCCAGGCGCTGGCTACCACTCGCCCCCCGAGAGCTGCAGTGACAGTGACACGGGGCACAGAGCCAGGGTCTCCCCAGGGAGTGGCGTGTCCTGCAGCTGGAGGGACGGCCCCACACCTCCCACCCTGCTCCACTGGGCTGGGAGATACTAAAGCACTGCAAACTCGTTCCCAAATTCAGCTTCTCCGTGCCTCGGCATCAGGGAGAGAGGGAACGGCCCTGGGAAGGCAGATCCTGCAGAGATGGAGACCCTGTGTTCCACTGCGCTGAGGCTTCTCCTCCCTCCCAGCTCTGAGACTTTGAGACTAAGGGGAAACTGAGGCACGGGGGGTGGAAGGCACTTGCAGCAGATCACTGATGGTGCAGAAACCCAGGGGAAAAGGCTCTTCTGTTCCGGCTCATCCTGGGGGAAGCATCCCCCAAAGCACAGGGCAGCAGCCCAGCCATTCCCCTTTGGAAAACACCTCCCTGCCTGGCCTCAAAGATAGCACAAGCTCCTCAAAACCCGATGGGATGATAAGCACCTCTTCTGAAAGGGAGCAATTACCACAAAACACTGATTATGCAAATACCTTGGTTACCAAAATGATGTTCTCTGAATTCTGAGTAGGAAAGAAAAGAGCCGTGGAGAAAATTTGTTTAGCCAAGAGCTGCATCACATCTATTTAAAGTGCTGAGAGGTGGAGAGGGACCTCCCTGGGCAAAGGGGCTTTAGGAGGCCACCACAGCCTGGTGACCATCACATCAGGGACAGAGATGGTGCCTGGCATTTCCCTTGCCTCCCAAAACACTTCAGAAACATTACTATCAATCCCCTTGCAAGGATGAGGAAACTGAGGCACAGAAGCAGGAGGCACTTGGCCAAGGAGACCCAGAGTGCAGAGCAGAGGCTGAGGTGCTGCCAGGAACAGAGCAGGGTGTCCCACTGCTCCCCAGTGCCCCACACTTGCTGCACTGTGGTGGGACAGAGCTGGCTTTGTGTGCAGAGAGGTGACAACAGAGAACAGTGCTGGGGGAAAAACTCCTCTGTAGAACACTCAGAATGGGGTGGGACAGCAGCAGCCACGAGGCTGGTCAGAGCAGGGCTCAAGGGGGACCTGTGAGTGTCAATTCAACAGGCAGGGACTGTCCTGCCACAGCACATCTTCCCTGGGATGGGGACAGTGGCATTCCCCAGGCCTGGCATCACTGTCTGGAGAGGGGCAGGGCTCAGTGTGCCCCCCTGCACAGCCCTGGCTGTGCTCTGCTGCTCTGGGCTTCTCCCAGCCTGATCCACTGCTACGATGGGTCAGCTCTGCAGCCCCAAGGCCTCGGGTGGACTGCACACTGGTGCCAGAGGCAGGGGTGAACGTGAGGCTGCCAGCCCCACTGCAGAGAGCATGGCAGGCCACAAGCCTGGTGCCATCCTTGGTGGCACCAGAGGACCCTGACAGCCATTTCAACTTTGCAAGCGAGGCAGCTGTGGAAGGATCAAGCCCTGCCTTGCGAGGATGGAGGGTAACACACACGAGACAAGGGCCATCAGGTAGCACAGCAGGGGTGGCACCATTTCACACCTGGCCACCACCTTTTCCTCAGTGCAAGGTGGGACTAAAAGTGACAGCTGACATGAACCTGCTCTGCCATGACCATCCAGCTTCCCTGGGTGGGAACAGCTGCTTCTCACTGTGCTGCTGGAGCCACCAGACCCTCACATGGGTCTGAGCTGCCAGCATGCCCCCCCTGCCCTCAGCACCTCACCTGCCACTCTCTCTGTCTCACAGACGTGGCACGGGGAGGAAGGACAGCTCAGGGGGCAGTAAATGCCAGCAGAGCCAGCCATGAGACGCTGTTTCCTGTCCTCATGGAGCACAGAAGCCATGAGTCAGAGGGCATGCTCTTTGCACTGATGCCAGGCAGATTTGTGAGAGCACAGGCACTGCTGTGCTGGTCCCCTCCTGTGGCAGGAGCCAGTCCCCAGTGTGAGTGTCACTGCTGGTCACCCACCCAGCACCTTATCCCCTATTCCAGGGCAGGTGAGGACCTGTATTTTGCCAAGTTGCCCTGCTGGAGCCCCAGAGGGGCTGCTGGACTGCAGCAGACACACAGCCCATCTGCTCCTGACGGCCTGGCTGGCCCAGCACGTGGGCTCCTGTGCTGCAAGGCAGCCCCCAGCCCTGCAGGGTGACCTTGTCCTCCCTCCTCTTGTCACAGCCCCTCTTTGGGCACCTTCCCAGCTCAGCCTGTTTGCAAACAGCCTCGTGCAGCTCTGGCACACATGGGGAGTACCACAGATAATGCCCTGCCATAGGTGGCCACCCTGGGGGCTCTGGCAGCAGGTCAGAGCTCAGCCCAAACCACAACACAGATGAGCTGCCAAGTCACCCATTTTCCATTTCCAGGGTGAAATGCCTGCCCAAGGACCAGGACTTGGCCCATTTGGACCCTGACAACCGTTGCCTCTTGAAATCCATCTCTGGATTTGAGTGTCCCAAGGATACATCCAGCAGTTTATTCCCATGCACAGAGAGAGATGGATCTCACCCCCAGATATCCCCAAGCCCCTGCCTGGCTGCCCAGGCAGGTCTTCTCTCCTACAGAAAGCTGTTTGTGGCCTCTGCTCTCCTGCAAGGTCAGTAATTGCTCACAATGATGTATGTGTTGGATTTGTTTTTGATAAGCCAAAAACCAATTCCTCCCTATCTCCCTTGCCCTCCTGAGCTCACACTACCTCAGAAGAGACTGTTAAATTCACAGACAAGGGAAGAAAAGCCAGATGCCTCCTGCTTGTGGAGCCACAGCAAACAGCACAGGCACTTTGCAGCTCTCCTGTGACACCAGTAACCCCAGCTGCTACCAGCACAGCTCCTGACTTCTCTCAATTAGCTCTAACTCTCTTACTCCTTCCCAAAATCAAGCATCCTGTGCTCTGCTGGGGCCAAGGGGCTGGCTGGAGGTGCCAGTTCACCCAGCAGGACTAACCTCAGTTTTTACCTACTCCACAAGGAACAAGCCTGGCCTCCACTGCTACACCGTGCTGGGGACCAAGTGACCAGGTGGCAGGGCTTGGTCTCTCCCTCCTTCCATCCAGCACCCCACAGGCTGCTCGACCACCTTCCTTCCCCCCAAAATTCCACCCCTGCTGCTGTGACAACCTCTGCATCAGCCCGAGGAGCTGCCAAGCCCTTGGAACCTTTACACAGGCAGAGGGTGGCAGGTCCACTCCCAGCAGGGCTGGTGCTGTGAGAGCAGGACACAGCTCCTGCACGCTGCCACGGCATGGCTCCACACCAGAGACTGCTTATGGACTGTGCAGATCTGTCAGGTGCCACTGGAGCTCCAGTGGAGCTGTTCCCAGATCTGTCATACCCCAGACACTCACTCTGCCAAAGGAAGGGCTTAGCTTTGGGCATAGTACTGGAATGGTTTGCCCAGGGAGGTGGTGGAGTCACCATCCCTGGGTGTGTTTAAAAAAAGACTGGATGTGGCACTTGGTGCCGTAATCTAGTTGAGGTGTTGGAGCATGGGTTGGACTCGATGATCTTGAAGGTCTCTTCCAACCTAGAAATTCTGTGGTTCTGTGATTCTGTGAAATCCTGCTGAGCCCTGCCATGGTGTCTGTCCTCCCTTGGGCTCCAGTCTCTGAGAGTTCAGAAACTCTGTCAGGAGCCTGCTGGCCTCTCCCTCTGACATCAGCTGGCCACAGGGAAGTGTCCTGGCATTCCTTTCCATGCTTTTGTTGATGGGGATAAGGCAGAGGTCCTGCTTTCCTCTTCCTATGACCACAGTTTTCTGCCCCTGAACCCCTCAGCTGCTCACACACCACCCATCTCCCCAGGCCAGCAAGTTCCAGCCTGTATTTTCACTGCCCCCAGGACAAACAGCTCAGGCATCCAGGCAGTGAGATCCCCGTGGTATCAGAACTTTTCCAGGCACCATCACGGTCCCCTGGAGATGTTTAGGGATTTTTGTTACCAGTCCACTTAGGGACACTCACCACTTTCCTGACAAGAAGCCACCAGACCCCTCCCAGACCCTGCCCAGAGGATAGTGCTGGTATCTCTGTTTGCCCCTGGGATGGAAGAAGCTTGCATGGAGCTGGAGAGCAACCAGCCATGGCAGAAACCACCCAGACACCACTCCAAGCCTTCCCCAGAGAGACTTGGGTCCAACCCCAGCAGCTGGGAGGAGGGATGTGACAGCCAAGGCAGAGGTGACACTGCTGGCAGCTCCTGCTCCATGTCCCACCAGCACCACATCAGCCCCCCAGGGCTCTGTGCAGCAGCAGGAGGAGCATTTCCAGCTTGTACTTGTCAGGGAATGGAGGGGAAAACCTCCAAACTGCTCCACGTGTAGGGACAGATTGCCCCAAGTGCCTGTGGACACTGCCATCCCACTGCTCTCTCCACCTGAAGGCAGGGCTGGCTGCTAGCTCCCAGTACTGACCAGTCCATGTGGGCAAGCCCCCCAGCACAGCCCAGTGGGTGCAAATAACAACAAAGATTGTTGGGAAGGGGATGGATGCTCAAGTGTGGCTGCTGACCATGGTGGAAGTGGGGACAAGAGTCAAGGGAGCATTGAAATATTGGAAATAAAAGAGAGGCAGAGCAAGGAAATATGACCTGAAAGAAGCAGTTAAGCCTCCAGAGAGAACATGCATGGCAGAGCATGGCTTGAGGCTGGATATCTGCACAGGGAGCCAGCCCCACCTGATCCACCCAGTGCCCTTGTCCCAGCTGTCCCCAGAGGAGCAGAGCACTCACCACAGGCTGTGCACAGCTCAGCAGTCCTGGGGAACAGAGCTGCTCACAGAAGGTGCCAAAGCTGGATGGAGGCCCCAGACACAAGCTCTTTGGGGCAGGGACTACACCTTTGGCCTCCTCTCCATCCACTCCAGCATCCAGCTGAGGAGCTGCAGGACATCAATGCCCTGCATGCCATGGAGATGAGGGGAGCCAGAGCTCTGGCCGTGCCAGGCCTCTCCAGCACCTGTGGCACGACTGATGGCAGGAGGATATTGGTGACACCACACCAGCTGCCCTTCCCACATCTCCTTCAGCGCTGCTCCTTCCCATCACTCCAATTAATATCACAAACCTCCATCAGGAGCCTTTTCAGACTGGCAGCCTCCGAGTTGCTTGGAAACTGTTTGCTGCAGCCACTGACAGCTGCTGCCAGGAGGGCTCAACGCCAGCCAGCCCTTCCACTTCCCAGGGCTGCCACCAAGGAACCTGGTGGAACAACCAGGCTCCATTCCCTGGCATGTGCCAGGAGCTGGAGGAAGCAGGGATGAGCTGGGAGCAGCTTTGACAGGCGCCAGGGATGAGAGACCGGAAAGGCTCCAGGGCTGTGAGGTTTGGTTTAGGACTTGGAGATCCCAAAGCTCCAAGCTAAGGCTTCAAAATGTTCCCAGCCTGAAGCTGAGGGAGAGTTTCCAGAAGAACATTTCGTGGAAAAACGTGCTCAGCCTTCACAAGATTTATTTGGCCAAATCTGGACGTTGAATTCAATCATAAAGAAGTGAGAAAGAGGGTTTTGCTTTATGGACAAAGTATTGGAGTGGGCTTAATAGTGAAGTCACTGAGACCTCCATAATACTCTATGAATAATCAGGTATCTCCTCCAATTTATAGCTTACCATAAAGTGCTGCTACGGTTTTGGAGACAGCACTTTTTTTATACTATAGCAATGACAAAAAGCATATTTTACTGCAGGAATGATGTATACAAGTATATTTATCCATCGGCCAGAATTCTGTGGTATACTCTCCTCTCTAATAGCTGTACAAACATCCATCCATCCCAGATTTACGCCCAGATTTTCCATACTTTGCTTCAAAATTTGCATAATATGCGAAAATTTTTTATATAAAATGGAGAAGAGCACGGAGCTGCTCCTGCCAAAGCAGCCGCTGGAATTCAGCACTTCCCCGTCTCGCACCGCTCGTGTTTCCCCACTGTGACAGTGCTCTGGATTCTGGAGCTGCCTGGGGGATCCCACCTTTTAGCTCAGCACTCCCAGGGAGAAGGAAAGCTGAAGGGGAAGTGGATGAGGACTGTTGCCCTCAGCTTTCTTGGTTTTCTTTGTTTGGAATCTTACAAGTAGATTCTCGCAGTTTCAACATAAACAATGTATATTTTTAGAGATGTTTTCATATTTCTCCTCTGGGAGGAGAATGTGATTGATGGTGGTGTTCACCATCCAGGTTGAAGAGGTGGTGACCTAAATGACCAATCTCTTGCCTTTGTACAAACTGTATATATGGAGTTGGATTGTTGATAGAGAGGAGAATGTAGAAGAAGAATTTAGAATAAAGTATCATTAGCTTTCCCTTCACCTGCTGCTGCCTGCCTCGTTCCTTCTGTGGGTCCGATCCTCTTACATATCGTGACCCTGTGTGGCCGATCCTGCATCAGAGGACCCCAGGGCCAGCTCAGTGCAGGAATCCCCAAGAAAGGATTGAGAAAGAAACACGAGGGGAGCAAGTTCTGCCAGTGCTGGTGAAAGGCAACTCCAGCTCCATCCCACCTGACAGCTTCCTCCGTTGCCCCAGTGAAGCACTGCCTTTTCTTCTGGAAAAAATATATTGTGGAATTAGCAATCTGATTGATATGAATATGTAACGACGCTGCTTTATTAATAGCAGCTGCATTATCAGTTTGCTCCCTGCTATTGGCAGGAGATCTGGGACAATATGGGGTTTGAAAACTGAAGAGAAACGCAACCC
Organism: Illadopsis cleaveri; assembly: GCA_013399915.1. Classification (NCBI taxonomy): domain Eukaryota; kingdom Metazoa; phylum Chordata; class Aves; order Passeriformes; family Timaliidae; genus Illadopsis; species Illadopsis cleaveri. Next base: position 147,722 of record VXBB01002187.1, read on the forward strand.
GCAAAGGCAGCGGCTGGGAGATAATTCCATTCCTTTTCCCGTGGAGCTGGCCGGGGTGACATGGATGCAGCACATCGCTCTTCCTGCCTGGTCACGGGAGCAGGCACTGGGATGGCTTCACAGTGTGCATGGTCCTGAACACACCCACTGCCATCTGCAAAAGGATTTACATTCAGTGCCCCCCAGCACGGGCAGGAGACACCCCTCCAAGCCAGGGACTGCCACAGCCAGCTTTAACCTCTGCAAATTGAGGTCATTTGGTGCAGAGCATCATGCAAATCTCCCTGGCACGGGTAATAAACTCCCTTCGCAGTTTGCTTCCCTCACTCCCCCCATCACCACCCTGGAGGCTTAAATGAAAACAAGATTACAAAGGAGATTGGATTGGACATATATCTGGTGTGCTATTTTAGCTGTAAATTATGCCAGCTTCATAAAACCCCAACTGTTCTTTCCCCAGATCCCTGCATAGATTGGCTGGCTAAGATCAAGCAAGCGGCGCTCGCTGCAGGCAGGCATTGTCTAGAAAAACGCTGAGAGGGTCCAAACAGGGGCAAGATCTTATAGTGCTCTGTATCCACACACATTTCCACGCATGGAAACACAGGCCTGACACCCAAGAACTTCTCGTGTCCACTGATCAGCTCAACAGTGACANATGACCTGAAAGAAGCAGTTAAGCCTCCAGAGAGAAAATGCATGGCAGAGCATGGCTGGAGGCTGGATATCTGCACAGGGAGCCAGCCCCACCTGATCCTCCCAGTGCCCTTCTCCCAGCTGTCCCCAGAGGAGCAGAGCACTCACCACAGGCTGTGCACAGCTCAGCAGTGCTGGGGAACAGAGCTGCTCAGAGAAGGTGCCAAAGCTGGATGGAGGCCCCAGACACAAGCTCTTTGGGGCAGGGACTACACCTTTGGCCTCCTCTCCATCCACTCCAGCATCCAGCTGAGGAGCTGCAGGACATCAATGCCCTGCATGCCATGGAGATGAGGGGAGCCAGAGCTCTGGCCGTGCCAGGCCTCTCCAGCACCTGTGGCACGACTGATGGCAGGAGGATATTGGTGACACCACACCAGCTGCCCTTCCCACATCTCCTTCAGCGCTGCTCCTTCCCATCACTCCAATTAATATCACAAACCTCCATCAGGAGCCTTTTCAGACTGGCAGCCTCCGAGTTGCTTGGAAACTGTTTGCTGCAGCCACTGACAGCTGCTGCCAGGAGGGCTCAACGCCAGCCAGCCCTTCCACTTCCCAGGGCTGCCACCAAGGAACCTGGTGGAACAACCAGGCTCCATTCCCTGGCATGTGCCAGGAGCTGGAGGAAGCAGGGATGAGCTGGGAGCAGCTTTGACAGGCGCCAGGGATGAGAGACCGGAAAGGCTCCAGGGCTGTGAGGTTTGGTTTAGGACTTGGAGATCCCAAAGCTCCAAGCTAAGGCTTCAAAATGTTCCCAGCCTGAAGCTGAGGGAGAGTTTCCAGAAGAACATTCGTGGAAGAACGTGCTCAGCCTTCACAAGATTTATTTGGCCAAATCTGGACGTTGAATTCAATCATAAAGAAGTGAGAAAGAGGGTTTTGCTTTATGGACAAAGTATTGGAGTGGGCTTAATAGTGAAGTCACTGAGACCTCCATAATACTCTATGAATAATCAGGTATCTCCTCCAATTTATAGCTTACCATAAAGTGCTGCTACGGTTTTGGAGACAGTACTTTTTTTATACTATAGCAATGACAAAAAGCATATTTTACTGCAGGAATGATGTATACAAGTATATTTATCCATCGGCCAGAATTCTGTGGTATACTCTCCTCTCTAATAGCTGTACAAACATCCATCCATCCCAGATTTACGCCCAGATTTTCCATGCTTTGCTTCGAAATTTGCATAATATGCGAAAATTTTTTATATAAAATGGAGAAGAGCACGGAGCTGCTCCTGCCAAAGCAGCCGCTGGAATTCAGCACTTCCCCGTCTCGCACCGCTCGTGTTTCCCCACTGTGACAGTGCTCTGGATTCTGGAGCTGCCTGGGGGATCCCACCTTTTAGCTCAGCACTCCCAGGGAGAAGGAAAGCTGAAGGGGAGATGGATGAGGACTGCTGCCCTCAGCTTTCTTGGTTTTCTTTGTTTGGAATCTTGCAAGCAGATTCTCACGCAGCCTCAACATAAACAATGTATATTTTTAGAGATGTTTTCATATTTCTCCTCTGAGAGGAGAATGTGACTGATGGTGGTGTTCGCCATCCAGGTTAAAGAGGTGGTGACCTAAATGACCAATCTCTTGCCTTTGTACAAACTGTATATATGGAGTTGGATTGTTGATAGAGAGGAGAATGTAGAAGATGAATTTAGAATAAAGTATCATTAGCTTTCCCTTCACCTGCTGCTGCCTGCCTCGTTCCTTCTGTGGGTCCGATCCTCTTACATACCGTGACCCTGTGTGGCCGATCCTGCATCAGAGNTCCAAGCCAGGGACTGCCACAGCCAGCTTTAACCTCTGCAAATTGAGGTCATTTGGTGCAGAGCATCATGCAAATCTCCCTGGCACGGGTAATAAACTCCCTTCGCAGTTTGCTTCCCTCACTCCCCCCATCACCACCCTGGAGGCTTAAATGAAAACAAGATTACAAAGGAGATTGGATTGGACATATATCTGGTGTGCTATTTTAGCTGTAAATTATGCCAGCTTCATAAAACCCCAACTGTTCTTTCCCCAGATCCCTGCATAGATTGGCTGGCTAAGATCAAGCAAGCGGCGCTCGCTGCAGGCAGGCATTGTCTAGAAAAACGCTGAGAGGGTCCAAACAGGGGCAAGAGCTTATAGTGTTCTGTATCCACACACATTTCCAGGCATGGAAACACAGGCTTGACACCCAAGAACTTCTCGTGCCCACTGATCAGCTCAACAGTGACACACACAGAGCTCCTACAAGCCCCTACCTGCCAGGCTTGGGCAAGCCGACCCTACAGAGCACCTGAGCTGTTTCAGCTGCCTGTGATAACGCTGCTGACACTTTGCTCGGCCTTAGCTAATCCCAGGAGAGAGCAGAGCATCAGGCAGGCCGGTGCAAAGCAAGGCTGGGTGCCAGGTGGGGGCCGTGGGGCCGTGCTCTGTCACAGGGTGAGTGTGAGTTAGCACACGTGGTGAGGTGAGCAAGGCTGGCTGCTGTGGCAGCCACGGGGCTCCCAGCCCAGAGCAAGGCTCTGCAGCACCAATGCAAAACTGTCACAGCCCCAACTTTGCTACAGCAAACCCGGGCAGGAGGTTTTGCAATTCTTCTCACGAGCATCGCTGCACCTTGGCTGTGCTCCACGACCCTGGAGGACAGAGCAGCCAAGGCTCTCAGCACACTGAGCTGCTCCAGGTGCTGCACAAAAGGAAGGACACAGCTCTGATCACTCTCAGCTTCAGCCCCCAGCCCTCTCCTGTGCCCCTTCACACGAGGGGCTGGCTCTATGCTATGAAGGCATGTGCAGGGCCTTGAGCAGCAAGCCATGACCTGGCTGCTGCAAGCACTCTGCCATCTCCGAGGGACAGGGGCCATTCTGAGCCCTGAGGGGATGAAGCCAATGAGGCCCCACAGCCCGTGGGAACCCTCCTCCACCTGGAGGGACACAGCTCTAGAGCAGCAGGGCACTTTGCCTTTCCTGAGCAGGCATGGCAGTGAGCTACCTCCCCTGCCACACTCCCATGGCTCCACCTGCTCAGAGCTCAGCCAGGTACCACCACACTCCCCTCACAGCCTGCACTGGACACAAGGCAATGCCCTCCCTGGCAGGATGTGTCCAGCCTGTCTCAGCCATCCTCCTCTCCAACCAGTCCCTCTGGGCAATGCTACAGCAGACTGAATTCTGCACATCTATCCCAAGTCTCCCACATGAAGGATCCCTGCAGGGTCAGTGACCTTTGAGGAGAGCACACAATCTGTGGGCAGATATCTGCACATCTTCTCCAAAGGCAGAGTCCAGAGGCCTTCCTGCAAACAGAGGCAAAGCCAGCTGGCAGAGGTCCTGCACCACAATGTCATGTGGCAGGAAGAAAGGGACACACCTTCAAGAGTGGCCAAGGCAGCACAATAATGCTGGTCAAATGTGAAAAGCTCATAACCAAAGACCCTGACATGCCTCAATTTGCTCTCCCATGAGTGCTGCATCTGCCTCACATGGACTCACACGTGTGTCCCCACCTGCAACAAACCATCCCTGCACGTTCCTCTGTGCCATTCACCACCAGGAGCTGGCACAGGACTCACCTGCCTGTGTGTATTGATACAAAACCAGGCTTCCTGGGCAATCAATAATGCTATTTAAGGGATAAGTCTTGCTATTGAGTGGCTGTTGAGCCCAGCTCCTGCTTAATTTGAAAGAGAGGGAGAATGACAAGGGAGCTCAGAAGTGTTCCCAACGTCACCAGGCATCCGTGTGCATGTGCAGGCAGGGATGGAGGGGTCAGGAATGGAGCTATGGCAAGGCAGAAGCACAGTGATTTTTCCACAGTGGAGGATCTGTGCACTCTGAGGGAGGAAAGGCCCATCTGTGAATGCCTGTGAGCACTGGCAGTGCCGAGCAGAAATGAGAACTGGGCATAGTGTTCCCCTCAGTGCAGCTGTGGCTGCAGCAGATTTGAGGCTCCTCTACCACCCCACACCCAGCCATGGTGTTCTGATCACCCCTTCACGTGGCATGAAAGAGCTTTTTGACTGCCAGGTCCTCAAAGGCAGCTCCTGGCCATTATCATGTCTATCCTATGGCTGTAGAAGTCTCTGCTCTGGTACATGTAGGGCCTCCCCCAGCCCTCTCCTGCCTCTCCATTTTCAGAGAACACAACTCTCACCATAACAGGTGAGAGCAGAGGATGAGCAGAGCTCACTCAGCCTCACAGAAGGCTGTGAAGCAGCTGTCCCTCTCTTCCCTGTGGAGGACAGCCAGCCAGAAGGATTAATATCCAGCCACATCAGAGATTTCCAGCCCTCCAAGAAGCGGGGAGCTGAACACGCCCCCAGAAGGAGCCACAGAAGAAGAAAGGCTCTGTTTTAGGTGGATCAAGTGGAAAAAGATGTGTCCTTCAGCAAGCCAGAGGCATCTCCCAGCTCACAGTGCCCAAGGCCACTGCTTAGATGAGCTGTATGACTTGATGGTGCCATTTTTCCTTCCACGTTCCTGAGTGCTTCTCCCTGGCTGATGTGAATCCACGTCTCTGTCCCTGGTTGATGTGAATCCATGTCCCTGTCCCTGGCTGATGTGGATCCATGTCTCTGTCCCTGGCTGAGGTAAATCCATGTCTCTGTCCCTGGCTGATGTGGACCCATGTCTCTGACCCTGGTTGATGTGAATCCTGTCTCTGTCCCTGGCTGATGTGGATCCATGTCTCTGTCCCTGGCTGATGTGGATCCATGTCTCTGTCCTCTACTTTCAAAGCTGGAGCAGCCCAACAGCATGGGTGCTGTGGATGGGGATGAGCACACCCAACAAACCCTGCTCTGGCAGGGAGCAAAAGGCCCCATTTTATCAGCTCATCTCCCTCCTCCCACTGCAGCCTCTGACACATCACCCAGGGATGTCCTGAGAGAAGAAGGTGGCACCAGAAATCCTCTCAGCCCTGGGAGATTTGGGCTGTTTTCTGCCCCATGGTAGGAGAGATGGGAGCAGCTTTGATAAGGGGACCCATTCTGTGGAAGACCCTCAGATGATCTGAGCCTTGTCCCAGCCAGGCTAGAGACTCCTCAAGGCAGCACCCAACTTCACCTTTATCTAAACACTTTTTTCATGACAAAACCATAGAGCTGAGTGCTGGAGCTGCCCTGGCAAAGGACACAGAACTCATGGGCATGAGGAGAGAGGCTTGCTACTGATTTCAGTGGGAGGGAGGAAGGACCACTGCCAAGGCAAAGCTGAGGCTTTGTCCTTCAGTGTCAGGGTGCAGCCACCAAGCAAACAATAAAATCATCTTCCTGCTATCCTGGGGCTGGGATTGGAGGTAAAACCCCAGCTCTGCAGATCCATGGGCAAGTCCCAGAGCTCTGCTCAGCCCTAGCATGGCAGGTCAGCTCCCAGGAGCTCAGGTGGTGAACATGAAGGTGGCTGGTGCAAACAGCATCTTCCCTCCTGACTTCTTCCCACTCAGGGACTTTTCCTGTGCTAGACAGGGCTTTATGTTTTTCAGTTCCAGTTCAAAGCTCAGAGTGGCTTGGTCTGAGGCAGAAATGAGCTCCAAGGCTCGCTACAACCTCACTGTGGTTAACTGCAAGCATGTGGCTGCCCTCCTGCCGTAGGAAGATTGAGGCCAACAGGTCCCTGCCCACCCTAATACATGTTTGTAGCACCTCTTCCCTTCCCCAGCCTTCTCTGCAGCACTGCACCCCTTGGTTTACAGAGAGGGACCAGGCCTGAGCCCACTTTGGTTGCACTGAAGTGCTCCCCACACCTGCCACGGTGCAAAGAGGACATGGGTTTGCATCTGCTCCATCCTTAACAAGTGATCCCAATTCCCCTGAGCTGATCAGCCTTCCTGGGCAGCCGAGTGAGCTGCTGGAAGCAGCACTGGCCCTCAGGGGACAGCCCTGGGGACTTCACACCAGGACAAGCCACAGCAGCTGGGGCTACTGCAGGGATACACTTGGTGCCAGCAGTGCTGAAGGCCTGGGAAGGGGCAGACAAGCTCCAGCTGTGGGACACTGCTGGCTCAGTGCTGTCCATGGTGGAGCACAGCAGCACCCTGTGCCCCTCTCACGGGCTGGTCCTGCAGCAAGGCTGAAGTTGTGGCTTCCAAAGCAGAGCTGCAGCACTGTGGCTGTTGCCATGCCAATCAAGTGGGCAGCTGGCACGTTGAACTGTCAAAGCAGGAGAGCAGCCACGCTGCCAAGCCATGCCAGGCTGTCCCAGGGGGCTGATTTCCCTCCAGGCTCCTGCAGCAGCAGCACAGAGCCTGAGGAGCTCAGCTGCTCTCAGCACCAAGCACTCCTCAATGCAGGCAGCCCCATCCTCCACCACCCCACAGCCCTGCACTGCCACAGCACAGCTCCAGCCACACAGGAGCAAAGGCTGCTCCCCACCGTCCTGGTGGCTGCGAGGTGACAGCCACAGTGCAAGGAGACAGCAGCATGGCAGCAAATGCAAGGGGAGTTCAGCATCACGGGGGTCCTCAGGCAGCAGCCAGAGAATGGGAGGCTGCAGGCTCAGCCCCAGGCTGGTGCTCCAAGGCACAGGGACAGGGCACTGCCCAGGCAGGAAATGACCACAGGAGATGCTGGAGCCAAAAAACCTCCAACTTGTCATGAAGAAACCCTGGGATGCTGTTTTGTTTGCTGCTCAGGTGCTGCATGAACTCCTCACTGCAGGACAACATGGATGCCAGCAGCTCATGGATGGGTATGGAGCACTGCTAAACCCAAGGAGCATCCTGCCAGGGTCTGTGCCCAGAAGAGAAGCAGTGCCAACCCTGCCCTGCACTCAGCATCTCCCTCCTCCCAGAGATGGGCCACAGGCTCAGCTTCCCTTGGGCCTGGCCCAGCACCACTCTGCCCTCGAGGCAGTCTCATGCCAGCAGAGGTTCTCACACACAAGAACACACATCCTGCTGCAAACCAGCTTTTCTCTGCTCGACCTTTCCTGTGTGGACACAGGGAAACTGAGGCACTGGAACGCTGAAGGTGGCACACAGCTCAGTGCTGTCATCAGAGAAGAGAAAGGTGAGAATGTTTTCAAATTGCACTTCCTCAAAAGCAAGCCATGTCTCTCTACCAGCTTTGCTGCCGACAAGGAGGAAAACTCATCCCATCCAAATTGCTCTAAAATAGGAAAATGAGGAAAAAAACCCAAACCCAAACAAGCCTCAAGCCAGATGCCAAGTGCATTTGTCTCTGTTCTTTCAGCTCAATCAGCCACACTTGATGATGGCAACTGCCATGATACCAGACTAACAGCAAGACTGTCACCCAGGAGCACGCCAAGGTGACCTGAGGGGGAAGTGGTGGAGCTCCCTGCCCCGAGCCCCACTTTCCCTGCTCAGCCTTCCCTGCCCAGGGCCCCGCGATCAGGAAAGCCATCTCAGGCAGGTGCTCATTTGCCCCGATCCGATCCACACCACGCGAGCCCCTCCAGGCAGATCCCTCCTCCCGTGTCTCCCGGCGCGTCCCTTCCGCGGCCGCACCGTGCCAGGGCTACCGGGGCAGCGACAGGGACACGGGGCAGGAAGGGGGTACCCATCACCACCCCGGCACCAGCAGGAGGCCACAGGCACATCTCCAGCGGACCCTGCGGGCTGAGGACGAGGCAGAGCTCTGCTAGAGTTCCTCCACGCCAGCGATGGCTCCTGGGCACCCCGCGCCCGGGCGAGCCGGGCATCCCTTGTGCCACGCCGCGGGAGAAGCGGAGCGCTGGGACGCCAGCAGGTGCCGGCGAGGAGGCGACAGCCGCCTGGCTCTCGCAGTCCCCTCGGTCCCGCGGGATCATNTTCGGGAGTCCGGCAGCGGTGGGCGCAGGAGCTCCTCGCCCACCTCCTCACGCCCCGGCCCCAGCCGCAGCATCTCTCCGGTGTCTCCCGCCCGGTGTCCCCGCTCCAGCCCCGCGCCGCTGGAACCGGCCCCGGCGGGCGGGCACCGCAAACCCCCGCACCTCCCGCGCCCCTTCCCGGCAGCCGGGTGCCTTCCCCACCCTGCC
>VXBB01002187.1:167227-194219 GCA_013399915.1 Illadopsis cleaveri
TTTTTTCTCAGCATGGCTGTGAATTCTTGTGGGCACTTTGATGGCTGGAGAGGTCTCTTCTTGCTGGGGAGATGAGGCTGCAGGCTTTGCTCCCCAGCCATTCCAGCCCAGCAGCAGTGAGGTTATGGGGTGGGATGGGTGTTCCTTGGGTGCTGGGGGGGCTTTTTCTGCTGAAAACCTGAATATTCCCCAGCAGCTGGGTGAGGCTGTGGGCTTAAAAACATGCAGAGGATGAGGGGACCTTCAGCTGGGCTTGCAAATATCTGGAAGCTTCATGCCAATAATTCCACAGCTTAGGGGCTGCCCCATCCCTTGGCAGGCAGAAACTGCCTGTGAAAGGCTTTGTAGATGCCACTGAAATTTCTCCAGGGGGCACAATCCCCTCTGGAAATTTACCCTTGCACTTAGAGGCTTCAAACACTTTATCGTTTTCCTTACCCCAAGAAACAGTCCATGGACACTGGGGCTCAGTGGATCACAAGCAGAAGCCTTTGCCCTGAAGGAAGTGGAGGATTTTAACTCAGTGGCTACTCAAAGGCTGTAAAAACCCCCATTCAATCTACCTTATAAATGCCTCAGGCTGTGCAGACTGTCACTGCCCCAAGGGGATCAGATTTCTGATGGCTCAGTCCCACCAGCACAAAACTGCTGCTGGTTCTGATTGTCTCAGAATGTTTGTTTGTTCTGCCAGGCCTCAGCCTCCAAAATCACTGGACTGCACAAGGAATTGGAGTTTTAATGTATTCTTCGAGGATTAAATTTCAAGATCTCATAAACACCCACTGAGGCTTGGGGATCGGCACCTAGAAGCAGAGGATGAGAATCCAAGAGCTGGTATTTAAAAGTGAATTAATCTGGGATTTCGAGTCAATCCTGCTACATTTAAAAGCCTCATTCTTGAGGGAACACTGCCACACAAGTACTCTGTCCTCAGTGTTGGTGCTGCCACTCGGTGTGACACCCTTGGGGGGACCAGTGCTGGTGTCCCACTACCAGCAGCAAGGACACAACCTTTTCCAAGCACCAGGGAATCCAAATCTTCCCAGGGGATGGGGGCTACAGCCTCCCCTGCCATGGCAATGAAGGATAATAACTTGGCACAATTCCTGCTGAGGGCAAATCACTTCAAAAGTTCCTGGGAAAAGCTCAATTTGAACAAAATGTTCTCAAATCTCCTAAAGACCCCACAGGGGAAAGGCAGAGCAGCCCATCCTCCTGAGCCTTGCTGCTGGAGCACCTGAAGCTGGATGGGGGCAGGTCCTAAATTAACTCCAGGAGATTTTTTTTTCCCTTGCTTGAAGCAGTAAAAGAAGGTTTTCATCCATAAAGGAGGTGCAGAGAGCCTTGGCTTTTGGGCAGTGCCTGCAAAGGTCCCTGTGAGGATGTCCTGGCTGCTCCTCAGAGCAGGGAGATGCTTTGCCTGTCCTCAGAGGATGGAGCTGGGAGAAACCTCCCATGGCTGTCCAGTGGAAGAGACTGACTAGGCTTCTTCCAGATTTTAAAATCCTCATGAATTGATGCTGTTTTACATCACGATGACACAGACTTCAAACTTCAGAAGGCTGAAAATGACTCTTTTATTTTTGAGGTGTGTCTCCCTTTTATGCTATTTTACACAGACCAATTTGATTGGTGGCACAAAGACAAACCTCTTCACTCACATTGGTCAGAGCAGAGGGACATCAAGAAGTCCCTTCTAGGAACAGGAATGAATAACAAAGTTATAGTTACAAAAACATTTGTCCTGTTTACAGAAAATACTCTGGGAAAAGAATTTCAGAAAACCAAAACATCTCAGGCATGGAACCAGGGCTACAATGAATTCCCATGACTCCAGCAGCTGGGGCTTACTTCGGCCACTGGATATCACAGGACTGATGTTTCCAAGGCTGGCAAAGGTGGGCATAGCTCTTAAATATCCTGTCATTAAATCCCAGTCCCCTTCAGCTTGTTGTGGTGGATCACTGGCACTGCTAGGAGCCCAAAGGACAGCCCTGCAGCAGCATGGAGAAAGAAGAGGAATAGCTATTTTTAGCCACAGAGCATTTGTTTTGGTTTTTTTTTCTCTTTTGCGGAGATGGGCTGAAAGCAGTGAGAACAGTCCATGGCATTGAACTCCCCATCTAACACATGAAGTGCTTGCCATCAAAATAGAAACTTCTCTGAGATCTGAAGGAAATGGATGGGATTGGGGATTGTCTGTCCAGCACAGAGCAGGTGAAGCCCCAGGCTGAGCAGAGCTGGCTGGGGATGGCAGGGAAGGGGCTGGGCTGCTGCACTTGGAACACCTGCCACATTTGGCTGGGAGCATCTCTCTGTGCCAGATGACACACTAAAATAAATAGAGATGCCTTTTGATGTTGCCTTTGAATTGCTGCTCTCTCTTCCTTCTTGTCCCCAGGGTATTTTATTGGACTTCATAATAAAGCTGGAGGGGGGGCAGAAGGGGGAAAGTTCTTTGAGTTTATTGTAAATGAGCAGAATTTTATCATCCCTCTGCTTCCATTTTAGATTTACCCTGTAATCATATTTACAAGCTGAATACCCAGTGCTGGAGTAATCAGTGGGTGATCAATAACCAAGAGAGGCTCCTCGAGCTGCAACCATTTCGAGTCAATCTGTTCCCTTGCATGCAGGTATGGAAGCTGTTTTTTGGGAGGAAAGGTGCTGCTGGAGAGCCCAGTGTGGTCCCCTCTGTGCAGATTGAGCCAGGGCTCTGACAAGCCCCAGTTCTCCTCCTGTGAGCCACCAGCTCTGCCACGAACTGAATCCACAGCACAAACCATGGTTTGGGGTTGCCCTCAGCTTTCTTGGTTTTGAGTGTTTGGAATCTTGCAAGCAGATTCTCACGCAGTCTCAACATCAACAATGTATATTTTTAGATTGTTTTTCATATTTCTCCTCTGAGAGGAGAATTGATTGATGGTGGTGTTCACCATCCAGGTTGAAGAGGTGGTGACCTAAATGACCAATCTCTTGCCTTTGTACAAACTGTATGTAAGATGGAGTCGGATGAAGAAGAATAGAGAATATAGAAGAAAATTGTAGAATAAAGTATTAAAGTGTCATTTGCTTTCCCTTCACTTGCTGCTGCCTGTCTCGTTCCTTCTGTGGGTCCCATCCTCCTACATATCGTGACCCTGTGTGGCCGATCCTGCTACATATGGTGACCCCGAGTGTCTGAACGCATCAGTTTGGGGGTGGGATGCACTCAAGCCTTCCCCAGGGGACATCCCCTCCAAGGCAGGCCTTGAAGTAGGGCAGGGGAACCAGAACCAGCACCTCTCCTCCTGCTCAGCCCAGTGTGAGCCAGGACAGTGCTCCCAAAACATGGAGATATGCTTCTGCCTGGGGAGGCAGGCCCAGTCAGGAGATCCACAGGAAGTTTGGGCTGGTGTGCTGGGGAACACAGCAGCCCTGCCTGCTACTATTTAGCACAACTCCCCTCCCTGGGATCGCTTATCTTATTATTTCTCACTGCCCTCTCTTTTGCATTCAGCTTTGTCTTTCATTTACCTGAAGGTGCTGGCAACTCCAGTGCACTTTTAATTCAAAACAAAGAAATACATCCGAGTTTTAAGAAGGGCTGCAGGGAGGACCAGAGAGAGGGCTTGCCATCTCTTTGTTACTCTGTAGTCCAGACCTGGCAAAAATCAAGTGGCTAAATTCAGATGTTATCTCTTGTGCGACCACCCTGAGCAGAGGGGGACAGGACATGGATACTTGCCCAAGCTGCCTGCCCACTGCCTCCCCCTCGCAGCTCCCACACTGGCTGGGAAAGTGCCTGTTGCTGCCTCCCTCTCCTCTTGCTGCCTCCTCCTTACTCAGCAGCAGCATCTCCCCCAGCCCATCCATCACCCGGGATTAGCCATTAGCACACCACCCCTTCCCGGGGCTGCGGCTCCACGGGCTGTGTTAGCATTCCAGCCACCACAATGAATGGCCTGACATCCAAACCCTTTTGGATCACGGGGGACAAGCCAATCAATTATTTCACTCCCCTGCCAGCTGCCAGCACCCGGGCTGGAGCATGCTCTGATCCCTTAATGGCATTTTGAAACACCGTCAAGAGAATGGTGCATTTCATTTCACTCTGTGCATGGCCGGTGCCAGGAGTTTTATCATAAACCCCTTGGTGGGACAGGCTGTCCCCTGATGCTGCCTGACTGTCCCTGCACCCCCTTCTTGCTTCTCCCAGGGATGCACAACCCAACACTCTCACAGCCACCTCCTGCCACTGCAGGCAGTCCGGCAGGCAGAGGAAAAGGGAGGAATTTTGTGCAAAAAAGGAAAAAAAAAAAGCCTTAATTGGAGTGCCCTGTCTCTCAATTCACCTAAAGCCATCAAGTTCCCAGCGGCAGCATCTCTTGCTCACTTCCCTTCTCTCATGTACAAATATAGCACAATAATTAGATGAGGGCTCTTTGCCCTCTCGTTGGCATCTCGTCCTGCGTGCAGCAGGGTCAGGCAGCCAGGAGGGCACGTGGTGCTGGGCAGAGCATCCTCTGAGCACAGCCCCAAACATTCCTCCCTCCTGGGAGATGTGGGGGACGCTCCCCAGTCCCTCCCCAGCTCCAAGGAGACACCACAAGGCTGGGCTTGGCAGTGGGGAAAAGCATCCTGGCTGCTGGATGTGGAACAAAAGGATCTGATGGTGTCACATCTTGTTTAAGGCACCGTGTCCTCCAAACCATCTCCCCAGACAGTTGTCCCAAAGCCATGATCAGAGGGGTGGGATGAGTGGGAAGGACAATTTCCCTGCCCACTTCCCCAGTTTCTGCAGTGCTGGTGAGAGCACAGCTCTTGCTGGTGGTGCCAGTGCTGGCTGAAGGAACTTCTTGCAGCAGTTTCTGTTCCTGGGGCTGCGTGTAAAGGGAAACAACAGCCTGGGGAATGCTGAGGCTGCTCCCAGCTCCCTTCAGCTTGCATTAAACCCAAGTTATTTCAGGACAAGCAATCCCGTCTCCTGGTTTATGACACTCATGTTCAGAAGTCTTGATCCCTTTGGGATCCAGAGCAGACACTTTGTCCCCTCAGTGAGCTCTGCTCCCACCCCCCATGAAAGAGAAGCAGAGCTCATCTCACACAGTCAGGGGACTCTCAGCTGCTCTCTCCTCTGTGCAGTGGCTGTGTGAGCTTTAATGACTTTGTACATGCTTAGAGGACTTTTCACTCTATAACGATGATCAAAGTGCAGGGATTGCCAAAACTGAGCTCAACATCAAGGCAAGCAGTATGGGGCCTGATGTCCTCCTGGATGTCACATCCCAACTCAGCTGTAGCAGCAGGGCTGGAGAGAGCATCCCAACCCTCCTGTGAGCAGCAGGATTGCAGGGCTTTTCTCTGTGCAGGTGTGGAGGAGCAGCCTGAATGGAAGGCACCAGCTAAATATAAACTCTGATTTAAAAGATAAGTGATGGTAAGTGGTTTCATTGTTTGCGAGCAAGGACCTCCAAACCATTCACTGGAAAAGACTCAACCAGCCTCAGCAGAGCCGGTAATTAAAGGTAACTGTAGCCCAAAGCAGTTACAGCACAAATAAAGCAAGCAATGAAGATTGCACTCCTGTGGTGAGCTGACCTTGGTTGGATGCCAGGTGCCCACCAGGCTGCTCTATCCCTCCCCTCTCAGCAGGAGCAGGAATGGGATGGGGTGGGAGGAGAAAATAAGATTAAAACAACACTCATGGGTCAAGAGGAAGGCAGTTTAATAAAGCAAAAGANGGGAAGGGAAGGGAAGGTCTGGCTCTGTGTTTCAGTTAGGCACCCACAGCTCAGGGGATGCCACACACGTGTTCCATGTGCCAGGGTCCCAAGGCCTGACACAAGCAGAGCACATCCACCTGAGCTCCTTTCAAAGCTGATTTCCCACCCTGTCCACTGATCAGGAGTCCACACAGTTCCTGAAGTACTTCAGTGAGGAGGGCAGTCCCTTGAAACTCCTCTTCAGAACATCCAATGCCCTTTATTTGAAAGGCAGCTTTGCCATAGGGGGCAGTTTCTGGTACAGGCCAAGGAAAACCTTCTGGGTTGCAGCAGGTACAAATCCCCAAGCATGTGGAACATCAGCACTCACAAAACTGAGCTCTCCAGACCTCTGCCACCCTCTTCTGCAGAAGGTAGCATCATTGGGCCAGGGACTCAGGTTTTAGGACCTCTCCTGTGGAGGCAGGCCGTGAAAATTGGGATTGTTCAGCCTGGAGAAACTCTTCAACCTGGAGAATACCCTTCCAGTATCTAAAGAAGCTCCAAGAGAGCTGGAGAGGAACTTTTAACAAGTGCATTGAGTGATAGGAAAGGGGGAATGGCTTTAAACTGACAGAGGGCAGGTTAAGATTAGACATAAGGAAAAAATGGTTTATGATGAGGGTGAGGCCCTGGCACAGGCTGCCCAGGGAAGCTGTGGCTGCTCCATCCCTGGAAATGTTCAAGGCCAGGTTGGATGGGGCTTGGAGCAACCTGGAATAGGGGAAGGTGTCCCTGCCCATGGCAGGAGGGGGAATGAGATGATCTTCAAGATCCCTCCCAACCCAAACCATTCTGTGATTTAATGCCTCAAGCTTCCTTGAGCCTGTGGGNGAGCAGCCTGAATGGAAGGCACCAGCTAAATATAAACTCTGATTTAAAAGATAAGTGATGGTAAGTGGTTTCATTGTTTGCGAGCAAGGACCTCCAAACCATTCACTGGAAAAGACTCAACCAGCCTCAGCAGAGCCGGTAATTAAAGGTAACTGTAGCCCAAAGCAGTTACAGCACAAATAAAGCAAGCAATGAAGATTGCACTCCTGTGGTGAGCTGACCTTGGTTGGATGCCAGGTGCCCACCAAGCTGCTCTATCCCTCTCCTCTCAGCAGGAGCGGGAATGGGATGGGGTGGGAGGAGAAAATAAGATTAAAACAACACTCATGGGTCAAGAGGAAGGCAGTTTAATAAAGCAAAAGACTCACACCAGCCCCAGCTGAACAACACAGTGGCCTCCTAAAGATCTGTGTGCCCACAGAGGTCATCCCCTGGTCATCCCTGCCATGGCAGGGCACTGCCCAGCTGCCACCAGCCTGGCTACTGGCACCTCCGTGGGGAGGGTGACCCCAGCCCCTCCATAGAGAGGGAGACACACAATCTTAACCATGCTCAGCCTTAGCAGGCTCTGGAGTGGGCTGCAGTATTTAAACGAGATAAACATCCTCTTGAAGAGGATGAAAGGAATCTACAGCAATGGAGAGAAGAGATAGCAGAGGGAAGGGAAAGGGGAAAGGNAAATCCCCAAGCATGTGGAACATCAGCACTCACAAAACTGAGCTCTCCAGACCTCTGCCACCCTCTTCTGCAGAAGGTAGCATCATTGGGCCAGGGACTCAGGTTTTAGGACCTCTCCTGTGGAGGCAGGCCGTGAAAATTGGGATTGTTCAGCCTGGAGAAACTCTTCAACCTGGAGAATACCCTTCCAGTATCTAAAGAAGCTCCAAGAGAGCTGGAGAGGAACTTTTAACAAGTGCATTGAGTGATAGGAAAGGGGGAATGGCTTTAAACTGACAGAGGGCAGGTTTAGATTAGACATAAGGAAAAAATGGTTTATGATGAGGGTGAGGCCCTGGCACAGGCTGCCCAGGGAAGCTGTGGCTGCTCCATCCCTGGAAATGTTCAAGGCCAGGTTGGATGGGGCTTAGAGCAACCTGGAATAGGGGAAGGTGTCCCTGCCCATGGCAGGAGGGGGAATGAGATGATCTTCAAGATCCCTCCCAACCCAAACCATTCTGTGATTTAATGCCTCAAGCTTCCTTGAGCCTGTGGGCCTTTGGGACCCAATTCCCTGTGCTCTCAGCTGTGGTTGGCCTCCTCTCCCTTTTCTGCACTAAAGCTGTACCTTGGCATCAGCAAAACTAAGTACCTGTCCAGGAGAGGAAAGCAAGATTGATTTGACTCCAAATGCTGCCAAATGCATAAAGCCAACACACTGGGAAAAATAAGGCAGGCAATTTCATCCTAGTTGCCTTCAGCAACAATGACATTAGGTGTTATTTGATACAAGAGAAGAGCCAATATTTCCAGACTGAAGGGCAGTTATTTAAACCTGTATATTTAGAGGGTCTGGAAGCGGTTTAGAACAGGAGCTGGAAACAACTTCTGACTTGGGATTGTGTGGGCCCAACACTCTTCTTGATGGCTTCACTCTAGTCCAGATTTTGCATTTAAAGAAAACTTGGGGCAAAATTTTCAAAAGCAATGTTATCCTGATTCTTTTCCACCATCAGCTGGATCAGCACTAAAAGTCAAGTGCCAGAAGTTTTTGCCAACCCTGTATTTCCAGCTAGGAGCACAGGAAGAACCCTGCTCACCTCACTGGGCACAAGCTCTGGAGCCCAACCTAATAATGTAAATGCCAGTGGCTGAAGCTCCAGCCAGCCTTTGTCTCTGGCACAGGAATGCATTGCTGGGGCTGTGAAATATTAAATGAGGCCTTAGAGTAGAAAGAACAAAATTACAAATCCAGAGGCTGCTTTCCAATGCCCCCCGGGCTTGGCTCCGGCTGCCTGTGACGTAAACAGGGATGGATTTATGGCAAAGCCACCCCAGCAGGGCCACCAGAGCTGGCAGGGGACAGAGAGTGGCTCCTGCACATCCACACCCCTCAGCCTCAGGCAGGGCTGCTGCTGCACTGTCCCTGCCTAGTGCCAGGGCCCTGGTGATGCTCAGAGCCCCCTCAGCTCCCTCCTGCTTTAAACAGGAGAGTGTCAGGATTCAGAGCTCCCCACAGAGCCTGGGGCAGAGCAGGGTGATGGAGGAAGGCTTCTCAGGGCCAGGATACTGCTTTTCCCATAAATCCACTCCATTTTGCCTCGGGAATAGCCAGGGAGCCTCAGCAGGAGGCTGCCATGGGTGCCTGTGAAAAGCCTCAGTCAGTGCCTTGGCACCTCTGCTGGCACTGAAGCAACTTTGCAAAACTGAGCTTCAAAGACCTGAGATCTGCCAGAAGGGAAATAGAGACATCCCAGAGAGCAGACAGGGAAACAGGGCAGGTACAGAGGGGAGAGATGCTGAGATACTGCAGGCATGGGAATCCAATTCCTTGCTTAGTTGGAAAACGCAGGGATTTGATGACAATTCTAGGAATCAGAAATAAACTCCAAGTAGTTTTTCTGTTTGCCTGGGTGAATTTACCACAAGAACTGGAGAACTTCCCACTGCAGCCCCATTTCAGTCCCTCTGTGTGACTGTAAGCAGCCCTTAGCCACTGTCTCACTGACTATATTTTGCCCCTATTACAGGCTCATGTTGTGCAACTGCTCCTTTTGATTTCTGCCAGGCATCTTTTAGGACTGATTCCTTCACTTATGAAACCCTCACAAGTATTTTTGTCACTGACTCTTCACACAAAATTATTTCTGCATAAACAGTTCCTGTTCTCTGCTTACAACTATTGTGCTTAGACTGGAGAAAAGAAGGTCCCTGCAGCCTTGGCACCTCTCCTTGAGTTTGAGAGCACCATTTCTGAACAGTCACAGAGTTTCCTCAGCCTAACTGGGTCTGAGTGAGTAAAACCAGTCCTTTCCTGTGTGGCCAGATGCTGCATTGTGATGCTAGAGAGAAAGCAAGCAGCTTAGACTGTACCGACAAAATGGAATAATTAAACTCAAATAATTCAATTAACACTGCAATTGAGTAATTGCATTTGGAGCATGGCAGTAATTGAGCAATATTTGTATTGTCCCAGCCATGAGGATAGGCACAGTCTCCTTTCAGCAGGCAGGAGGAGACAGATGGTGCTAATAAAGGGCAGAAGATGGATGTGAGGTCACCAGATTAAGTGTGCTTCCTTTTTTTGGCTGGAGAAGGAAGTCAAACCACTGTGATCCCGTTGCCTTTAAAAGCCTAAGTAACAGAAATAGAAGAGACTGCAGGATTGCAGGAGTCTGCTTCACCATTAATTACTTTTTATTGAAAGCTCCCAGCCCGCTTGGCATTGCATCAGCAGGAGGGCAGCCGTGTCCCTGCCCACAGAGCCCCTTATCTTAATCGAGTTCAGACAGCAGCAGCAAGTGGTGAGCTGGGACCTGGGGAGGGATGTCTGCTTCCCTTGGCAACCTGAGCCAGCCCGCAGAGCGTCAGGCCAGGAGTCAGCAGATGAGATCTCAGTGAGATAAAGCAGAGACAGGAAAATAACCCAGCGGGTTTTGGGCTGCCTGGCTTGTGTAGCTGCATCCTGAGATTCCACAGGACAGAGAGCAGGGAGGGGGTCTGGGTCAGTGAAAAGGGCAGGTAAATTAAACCCACACATGACAGCCCCACCTGCACTGCAGCCCAGTTCTGAGGAGTGTCCAAAGTGGCTGCTCCACTATCCACCAACTCTTCTTTCCCTCAAAAGCAGAAGCACTACTGCAGCAAATGAAAAAGCCACTGCCTCTATTACCTGTGAGTACAGGTGCTGCATGTGGACCTTTCCTTTGAGGCTCAGGCTGATGATCAGCCTTTGGGGAGCACAAGCATTTGGGCTTTCAAGGATCAGCCTCCAGCCTAACACCAGCTGTAACTCACAGCTTGCCAATATTTGGAGATGGGGGTCTTCCCTGGGAACTCAACTTTACCCTATAGCCTGAGGTGCTGGGAATGGAAAAGTTACCAGCTTGGTTATCCCCTTCCAGTCTGGGAAGTCACTGAAAGCGTGATGTCTGTCTCCTCCAGCTACTCTGAGCTGGGCTCTTGGCAGCTCTGTTAGAGTACCACAAATCTGCCTCTCTCTTCCTTCCCCAGAGCAATTGAAGCTTTGTGGGTTTTTTTTTATTTCCAACTCCCAGAGCTTTCTAAGCAATTTAAACTCGTTTGGCAGATTTTATTTTTCTAAGAAAGAGGCAGCTGATGTGAGTATGCTGTTTGCAGCTCCTCTCCCCTCCCACTCTCAGCAACATCTGAGCTTGGTGGTTAATTACTATGAGACCTCTCTGCCTCTGTCAGTGTTAGCTGGAATGATGGGTTTACACCATGCATGTCAACAAGCATCTCGGTGGAAAATAAACCTACTGATGCTCCCACTGTTGGGGAAGCGAGTGTGCTGATTCAGGCATCTCAATCCATGTGGATGACAGGCACATCCTGCTCTGCAACAGAGCTCTGATCACTGAGGGCCATGTTAGATCCTCCTGTGTGCACTGCAGGGCACATCCAGAGAAAACAGGCTTTGGTAACTCAGCTCCTTGCTCTCATTTGAGAGAGGTTGTTCACACCTGCAAAGTTGACTCTGTTTAACTCTTCCCAGGCAGGAAAAGCACGGGTTCTCCCTATGGGAGAGGGTTGATAACACCCCCAGCTTCTCTCCCAGTGCCTCAGGAGGGCACTTGGCCATGGGCACCTCCATTCCCACACTGCCACTTGCATTTGCAGCAAGAGGAAACAGAAGCAGGTCTGTTCTTTTGGGCACAGTGTCCTGCTGCAGACCTGTGGCAGAGGAAGGCACAGAACTGAGCTGTGGCTCCTTTTCCTTGAAGGTACATGGCAGTGCAAGCCCAAGAGGGGACAAGCACGTCCTTGTGACGGGAAAGCCACATGATGGTGACGAGTCTGCTGTGACTCATAGCCCAGGAGATGCTGTGATATTCTACCAGTGGCCTGCTCTGTCCACCTGCTCTGAGCACCGAGGCACAGCTTTAGCATTCAAGTCCATATTCACTGTAGGACCTCATTCTGCCACCACAAGAGCTGTCCCAAAGCAGTGGAAGAGTTGACCTTGCTCACTGCAGCAGCTCGTCTTCTGGTTCAGATCTTGCACACAAACTCATTCCCAGCTTTTTCAATGTTTTCTTCAGATGGGTTCAGGCTCTGTGTGCTTTGGTTTTATCAGGTGTTTGGCATCTCCAGTTCAGTCCCCTCCAGTGAGTACCAAAACATTCTGCTTCCAGGTGACAAATTCCATGGAAAACACGCCACACTACCCAGGTGGTACTTTTTTTATTTTTTTTACCCCCTCTGGTTTAGGCAATTTTCTCTTTCTTTTTTGATCCATATCAACTTTCTCCTGTTTCTGTCCTGTACCCTGTTCCATTACACATCTTTGTACCAAGAAATACTACATAACAAACTTGTATAGAAGCAATGTTTAAGCTGGTCAATGATTCTTGCAAGGAGAATAATTTCAACAGAAAGGAATTTAGCTTGACAAATGCTGCCCAAGACCTGCCCTGATCATCCTTATGCTGCACTGCACAGCTTTCATTAACTTATGAATGAATTCCTGTTGTGTCTCATGGCTTCCTTCAGATATTATTATGTCAGCTCCCAAGGACATAAACAATTCTCTTAATTTAAGAAAGTAGGCTGAGATGCTGCTTGGCTGTTGTTTGGAGAGGGGCAACAGCATTGGAAACACATTTTATTCGAGAAAACAAAAATATTAGTTCCAAATAGAAGCAGTGGTCCAATTTAAATAAACTCACTGAGCAAAAACTTGCGAACTCAGTGATGCAAGAGAACAGAAATGGGGGTTTCTATTACTTCAGCCATTCCCTTCATCCAGTATCTGTATCACAGCAAGCAGATAATCACCTTCAGCTCTCTTATCCAAGCACTGGTTCAAGGCAACCTTGCAGAATCTTTGTGAAACTTTCCATCTGAGGGATGCCTTTACCCCTGCTCTGAAGGTAGCACCTGGCTCCAGAATACGAACAATTCTAATGCCCTCATGTATCTATTTACCTACTGATCTTAGAGCAAAAGCTTGTGGTATTTTTTTTTGTTTATTTTGGTGAGTGGCTTTTTTTTTTTTTTTAAGATCTTTTGGTTTTTAAAGGTTTTTATTTTTTGTTTTTTAATTTTTAAATAAACATGGGCTGCTCTAAATAGGGAAAAGGTTGGAGGCAAGCATGCATATGCATGTAGGCCTAAAACTAGATGTGACATCCCCTGTTCCAGGTCAGGGCACAGCAATCTGTCACCCAGGCACTGCACACACTAACTCTGCTTACCCAGAAATAGGTGCTGCAAGGACAACACAGAGATTCAGGCTGTTGGGAGCATTTGAGAGGGTTCATGAACTCCCAACACCAATTCCCCTTTCATCTGCTGTCGATAAAAGTAATTGCAATGGGCCACCTTAGTGTGACCCCAGGGTGAGCCAAGGTTCCCAGCCCAATAAATCTCCATGACCCAAGCACTCAGGCCTTCTTGGAAACCTCATAGATATTCCAGGCACAGTCCCCTTCCCACAGCTTCCTTTGGCACAGGATTTTCAGTGCTGGTGACATTCTAACAAAGGTGTCTCATCAGCCCTGAGCTCAGGGTGGCTGTCTGCTCTGAACTTCCCTTTCAACACAGCGGTTTCAAAGAAACTTTGATAATGTCTTTCTTCTCCCACTGGTGCTTTTGCCCAGTTCACATCACTCCCTCACTTTCAGCATCTCACTCCATATCCACCATTTAGTTTGCCTTGAATACAGCCCCTGCTCCCCTAGATTCTCACAGTGCTGCTCCTCACCACTTAACTCATCCTGGATGGAGTCCCCTGGCTCCCTTGGGCTCAGCTCAGGTAAGAAAAGGTACAGCTGACTATCCCAGGTGAAGTCACTCCCTCATTCCCCTCTGTGTACTTGCCAGCTTGCCATAGTGACCCCAGGAGCAGCTTTGGGGATGTAACTACAGGAATCTGGGTCAGGAGATGCCATCACCAGGGCTCCCAGTCACAGAAACCCCCAGGGGTGGTGAAGTCTCATTACTCGGGCCCCTGTGAGGGGTGGAACCCACCCAGAGCTCACAGTATCATTAAACTCAAGTATTGGTGCTTACATTTGGACAGTTCCTAATCTGCCACTGTTTGGTAAATGTCTGCCTCACCCACGTCACCTGATGAGTTCACAAAATCAGCTGTGTTCATCTCCATCCCTATCCTGTTCCCTTTTAACACAGCTTTCCAACATGACAAGAGTTTTCCAGAAGGGGTGTGTGGCTTTTTCTCTCTGCTCAGCAGCTGCAGGAGACAGGTTGCCAAATAGAATCAGAGAATTGTTTCAGTAAATACAACATAGCACTCTTGGCAGTGTTTGCTGGGTTGTGATACCGTCAAGTTAAAATGGCATGGTTAAAAAAAAAATATTGATCAGCATCAGAAGTGAGTTTCCAGGCCGCTGGGATCCACAAAGGAAACACCCAATTAAAGAGAGATGGTCTCTAAGGACTGTAGGTGGACAGTATCTGCTATCGTTCTGGCAACTTCCTGTGATCTTCTCTTCAGAAATGAGTGTGTGGAGGCAGAGAAAAAAGATGAAAGCGGGGCCTTGAGATGAGAAAGCCTCAAATGATCAAAGATTCCTATGGATTGAGAGAAGTACTCCAAAACCAAAGGCATTCCTGTGTTGCCTGTGTCACTGTTGCCCTGGAGTGGATTTCAAAAACTTCTTTAAGTGTTCATCTGGGATGCGGGGACACACATCAGGAAGCAGAGAGAAACTTTTCAGGCCTTGGGGAAGGCTGAAATTCTGAATGATTCTGACTTTTTTCTGAATTGTTTCCTTTCTTCGTCACCAGATTCCACCAGGGACGTGTGGTACTGGCTACATTTGAAGCAAGGCCTCAAGAGGCCTCTCAATTCTGTCAACACTGCTCACACAGCCTGCAGCATCTGCTGCTTTTGTGCCATGGCCCTCCACTCTAAGTGCCTTAACACACTCCAGGTTCTGCCCCTGGTGCTCATGCTTGTGTCCCCTTCCCACCCACACAGACAGGACACACACCAAGGAAGGACAAAGCTCTTCACCCAGCACTGATGGGAGTGAGGGGAAATGAATCACACACTTCACCCACGCCAGGCACATCCAACAAGGGTCAGATATGGCAGCTGCAACCTGCCAGGAGGATCTGGTGAGAAATGCCCTAATGTGAGAGCAATTAGGGGAGATAAAGCACTTAGGAGAGATCAGAGTACCCTGAAAAGGGCACAGAACAACCGTGAGGGAAAGGGAAAAACAGGGATGCTGTTCACCATCCTCTAATGAATTCATCACAATCTGAAAGTGAATTCTGCCTGAAGGAGAAAACAGAATGAAGAGAGACACAAAGAGAGCAACGAGAGACACCAAGAGACAAATCATCTCCTGTTTGTGAAGATCATAGGAAAAAATAAACCAGCCCCCAGCATATTCCAGGCAGCTTCCCTGGAGCCAGGACCACAGGCAGACAATGACTGTCTGTCTGTGGCAGCAGCTCCTGAAGGGAATCCCAGAGAACAAGGAGAAATCCAAGGTGCTGCAAAGCAGAGGGTAAAAGTCTACACCAGCAGCAGCAGGTTGAAAAGGAGCTGCTCCAGCATGAGGGAGACAGATCTGTCTGTACACGTAGGTACAGCTTAGTCATTTCAGATAAACTTTGTCTGGAGGGAAGGATATACTGATAAAGCAGTGTTCCACACAGTGCAAGAAGTACACAAAGTTTGGATGCAAACTTTAAACCAAACAGCAGAAAAATGAAGTAGTCTTTTAAGACAAATAGAAGGAGTATATGATGACATCAACAGCAGACCTGGAGGAAGATGAGAATGAGAGCCTGCAGGTTTAAGGGAAAAATCTAAATTTAAGTTCTTGCACTGTTTGAGGTATTTATATGGAGCAACTCATCTGGGTTTTCTCTTCCTAAAGCTATAGAATGAGGCAAGTATCTTGGCCTCAGGGCAGTAAGTGGGCAAAGGGGAATATGGAGAGAAGTGAAATTCAGAGAGTGATCTGGGCCATGTATTTTAGCACACCACCAGAGTTCTGAGAGAAGGCAGGAAGAAGTCAAAATGGGGATGGTGGCTCTGCAACCACAACTGGAGGACAGAATGTGTGAACAAGGGGAGATGAGAACCTGCAGTTTATCGGGATACTACTGCAAACAAGCCTCTATCTCAGTTCCACATCTACAGTACCCTCTACTTAACTGCAATGCATTTAATCAAGCTGCTTCTTATGGGAACCAAATAAAGCTTGATGATGCTTAATGGCTGGGGTTTAATGGCTGGGTTGTTTAACTGGGCTCATAATTTTGATTAATTAAGATGCTTGCAGGTGTTGGAGTGGCACTTTGGCAACAGTGTTGATGTTCAGAGGCAAAGGGGGTTCCCCTCCTGGAGGATTCCTGCCAGTGCTACTTCAGCAAAGCAAAGCTGCCCTCAAGCCTGTGCAAAAAAAAATCGACTCTTGTAGCTGGCAGGAGCCCAGATTTCTGGCAATTTTGACAACCTGTGAGTTGTTTTGACCAGTTTCCTCTTGGGAGGATATACAGAAAAAATCCAAATCCCACAACTTAAACTTTTGTTCAGAGCAGCCTCTGTGTCCTTGATAGGAAGAAAGTGAGAATGTGAGAGGCTCTCCAGATGATGATGGTGCCTTCAGGCAGTGGATCTGACCAGCCCAGCAAACTGCCCAGCCCCAGAGCAGTGTCCCTACTTTAGTGAAAAGGGCAGTAGAGCTTATCCTGAATGGAACACACAAAGCCTGGTTGCTTATGAGTTTGTTCCCTGTGTTCCTCTATCCTCAGGCTGTGATTTCAGCCTCCCCCTGCCAGGATATCACCCTTTTCCCATCCAGTGTCACCAATCTTCCTCATCCTCACGGATGACCTACAGGAGCCTGGAGCTGGATGCACAGAGTGAGTGGCCAGCAGGTACAAGAAATCACATTACAACCTCCCCCTTAAGCAGTACAAATTTGTACTTCCCTCTTCTATTCAACAGCTGGCTTTCTTACAAAACATACTTACCTCAGATTTTTGTCTCCTGAATGCTGATAAAATGCCCTCAGGTTAAAAAATATTTGGAGATAAATAGCAATACAGATACCAGTGTGGCATATGCTCATTTCCATAAGAAACTAAAACACTGGAGAGAGGCACAATGAGCCAGACTCATCACTGTTTTCAGTATCAAACACTGACATTAAATTAAGCAGAACTTGATGATTTAAGGCTTAGTAAATTACTACTGCCAACTATAAAGGCAACATAACCTTGTGGCTAGAGCACTGGAGTAGGGCTCAGAAGAGTTGTACCCTGCCATGAATTAATTTGGACAAACGTTATCTTCACATGTGTATAAATACTGGTCAATATTCCACTTTTCTTGTAATGAGTATAAGAAATTAGGCAGCATATTGTCTAGGGACCACAAAGACAACCTTTTTCCAAGAAACAGCTTGTTTGGCAAGCATAGGAGGGAAAAACTGAGTCAGGAGGAATGATGTCAGCCTTTTCTCATACATCTACATTGTCCTGCTCAACCACAGCTTTGGAATAAAAGACATTCAGATCTAATTTATGGAAACTTAAGCAGATACCAATTGGAGTAGCCCCTGAGTGTTATCAGCATATTTCATAGCTTGTGATGAATCATAACTCAAGTATTTGCTTTCCAGTGCATTAAGGCTAAAGCAGAAGTTGATTAGGATTATTCTGACCCAAGCTATGGTTCACTTTTCAGGGAGGTGGTTGAAATGTCCAGACATCAGCCTAATTTGTCCTGGAGTTATAACACAGTGTATTACAAACATACTGTGACTACACCTTTAAACTCACTGCCAGTGTCTGCAATCCATCATGGAGTATCCATCTTCTCATTCCAGCCTGCCACAAATTTAGCTGTATGGGTGCTGTCTGCAGCATAGCTGGTCAATTATTTTTCTCTACTTCCACCCCAGAAGAATGCAGGGCTCAAACCATTTTGCTCTGAAAGTACTCCCAGGCTTTTGGTTAAGTGTACCATTAATATCCCAGGGCCTGCTTGTCCTCTCCACTTTGTTTCCTGCAGGACTAACAATGTTAAATGAATATATTTGCCCAGCAGCTACTGAGAGAAACACCTTGGTTACCCATCTCTCAGATTGGACCTGAAGGCCAAAGAACAGACTTTGCAGCATTTCAGCCCTTTGAGAGAAGCTTTGTTATGCAAAATTCCTTTTATCTCAACTTCTACGAGGTCTCTCAGAGCATAATATAGGGAAGGCAGACTCAAAGATAACTGGAACTGTTCCTTAGAACCTATTATTTTATTAATCAAGAAAGATCAGAAAAATAGGTGGAAGGACAGCAGATGAATAGACAACACTGAACCATAAATTGTCAAAAACCTGTTCAAAAGAGCTGAGATGTTCAGCAATCCAACTAGAGCTGGTTAACTCATTCTGCCAGTGTAAAGGAGCCTCAGATGTGGATATGGATCCCTGAAGAACTTTGATCTTCTCACCAAGAAATAGGCAAGAGAAGATTCTGAACTGGCCCCAGTCCAAGCACTGGAGTCCAAGCAAGGACATTATCACTTGCAAGTCTTGAAATGGTACCAAAGCACCAGGCTCATTGTCCAGAGCCTCACTGTGCTAATTCTCAGCCACAACCACACAAAAGGCTTTCTCTGGCTCACAGAACTGAAATCTCCCTCTTTCTGATTCACAGGGTCTGTATCAGACTGAAGGAAGCAGAAAGTTAACCAGAGCAGTGTAAGAGCCAGACAACATCAGCTGTTAGAACCTGTGGGTGCTGTATTCCTCCTGGCTCATTTCCCCAGAGACATTCCCCTGGACTGTTCAAGGGAAACAATCTACTATTTCAGAACAAGTTGGGTTTCCAGAAGACTTCAAACCAGAACATCAGTTTTTGCAAACTTTCTCTATCTCTCTACCCATCAGAAAAATTGATGAAATCCAGCTTCCTTGATACCCTCAAGGTGACTTCCAAGATCTCTTCTTCAGAGAGAAAACGAGCTCTACCCTCCTTGCTGTTCACAGGGTAGGGGAGGTGCAGCAGCAGCTTCCTGTAAAAGAGGACACAGTGAAAGTCAGTGCCTCAGCTCAGGTGAGCAGTTGAGGTGTCACTGCAAGTAACTCCTGCAATTCCTCAGTCAGTATGCCAGGGAATGTTATTCCAATAGATCTCCTCATTGTGACAGGCTGTGGGATTCCTGCAAAACCTCATGCACAGCAAGACTGGCCCTGAAATGTTTCCATCACTTAAAAGCAGCTTGGCTTAGAAGCAGCCCTCCTTCCCAGCCTCTGGAAGCAGTTGCTTTGAGTCTACCTACCCACCTGTGGGAGAAAGTTTCTCAGTATGTAGAAGTTGATATCTTGATTGTTTCTTTCATACTGAGAAGACTTGCACTTCTATTTGTGAAAGCAGCACTGGTTCAGGCTATACCCAAGCAACCATCAGATTTATGGTTGGAACTTTTTATTTGCCAGGCTTGTGACTAGAGACAGCTGGGTACTGAGATGATAATGGCAAATCTGAGTCACCAAAAAGATAGAATTGCAAAAGGAAAAGGATGCTGAGGCTGTCCTACATCTGCAGCATTGCATTAAGGTACTTCTTTTACTACCCATAGGTTCAGCAAGTCATTAGTTGAACAATTATTCCTCCCAATTTTCCAAAAATTAGTTTCAAAACTAATATTCCCAAACCTTCTTCCACTCCTGTTGCATCCTTGGGTTAAAACCAAGCACAGGTTTTGGGCAGAGAAAAGTGGCTTTTCTATAGTTAGTCTACTGGGGACTTATTTAGGCCTTAATCCATGGCATGCACCTCAAATTTATCTGCAGAAAGCTATTCACATATAGATCTTCCCACATCCCATTCAGTGCAGCAAGTCAGCCCAGAGAGAATTAAGGTTTCTTATGAAAGCAGTCTTTGTGAAGAAGGACTTTGAGCAAAACAGACATGGGAGTTATCTGGAAATCTCAGGCAGGGGAACAGCACACTGAGGGAGAGATGGAGGAAGACCTGAGAAATCCAAGAGTGTATCAGTCAGTTGATTATCTTTGTAGGCCTGAAATAGCCCTATTAAAAAAACCCAAAGGAAATCTCTTTAGGAAACCTTGTAACATTTCCATCTCTGCATCTGTGCTTGGATATGTCCATCATTTGGTTTTCAGCTACTGAAAATTTATCAGCACTTTTTTTTTTAACCATCTTCGGTCATATGTATTTGTACAAATTAGTGCTTAGAAATACTAGACTAAGTCTTTCAAGACCTTGGACAGCTCTTTGCCAGATATTTTGAGCCCTAGAAGCCTTGTTGTTTAAGTAGCCAAAATCTGTTCTAAAGCTTTTTACTGGACAGTATCACAGATTCAAAGCCAGCAGATTGAACACCTATGGATGGACTATGGGTGGTTTCTTCTATATTTCTTTCTCATGAGCAATTAATAATACAATCTTTAGCTTTGCTTTCCACAGAGACTGCAGTTAAAAGCTTGGCTAAACCCCGTTTCAAACAGGATATTAATTGTTCTTCTATCAGTTGTGCTAGACTTACTTTTTGGGAGTTCGAAGGTCAAGAACCTTGTCCTGGATGTCTAATGTGATGTCTGAGTACTTTGTCTCTGGCAGCTTGATTTTAATCTGAAACGATGGGCAGAGGTAAAGCTGCAATTACATATGTTGCCTTAAAAGCCAGAAAAGATCTCATTTTCATGAATATTTCAATGCTAGTATCAAAGAGCAACGTTTTGATTAGGTAATTTGTATCAGAGAAAATACGACAGTGATAATGACTGCTTTCAATAGCTTAGTGATGTGTATTGATATCCTATTCTCTTCCAGATCCTGAGCTGATAATGTGCTTGACAGGTGTTCTACATCCAGCAAAAGCCTCAGGCTTTTGTGTATTGCAGGGACAGTGCTTCTGCTAGAAAGACAACACAGCAGTTCTACCTGTCCTGGAGCTCAGAAACCAGGGAGGTCTTTGATTATATAATGATGAGGCAGGATCTGATAGCTGGAACTTTAAAGGCTGTCAGCATTGTAGCATTCTGCTAGCCCACACACCTTGTAAAAAATGCAGGAAGATGAAAAAAAAACTCCTTCCCAGCCTCTTTCTCTCCAAAACTGTGTCCAAGATGAAACTTCATCTTAGAGCTACGTTTTATTCCCTTTAAGTTTATATGGGGCTTATGCATTTGCACAGGTTCCCTTGAGCATACTTGGTCCTTGAGGAGATACACAAGTTCCTCAGGTTAGCAAGAGTAAATGTCATCTACAAATGCTTGGAGAACCACGAGAAAATGCTACAGGAGGTCAAAGGCAGCAGTAGAGCTTGGTGTTTACATTCTGTCCCTCAAAAAGATGGGAAGATGGGAAAGGGCAGAGAAAGAGCACAAAGAAGGGATCAGAGCTCCAGGCTCAGCTCACCACTATCTCTTCACAGCAGGCAGTGGAGGGGTCTTTCCCAGTCATCCCAAAGAAAACATCCTCTGTTCCTACATGCTGCTTGAATGAAATCTCATACCTGCCAAAGAGAAGTCATTGCCTGGAGCAGGGGCAGGAGACTAAAGGAGATTGTGATTCTCAGAGCACTGAAAATCCTCCTCACACTGCCTCTCCTCCTTTGCAGTCTCCCTTCAAGGCTCCAATCCATCTGTACTGGGTTTCTGTTCAGAGCCATGACTGAGACAGCTGGCAGACAGGTGAAGATCATTCACTCCACCTCCCAAAGCACTCACCATGCTGCCTCTGCTTCCCTCACCAGCCTTTGCAGGATCAGGAAATGCTTCCTCAGTGAATACAATGCTTATCAACTAGCCAAACACCACAAACTCTCGGGGGATGGGTTTGAAAAAGGGGATTTCACAGTTCCATGGGATCTATTCTGTCCTTTAGCATATTCTTGCAGCCTAAGCATAACACTCTGAAGCACCAGATTGTAGTTGTTTTGCATTCAGCCAACATTTATTTTCTTCTCCTTCATATCTACAAAATGTAGAATCACGTATTCCCTTGCTCTTGATAATTAATGAATGAGGAAATGAGAACTGAATTTGTATTTATAACATATGCTACTCCTACTAAGTTCAGCAAAATTACTGGGGTGGATCACTTGTCTAAGCTCTTAGAAAGTCTTCCACATCTCCAGTGTGGATCTGCATATGTAACAATTCCTAAGTCAATGACAAATGTGTCTAATAGCCCTGGATGCACCTCTGCAGCCATCTGTTTTCTTTTTAGGACATTTTTTTTGCTTCATTTGATGAACTATTACAAAGACTTATACTCTCTCTTCATCTGTGCAACATGGGGCACAACTGCTGGAGGCTGGAGAAGCGCTGCAGAGGGGAAGGGTGAAAGAACGGCATGAGAAAATCTTCTTTGTGCCCACAGTACAAAGAGAACGTGTTCTGTACCTGACAGCTGACCATTTCAAGGACAACTGTGCATGAGGGTGAATTCCAAATCATTTTCAGAAAGGCTGAGTACCTGTTCAGGTGGGGCTCAGATCCTCTGTTTAACTAGGAAATTGAAAACTTAATTTTCAGAAAGGCTGAGTCCCTGTTCAGGTGGGGCTCAGATCCTCTGTTTACCTGGGAAATTGAAAACTTCATTTTCAGAAAGGCTGAATCTCCCTTCAGGTGGGTCTCGGGTCCTGTGTTTAACTGGGAAATTGGACTCCTCATGTCCTGACTTACAGGCAGGAAAAAGTGAAGATTCTGGTGTATGATGTGCAGCTTCATGGGCTGCAGTCCATATGGTCCAGCATTTAACACTTCAGCACATGGCATTGAAACAAGGATTGGAAATGCAAAAGCTGCTTTATGGACTGACCTCTACAAACTCCAACTTACATGCCTGATTTCAAGAATATTTTTGCTACTGTTTTTTCTGTGAGCAAGGGAAAAGGCTCTGGTTTAAGCAGTGCTTTGACAGACTAAGATTGAATGACAAGATTTAAGTGCTCCAAATTGCCTGCACACAGATTTTCTTCCTGCAGTACTATTTGTCTCTAAAGAGCTTGAATCTTTGAAATGCAAATATACATTGGAGTACTTTATGAATTTATGAGTATGGAAAAATGGATGCATCATCTCAATTGCAGCAGGAAAAAGCAGGTATTTCACACAAATGGCATATTTTAAAGTTAATAAATCGTTTTTCTGACCTACTTCCCCTTCTAATCCCACTTTATACAAGTAACTGACACTGCACATAAACTTATGATGGGGAAAACCAACATTAAGTTTCTGTTCTGAGATCAGAAGATTTCAAGAGAGGGGTTAAAACCATTCCTCAGATGTTGCTTTAGATGCAACACTGATCTCTTTCCTTTCTTCTTGCATGACACAAGCTTTTCAGCTGGCTGGAGATGCTGTTTAACTCTCATTTTCATTAATGCTATGTAAAGCCCACACAGGCAGTCTCAGCTCTCTTACTCTGGCTTTTCTCTAGGGTCCCAGGTATCATCAAATTCAGATCCTTCTGGGACCTCCTCTGTATTCCAAATGGTTTTCTTGTTTTCAGATTTCACTTGAAAAGTACCTGCAAGTGAAGAGAAAAATCACTGACACATTTTGAAATGTCTCTGTTCCTCAAGGCTTGCTGAAAGCTTAGAATATTTTTCAGGAATGAAAAAAAAAAAAAAAAGCCATTTCTAAAGCTTAGAAAAGTATTTCTAGGCTTTAGAAAAGTCTTTGCATTAAAAGCATTCTAGCTAATGATTACAGTCTTCTTCACTGCACTATCTTATGAATGAGGATTTGCAAAGGGAGGATGTTTTCCTTTCACTTAAAGCTCCTTTATCCAACCTTTATTTCCTGGAAATCCTCCTTTCTGGCATATAATATCTAGCTTTGAAAATCAGTAAAGTGTAGAGGGATGAAATAGAAATCTTCCAAAAGACATGAGATTTTCAGTGAGCAGAGTCATTCACAAGAGAACCACCTCCTCACACAGAAATTCAGTTCTTCCCATTAGTTATTTGGCACAGTCCAGACAAGGTGCTTAAGACATATGAAAGTTTGTGGGCAGAATAGTATGGTTTACACCAGTCCTGCACAGAAAAATATCCTTTTAGTAAGCTGGTAAATGTGAAACTTGAAGTTTTTTAGAGTAGAATCTCTGATTATTGTTGGAGCCCCAAGCAAAAATAACCTATTATATTTGCCACAGTTCTGCAAAACTCACCCTGGCCCTTGTTGGCCTTTCTTAGGGCTCTTAACTAAACTGCCCAATAATGTGACAGCATCAGCTCCAAAAAAACTTAACATTAACTTTGCCAAGTCTTTACCCAGACTGTCTTCCTGTCTTTCCTGGGTACTTGTATGGAGATTTTGCTGCTCAGTACTGATCCCTGCAGCCCCTGAGCAGGCTGTGCTCTGAACTGTTACCATCTCCACTGGAGGCTGCTCTTGCATTACCCTTTCTGCTTGTCTTTGCATGTTTTAGAGTTAAACTTTCAGGAAAGGAATAATTTTACAGTGTAATTGTAAGAAATGTCATGCTGTGCCCATCTCAAAGGTCAGTGACCACTCTTTGACTGCTGTGGTATCTCACAACAGCTGTCACAGTCTGCTGGCATGAGACTGAATGCCAAAACACACAAATATTCCTCCTTACTGGTGGTCTCTTTCTTTACTGGTCCAACACTTGCAGGAGTCATGGCACCAACAGAACAGCGTGGCTGCTAAGAAAGGCAAGAAGATCTTAAATCAATTTTTATAGACCCAAGCTCAGTTACAACCACATTGTCAGTAAATACAACACATTATCTAAGGTCAAACAAATCCCTGATAGAATTGGAATTGAAAAAACGTTATCTCACAGTTTCATGACTGAAGCACTGAATATTCTCTTTTGTTCACTCTCACACAGCAGAAAGTGACCTTGACACACTGGGTTTAAGCAGGACTCACAGAAGCCCAACAATACAGACAGATGTGCTTTGTGAGTTTGGGTTTCCATGGCATTTTGGCAAAGTTTCCATGCTTTGCCTGCCATGAAAATATTACAGGAAACCAAGGGTGCTGCATGAAAGCCCCATCACAGCATTTGGACTCCTTTCTACAGTAGAGATCATGAGGCAACAACATTTTCCTCTAATTATGAATCAATTTAGTGCTAATAGGCCAATGTGAGGCATTTCTCTATATATGAAGATTCCTTAGTTCAATAAAAGTGCCTCATATGCACAGAGCATTAAATTAAATCAAAATAAAGATTTCAATTTACCCAGATTGACTCAGACTTAATTGACATCCCTCGTGGCAATTTTCCATTTCTGTCTCTGAAGTGTCATTCATTTTATTAATAAGATGTAAACAAATTCTTTTTTAAAACAGGATGTTTACTGCAGGGATGTACAGCAATAATGCTGGGTTTAAAAGCAGGCATTAAACAGCTGGAGGATAGTTGGGAGTCTGAAGGACTCCATGTGTAAGCCACTGAAAGAAAACTTCAAGGCATATGCACCCCTTTTATCCCAAATATTACTTGCATTGCCACTACTGGGGCTGGTCAGCTCTTTGTTGAGGAGTGATTTGGAGGAACACTCAGGCATTTGCCATTTTTGTTATCTGTGGGGTTTTTTTTTGTTTGTTTGTTTGTTTTTTTGTTATCCATGTCATAATATGATCTGTTCAAAATCCTGAGAGACTTGGCAAAATTTTGACCCTTCACAGAAGCCTTCTACATTGTTGGCACCTGTGGAGCTCCTGGAAATATTTCTTCCCAGCACACAGGCAGGCCTAGATAAAAGCAGCTGTTGCAGGAACGTTGCAGGAATGTTGCAGGAATCATGCATGTTCTCCAAATGCTGTGATTTTCATCTGTGCCTGACAGGAATTGGTATAGAAGAACACATTTGGATATTTCTCTCATTATTCATTCAGATTATGCACCTTAGAATGATTGTTCACCTTTCTCTATTTTACAATCACCAAAATACCTGTTGTACTTCAGTGACCAATTATCTCTACAGCTCTTCAATGCCTGACATGTACAATTAATACACTCAGTTGCCTCTGGATATTTTGAGGTTTAGCAGCAAGTTTTCCCCCTCATATCTGGCTGTAATTGCCTTCATCTCCAGCAGAGTTCAGGGAAAAGTAGGGGGAAGTCTGAAGTATCTAAAGCTCTTTCAACTCTATATTCTCATTTCCTTCAGGCTGAAAAACTAAACCTCCTTCATATGCTGTGCTCACAATGTCTCCTTGTTTTCCTGGGGTATCTTGCTCATCCTTTCCCTCAAGAGCTTGTTACTCTGAAAGTATCCTCGAGCTGTTTCAGTCAGTCCAAAACTTTCTAAGGTTTTCATTCTGTTTTTACTCACTCTAGAGAAAAAGAGGTTTGCTTCTCCTCGACTAACAAGATAAGGCTGTGGTACAATGTGTAAAAGAAGCAGCAGCTCTTTTGAAAGGCTCACCACAACATCATCATCATCATCATCATCCTCCTCTTCTGGAGCATCACGGAGCAGCCTGGCAAGGCTCTGCAGAGAAGAGCCTGAGAACAAACTGTCCATATCCATACCCACTGCTCACCTATGCAGAAAAAACAAGTGACAGATGAAGCAGGAACCAAATGTGCTTGGAACAGCCTGTAAAGCACAATTTTCCTGCTGTGTGTTTGGGAAGGAAAAAGTTTAGCCAAGTTCCTGTATGTGTGATGATAACACATGTGAAATGGAACATAAAATCAAAGACTATGCTGAGTTGGAGGGGACCCATCAGGATCAGCGAGTCCAGCTCCTGGCCCTGAGCAGGACAGCCTGAGTCCCGGCACCGGGAGCGTTGTGTAAATGCTCCTCACACTCTGTCAGCCTTGGAGCTGTGACCACTTCCCTGGAGATCCTGTTCCAGTGCCCGGCCACCCTCAGGGGGAAGAACCATTCCAGATACCCAACCTAAACGTCCCCTGAGAGAGCCTGAGCTGCTCCCTCGGGTCCTGCCATGCCAAGGGAATAATACCCAACCTTTTTCCCCTGTGCCCAGACCTTTTGCTCGGCTGCCTTTTGTTGCAAGCACAGCTCAAACCTTACAAGTGACTCCGGCAGAGGCCGTGTCACAGGTAACCTGGCACAGCCCTTCGTAGGTTCTCTACCCACCCGTCAGCCTTCGGACCGGCCCAGCTGCAGGCGGAGGCTGGGGGAGAAGGGAACCGCAGTGACAAATCCTCGTCTCCGCGTCCCCGATGCACCGCACCTCGGCCCCGGTGTCCCCTGTCCCTCACCTCCGCCCCGGTGTCCCCTGTCCCGCACCCCAGCCCGGTGTCCCCTGTCCCTCACCCCA
>VXBB01002188.1:0-24083 GCA_013399915.1 Illadopsis cleaveri
CCAGGTTGGATGGGGCCCTGAGGGACTTGATCTAGTGAGTGGCATCCCTGTTGATGGCAGGAGGTTTGGAATTACACTGTCTTTAAGGTCACTTCCAACTCAAACTGTTCTATGACTCTATAATCAGCTAGGTACGAATGTACCATTTGAGGCTTATAAGTTTATGTGCTAAAATGAAGATATCATTGAGAAAGGAGATTACAAATCAAGTCTATCTTGCTACAGAATCCAAGACTCCTTCAAAGAGCTTAAATATTTAGATTAAGATGTCATGCACTGCCTTTACACTCAATATAGTCAGTCACCAAAGCCAAGCAGACATGCAGGGTTCTCATGCTTAGTGCTCTCTTTACAAAACAACTGCTAAAAAGAGAACTTCTCAGCAGTGCCATCCTTCATCGCTGCTTTACAGGGTTTGAATATGCATGTGTTCAACATGTGCTTTTGACTCTTCACTGCAGAGTGATTTATTTTAATTTTTGAAATTTTCCCAAATAAAAAAATAAATCACACTGGTTTTCCTATTTTGTATAAATATATGATTATTCTTTTAAAATATGCTCTAGGTGATTTTTCACACTCCAGTTCCTAATGATATGTTAATCAGCAGGTAAAAATGCAACCCACTGAGAAGAATTGGCTAGAGGAAATAGTAACAGGTCAGCTGACAAATTTAAATTCACAGGCTGACTTCAGTGGTAGTAGATGGATTTGTTCCTGCTGAGGTCTAGAAATCCCCCTGTCCAAGAGCATTTTGACAACCACTGCAGTGCTAAGGTAAAAGTACAACTGGTCTTTCAAAGTATATTTTTAATGCAAGAGAGTTGCAACCTTTCCCTTCTGTTATCTATTCCAGTATTTGTTCAGATGGGTTTTAAACTGAGCAGAAAATGTCTCACCAGCTCACTCACCTAATTCCCATTGAAACAAAATGGCAGCACTTCCATTGCCCAAACTATACTTCCAGGGTTCCAGCCAGCAGCCAGAAAATACATGAAATGGAATGTTGTTTGTGTACTGTAAGATGAAATCTAACCCTTATTAAGCTTCGCATTTTATGTATTGCTGCACTCCACTACCTAAATAACAACATACATGAAGAGTGTTCTGCAGCTGTTAATAATCAATGCTGGGAATAATACAAAAACATAGATTACAGTTACTTAACTCTTGATGCCTAGAGCTATGCAACTGATTATATATTCCATTGGAAGTCCATGAAATAAATGATCATTTAGAGGGTAAAACCCTCTGTCCTCTGTTAGACCTCCACTTTAGCACATAAAGACGAATCCTCTGCCAGAATTGTCCATTTATTTCCACTGACTAGAAAGGCTGACTACATGAGTAGGTCACATGCAGATGTGCACATCTGTCTGATAAACTTCACCTTTAATGCTTTTATGTTGCCCTTTCAAAATATGGAAGATGCAATGTTCAGTTACAATATGGACCATGTGGCATACACAATGTGGAGTAGTCAGTATTTCAAAATGTGCAGCACTGATATGTAGGAGGTGTTTCAGATGATCTTACACATCCCTGAAAGCCAAAGGTGGGGATGAAGTCACACGTGTACACAAAAAGCAGTGATGCCTTCCTAGCCTTCTGAGTCTTCACCTTCTTCCTCACTGCCCTCTGCACACATATTTAAAGAGCTGATTCATTTCTCATAACAAAAACAAAAGAAGACCGCAAGAAAAGGGAGTAACACTTAGGCTGTTCGCTTTCCTTGCGAGTTGCTCTAAAATGTATCTGGTGCACTCTGGTGGCTGCCTCGGTAATTTTTAATTCCATGACTTCGCAAAAGGTGAAACAGTAACTACCAGTGGTGCTTTTGAGATTATCCATATGAAGACTAATGAGCACGTGAATTTATTCTATTTTATCCTGTTTGGCTTTTCTTGAATGCTTTCTCTGGAGAAATTCAGATCTTGCCCATTGCTGCCCATCTGCTTCCCTTATGTAAATCACAGCACAGGGATTGAGAGGCTGAGGTTCTCATCTGCCTTATGTTTTTGCTCATGGTCAGACAGCTGCTGAATTTTACCCAGAGAGGTATATCTCTTTCTGTAGAAGTGATTTATCCACTTCTATTTGTAGTGTGACCTTGCACAAGCCCTCATATCACTTCTTGTGTCCCTCTCCCTGCAACAAGGAATCCATATAACAGGGCTAATAATATCTAGCTATTTATAAGAATTATTCACCATATGTTTCAATTACATTGAAAGGTCCCAAAAAATGCAGAAAATTATTTCCTGTTACATCACTAGATTTACTTTCATTTGGTGCATGATTTAATAGGGATAAAATGGCATGTATTTCTGCATCCACAGGCATAGAGAACAGATGATAAATCTAGTGCACTTTATACCATCTCCACATGAGGTACAGGACTTTTGGGGAAAACTGAATACCACAACTGATGTTTCATGCCACTTTGGGAAAGGGGAAGTCAGCATGAGTGTTGGAGACGAAGGGATTTTCATTGGTAATTCTGAATGACCCCTTTTTCTTGAACTACCTTTGATACAACTTTGATTTTATAAACCATTACTTCACATATGCCACTAACTATGAAAAGATATTTTCATAATATCTTTATTTTTTAATATATTTTAACTTTTTTTTAATAATACCTTCATTATTTTCAGAATATTGCCCCTTCTTAATTCCCCCAAAGAATTACCTAAATGTGGTTCACACTGAATGGATTCACTGCAGAGGTAGATACACTCTACTAGCATATGAAAATGAAACAAAGATAGATAAAATAAAAAGTTTGGAGAATTTTCTATTTTCATTTTTCTATTCAATTATGTTTTACATTTTTCCAAGGCAGCTGTATAACCCTTAAAAAAGATTTCTTTCTGGGTTAAACACACTTTTGGTTTCCTTTCAGAGGGAGATCTTCCATCCTCCTGACTCCTTGTTGTCTCTTTCTGCATCTGTTTCAATTTGAATTGATCTTTCATGAACTGAGCATGAGAACCCTGAACTCTATAGAGCAGCTGTGCATCACAGACACTTTCTTGAGTATATCACAGGCACAGTATTGTGGAAAACATCAGCTTTTCACATGGCTGCTTCTCACATTGGTGAGATTGATCTGAACATCATGCATTGTCTGATACTTTTGGAGCAGACCTACTGACCAGCTTGCACATCAAAGCACACAGAGGAAGCTCCTTCTGAAATGTCTTCTCAGAGATATGTACTATGCTTCTGAATGGAAGGGGGCATCTACTCAGTTGTTGAGAGGCTGCTGTCATGAAGGCCAGAAATCCTGGGTTTGTCTCTTCTCTTGGACATTGCAACCAACACCAAACCCACTGAAGAGGCAGGAGTGGAGAAGAGTCCAGTAGCTAATAAGCCCTCCCTCTCTTCTTCTTTAGGTCACGAAACAGACCCCTCTATCCACTGTTTGGGAAGTAACAATTGATGAATTCATCAGCTGTAGTTTCATCAAGAAAGATGGAGGGGGTGCTAGCAAGTGCAGAGAACATACTTGGAAATAAATGTGTGATTTGTTGCTTTACAGATAGGCTGTATCCATCGCTTGGGTTCAGGGTCTGTGTCACTTGCCACCATCCCCACCCCTCATCTTGGATCAGGCTTCAGTAGGGTCTGGGAGAGTTTTTTTTCAGTCTGCATCTGGCTAGGAAGTTGAAACCATGCTCTCTCCCACACGTGTTAACTAAGTCAGTCGGCACATTGACTTGGAGCTCTTCTTTTCCTTACCCTTCTAATTTTGCTGTTGCCTGCAGATTTGATCACAGCTGAAGTTGTAGCACAAAAACATCTGGTGAAATAAAACAGAGCAGCCACAAAGGAGGAGAGTTTAGTCAGTCAGAAAAGCTCGTGAAAATTGTGACACAATCCTAAGCTGAGCAAGCCAGAGCTATCCAGAAATGTCATTATGTGCCGAGGAGAAATGCTTCAGAACAAAAAAAGGAACAATTGCATGAGTCATGGGCTGTGAGAAAGAAAACCACTTGTCTTTAAGAGTTGAAGAATACCACTAAAACTTCAAGTTAACACAATGCAAAATATTCTTAGTTCTTTCTTACTGACAAAAATACTCATTTTGCATCATCTTCTTTCATCCCAAACAAATATTAGAAAAGTGTTTCTTTCTCTCACATTTTACACTGCAATCAAATTCAGCCACTGAATATTTACAGAATATTTCTGTCAATTTCCACTAAATAATAGAGAATATTTCAAGATGTCTTATTTTTGTATTTTGAGTGGAAACAATCTTCTGAATTCAATATGGATTTTAAAAATGGTTCACATCAACTCAGAACAGCATTTTCCAGAAATTTAAAATCCAAAAGAAGGCCACCATACTTTAACCACTTGTGATGTCCTGACTACAGTTTAAGATATACCATCTTAATGGGACAATATCTTTTAAAATCATGTTTGCAAGTATCATAAACAAATCAGAAAGAAGGAATAGAAGTTCCCACATTCTTGCTTGTCTTGCCTATTTCATGAGCTTACCAGGCTCATTTCATACAACCAATTGTTTTTTTGACATCTTGTGTGTAAAATAGCTCTGACATTTGTGACAGTCACAAGTGACTAGATTTAATAAATTTGCACTAATTTGCTCATCTTTGATTGCAAAGAAATTGTGATAAGTTTGTAGAGCAAAGTTCAGACAGAGCTGCAGAATTACAAGGCAAGAATATACTACCACTGCTGTGTATTTTGGAAGCAATTGCTGGAGTTACAGAAGGCTAAACTTGAACATTTGCCTACATCAAGATATTATAGTGTAATTTCTGCAGGAAAAAACATATTATTTGCAGTTCACTTGGAAGACATTCACCCCTAAAACTGTATTTATGTTACAGTGGTTAGATTTACTTTCATTTACTGTAGTATCTTACTATTTAATAACTCACTCTATGTACAATACTGTTCACCATATGTCCAGAAATAAAAAAACAAGAAGAGGGAAGCTGAAGCAACTTTTAAATGACGATGCATACGTGGAAAGCAATGCAAATTTACGTATATGTAAACATAAATATTATGGGGACATCTATGACCAAGTCTCGTGAAATTTTAATCTATCAAAGACCATTATAGGTTCACTGGCAGAATTAATAAGGTCACAAGCAAAATCAGAACAGCAGTGAATGACACAAAACCGTGCAGGCAAGTGGGGGTGGTTTGCAGAGTAGGATGCACACATGTATCCTGCAAGAGGGAAGAGTACCCAGGGAATTGTTCCAAGCCATATGGCTGCCATAGGGAAGTGGGGTCAGAGTGAGCAGTAACAATGTACAGCTGCATTGGTGTTTGGTCTTTGATGAGAAAGACCATTTGCAGTTCTTGGCTGCACCTGGTTACATCTTGGCACTTGAAAATCAATGGGAGCAGTGCTACTAAATTGCATCAGTGGAAGAATGCATTTCTCTCAGAGACAGAAAACAATTCCCAGAGTCAGGGAACACTATCGCTTATACACTATCTCCCCCTTTCCCTGGGGAGCCTGTTTAGTGCTCAACCATGGGTGAAAAACATTTTCCTGATACCTAACCTAAACCTCCCCTGACACAGCTTCAGGCCATTCCCTCTGGTCCTGTCACTGGTCACCACAGAGAAGAGATCTGTGCCTGCTCCTCCTCTTCCCCTCATGAAGATGTTGCAGACCACAATGAGATCTTCCCTCAGTCTC
Source organism: Illadopsis cleaveri (assembly GCA_013399915.1). Lineage (NCBI taxonomy): Eukaryota > Metazoa > Chordata > Aves > Passeriformes > Timaliidae > Illadopsis > Illadopsis cleaveri. The sequence continues at coordinate 5,699 of VXBB01002188.1, forward strand.
CTCCAGGCTGAACAGACCAAGTGATCTCAGCCCTCCTCATACAGATTTCTCTTAGGGCTCTTCACCATCTTGTGGCTCTCCTTTGGATGCTCTCTAATAGCTTAATATCTTTTTTTTTATATTATGGTGCCCAAAACTACACACAGTGTTCAAGGTGTGTCCTCACCAGTGCACAGCAGAGTGGGACAATCTTCTCCTTTGAGCAGAGTACTTTTTACTAAATATAAAAACAATTTGGCAGAAGGCACTATAATCTGGTCAGTAATATTCCCATCTCAGAATTTAGATGACTCCATCTATCTCCTATCATGGGACAAAGTATTTAAAATATCAAAGAATCATCAGCATCTCTTTTCTATCCTTTCTTGACCATTAAAGACAGTGCAGTACTACTTTATATACTGTGAATGAAAGACAGGCAGAGGCAAAGAGATGAGGATTGCATTTTGTGTTGATGAAAAGTAACATTTTTGGAGGGGCACATAATTTCCAGCCAGACTAACATCTCTTTATCAGTAATTATGCATTTTAACAATCCCAGTATAGTAAATCAGCTGCATAAAGTTCTGGTTTCACCAAACTGTGCTTTTTCCAAGCACATTTTCTACCATGTTTAAAACTGAAATACAAGAAGTGAACACTTTCAGTAATTCGAGTATTTCACAAATTCTCATTGAGAAGGGAACTCAACTTGTATGTGAGCATGAATGACAATGAAATTTGGTAGAAAATATTATGAAGAAGATACCTCTAACACCATGAGTTCTTACATTCTTAGAAGCTAATTATTTTACCTGTGTTGTGGAACATCTTAAAGACATACGAGGGGATAATCATCTGTAGGATTTTTTATCACCTGCTGGCTGATGTACAAAAGCTTCAACTAAACACAAGTACCTCCACTCCAGAAGTCTTTACAATTTTCTCAGAATTATAAGTGTTATTGATAAGTATCATAAAATCACATTTCTGTTAGCTTAGCTGGTTAGGAACATTCTGGTAGTACTCATACGGAAATCCTATTGTTTGTGTTTTGCTTTTCTCAAGCTGCAAGGTGAAGGACAAACCAGAAGCATGGCAAAACCAGCACACAGGCCACAAACAAGCAACCTTCAACTATTATACAAATGGTTTTTTCTCCCTCATTGCCCATATATGCAGATATACAATGATCAGCACTCCAAATTTTCTTACTGCCTAATAGGCATTACCATAGATTGTTTGAGGTTCACTTCTTAAGGCAACAGATGATAAGGACTGATGAATAGACAAAAGGCAAATTGATAAATTATAAGGCAAATGCCTACATTGTAGAACAAGAAGTTATCACTCCATAACAGAGATCATCAGTGTTTGTGAAGAAGGTAGCCTTACTGCATCAATGGCTGAAAAAGATTTGGGAAATGGGGTTATAAGTGACAAGGCAGTCAGAATACTGCAGCTTTTCTGCTGCCAGAGCATGTGAAACAAAATGATGACCCCACCAGAGTCAGAGACTAAGCCTCTTCTGATTTTCCTGGCCTAATATTTCAGCCCCTTGTCCCTACCCTGTGAGCTCAGCATCTGCCGCAACACTTGGGCTCCTTTACACTCATCTCTGAGGTGATGCAGGAGAGTTGGGCACCAGGGTAGCTCCTACCAAGACATCAGTCCCCTGGCCTGGTGCTGCTGGAGCTGGATGGCCTACCAGCCTGGCTTTGGGCTTGTAAATTCTCTTCTGAGGAACAAATAAATAGATCCATGAGTTAATTGTTTGCTGTCTGGGTTTTGGATTCATAAGAGATTTTCAGTTTTAAATATTTAAATTGCTTTTTCCTTGTGGTTCATTTGTTTCTTGGGGTTTTTTTTCCACTGGAGGATAATTATAGGACAACAAATATTTCCTCACTCTGCTTTCTTTTTGCATTTTTTGCTTAGATCACTTTCTGATTTATTTAAACATCATTCTTAGTACCAGAGAGGTCTTTGAAGAGATAGCACTATGGTAAAAAATTAGGGCACTTTCTTTCAGGTAAAAAGTCCCAGAACAGATAGGAGAATGGAACAGCAGTGTAAAATTCCACAAGAATTCATTATTCCCTGCACAGCTCCCACCAAAATGATGGGACTACCAGGTGTCAGCTCCCTCTCCCCTTCATGTTCAGAAAGATATTTACAGCTCAGGCTGGGCACTTGTTGACAGCACCCAAGTTTTGAGCACATCCCAAAGGAATTAGGAGAATTTTGGAATGGAAGCTTTCTCACTACGGCCTTCTACACTTTAATTTTGCCAGCTGGACTCTTCCAGAATGGGTATAGACAAAACATACCAGTGAAGATAAATTTTACCAATATAAGAGTACTTGTATTTTCTACCTGCATTTAACACCTGTTCAGGTATTTAGGTGGCTGTAGAAGTGTAAAGTGCTTTCCTATTGCAGCCACAGTAGGGCTTTTCCTAGTATAGCTATTGTTCCTAAAAATCCACATTTCTCACTGAAATAGGCTGGTTTTCAAGACCTCAAAAGCCCAAAAAGCACTTCCAGAAATCAGAAAAATTATTCTTCAGCCACTGAGCCTTCAGAGCCTTCAGACATCTCTCAGTTTTAGTTTTACCAGAGCAACAGCACAAACACCACATGTCTCTATGATGGTTTTGGGGATCCTGGCCATGAATAAACAGTTAAGAGGAATAAAGCTGCATGCCTGCCAAAATAATTTTTATTTTCTTAGCCTGTTTTTTTTTCCCCTTCAGTTGCTTTGGATCATCACAAAAAATTAAGACAAAATTGCTATAAAATATTATTGCTACTCTAAGCAGATGCTCATAGGAGCAGTTTTCAAACTGAAGATTTTACTTTTTCCTAGCCCCAGATTCAGAGTTATCTATTTGTGGAAGTATCAGGTTATTATCTATCCAAAGTGCATTTCATTACAGCAATCATGAGAAGATATTTTTATAAGGAATCAGCCCAATGTATAATGTGTGCTGCAACATTATATATATATATATATATATTATATATATATATTACAATATATAACCATAATAGTTTAATATGTCTTAAGTGCTGCCTAATGTATTATTCAGATGGGCAAAACTGGAATGCTGTTTCACCCCTTGTAGCAGGTACATAATTTTTTAGCTGCCAACAAGATGTGAAATAGTTACAACTTTAGGATTTTGCCATGTTTCAAGTACCTTGCTTCAATGAGTAGAATTCCCTACTTGTAGCTATTCAGTTCAGACTACTGTAGCTATTTTAGTCAACCTAATTTCCTATTCTCTTGGCTGCAGATAAGTACTTTAATGAAAAGCATGGCCAAAATTTTAAAATAAAGCTTCATCACAGCTGCTTTGCAAGGACCCACTACATGTACTGGATTTTGTATTATTCACGTTTAGGGTCTGAAACTACAGAAGTGTTGGAATGGATGATTAAGTACCATTCTTAAATTATAGACATATTGCAAAGTACAGAAGAATACTGGGAATATATTCACAAATCTCCCAAGAGCATTTACTGTACTATGCTTAGTGTATGTCAGAAAGACTTTTAAGTCATAAAAGTACACAGCAAACTCTTTTGGCAAAACATATTCTTACTGAAGCAAACAATGTGCATTAATAATAAAATAAGTATTGGCCTAAATTGTACAGTCAGCTCAGAATTGCTGTTAAGAGGCTGATTGTCCCCAACATCCAAACACAATACAATGGAAGCTGTCTTTATGTTTAAACAATATTCAGATTTAAACCATATTAAATACCATTTCTAATTCAGGACTTAGTTGAATATGCCTTGCTCATAGAAGTAATCCTAGTGATTTGACTGCAGACTACTGTAATTATAGGGTCAATATTTAATAGCCATCAAACACTCATAGAGAGCAGAGAAGGTGGTCTACAGGTGAAGACAGGGAAAAATGCTGAGATACAAACCTCAAAGGAGAAAAAAAGAGTTGTATCAATGGATTGTTCACTGTCTGTTCCAGCAGCAGCACTAGGGGAATTAACAGTAACTACAGTGAAGAAACTGATTCAAAACAAACTGAAGGGGGTGGCATTTCACATGATGTGTCATTACACAGCATTATTGCTTGTCCCAGGATGCTAGTGAAGCTAAAAGCTTACACAACTTCTCGGCAAGACCGGACATGTTTGTGGAAAATATATCCATGGACTATTGCTGAATACACAGAAAGAACATCTGGCTCAGGAACTGCCTGGCAGCATATGGCTGCAAGCTGGTGAAAGCATTGGGAATATTGCCTCTTCTTTAAAACTCTTCTATGGGTGTCTTTTAAACAAGTAGGATACCAAGGAGATGGACTTTCTGTCCAAACTTGTCAAGCTACTTTTATGTTCAAATAGGCCATAATTCAAAATAATTATTGTTCCTTGCAAAAATGGAAGTAATGGAAATGCATGTGAATGACAAAAAATAGAAATTATTATTCAGTATATTGGACACTAGAAAAAAGTATCTTTATTATACTGCTTTTTTTTTTTAAGTAACAGATCGTATTTCATTTATTATTGAATTTATTGAACTTTTTGAGGATACAATTTCCTGATTAAATTTAAAACCATCACCTTTCAAGGAAATCTGGATCACATTTAACATGCAACTGTCACAAGTAATTCTCAGGAACTCATTCTCAACCACGGATCTTGTGATGTACAGGTTGGGCTGCTCCAGCTTTGCAGAAATGAAGCAATTCTTCAAGTCCAACCCCTGTAGCTGAAACATTTTAAACACAGAGTAACACTGACAGTGTACTTATCTGCAGAACACAGGCCCCTTTCTAAACTGCAAGCCATGTTCCCTGCTCATAGTGGATGCTCAGCGTTATCTTAATTCAGTGAATTATGTATTCACAAAATAAATATGCATTTAAATTTTAACAGTGTACTTTAGTCAGCGAAACTGTTGTGTTTATGCCCTGATTGAAAATGTAAATATCAAAAATGTCAATGGACAAACAGAAAGACATCTGCATCACTCTGAATTTCTGAGTGATATTTTTGAGTAATGAATAAAAACTGTCAAATGCATTTTCCTTCAGCAAAAAATAAAAATATTTAGAACACCTCTGGATTGGAAGACTTCCTAAAAAAAGATCTGTTCTCTCAGTACATAGTATCAGGTCCTATGTCCTTCAAAAAATTACATTCACAGACATCACCAGAGTTCATAATCCAGCTCATATTGATGCCCAAAGACTGTGCTGCTGATTGTTTGGTTTTGGTGTTATGCTTGAGTCAGTAGGACTGAAACCTAAGAATGAATTTCAAATAAACTTTATTTACTTCAGATTAAACCAAGATAGATGGAGCAAATAAAACAAATCCCCTTGAGAATACTCCCAAAAACTCATCTATTTAAAGATAGCATTAAATACAGTTTACACAGCAGATCTTTATTATTAGCAGAGAATTCCATATTTTGTTTCCTTCCATTTCATTCCTAAACACTTGATCATTATTCATACATTCTGCAGTGTCACGAAAATACCTGCAATATTTAATTTTATCTATTAGGGCCTAGGGTTTTTTATTTTGCTCCAACTATTTATATTTGCATGCAAAGTCTCATTACTGGAAGCAGCTAACACAAAGGAGAACTGCAGAATCAAGTGATTTGCTAAGTTAATCTCAGCAGGGCTCTTAGCTAGAACAAGAGTAGGTTCAAAGATCCTCTGAATTACAAATTAATAGTTGCACCAATTCCAGAGCATGATTTCAGAAATGAGTGAGAAGTTCAGTCTCTGTGCAGCCAGTTCATGGGGTGGGTGTTCAAACCTGAGGAACCATCGACCACAAACATTAAAAAATTTTGTTTCTCAGGGTGTATTTATGATAGGAAGTAGGACCATTTTTCCTTTCTATCCTGCTATTACCAATATTTTGTGTTCTGCAAAAGAGAAAGCAGCTTTGCTTTTACTTCCTTGAGCAGCTACTGGGCTAGAGAAGGTGCATTTTAGGGGACTTTGGACATAAGTCCATTTTCCCCAGAAGCTGAGATTTCTGCTGCTGGACATTCTGAGATGACTTTAAGTATTTCTGCCATCAATAATTAGAATTATCAAAGTAAAACAGTTCCTAATCTGACACTCATATAATCCTTTCCCCTTCTCCTGTGCATTAGAAGGATTTGTGATTGTGAAAGATTGTGAAAGATTTGGGGTGATCTACAGCATACATACACACAGTGCTGGGTAATGGTGGGTGCAAACCAGCTGCCTTCTGTAGCGTTCATTGTTCTTGTAAATATTGACATCTGTGTTTTCTATTCAAAGGATTTCACCTGAAATCATAATAACGTTTATAATCCTGAAAGATACAGAATTATTTGCCTGATTTTTAATGCAACTCTTTTTTTCCTCCTCTTTATCCATGTCTGAATTCCGTTGTGTCCCCAAGCTAAACTCAGAAAACACATATAAAGGACAGGATCTTCAGTTAAATTCTCCAGCTTCACAACCAACAGTGGTCACTATTCGTGCATCACAAAAGGAGATTTTTGTGTTTAAAAAAAATACAAATTCTCAGTCTTCTGCTTTCAAGGAGTACTTTGTCATTTAGCAAGCTTTTATGTCCAATACCAAAGGTATTCAATATATGTGGGCATACCAGTAGCTGTCAGTCAAACCAGCACCTATAATGGGACTGTGACCGAGCAGTGTTCAAACCAGATTCTCACAGATGAGTTTTGGAACTCGAAGATTCACCTAAGTACCCTCATAATTTGAAAGTCAGGGAATAGGTGAGGCAAATGTATTTCTGTGTCTTGAAAGTAGCAGCTGTCCGGCAATGCAGAGATGTCAGCCTGATATCCTGTTCCAAGGCAGGATCCTCCAGGTCCAGTAGCTTCAAAATACTCTACAAACTCCATGCTTGGCCTTCTGCCAAGAGGGGTGATTACAGAGTGTCATGACATGCAATGCTGATTCATTTTTCTTATGTGCCCCAAATGCCTGGGTTTTTTCCTCATGACAAGTTTTGGATCCTGCTGTTCCTAACTACAGAACTAAAAATAAAATGCTGGTGCAGAACAATGTCTGTCAGCTCTTTGGGTACTTAGTAAAGTAGAGGACAAAAATAACCAAGACTACACTATATGTAACACATGGATACATTAAAGAAGGTTTTTACTATGAAACACTGTTTATATTTACTAAAACAAAAAACGGAAGGACTGAGCTTGTAATGGTGCAAGTAACAATCTACCACCATTTTTTTTTCCCATCAGATTAAGAAGGAAACAGCTGTTGTCAGATGGCAGCATGATGCCAGTAGTCGAACAGGAAGGATTACAGCATTCAAGTCATCTTAATCCTAGTGCATAAGCACTAATAGAGGCTTTTCTTTCACCACAAATGGCTAATGTAGCTAAGCTCTGACACTGGTCTGAACTTCTCACTTACCTAGGGAAACTAAATGCTCTTGTTAGCAGTGTAGTAGATGAAGAAATATTTCCTTTAATAAAAATGTCATGAAGGATTTACAAATCTGATGTAAACCATTAAATTGACAACACCATGAAGCCCAGAACATTAAAATGGTTTCTCTACATTAGCTCTAAAGACACCTTGAAAGAAAACATAACATCCTGTACCACACTTAAATCTACTGTAAACAGCTCATTATGATTTCCTATTTATCAAATTGATCTGGACCTTATACTCTGCTGTGTGAGAGAGTTCAAGGGAAATTGCTAAGGGCACAGAGTGCAGGGGGAGTCTGTAAATACCAGGCAGCTCACTGCATGGAAACTGCTTTTGTTTAGGAGCAGAAATAGAGTTCTGAAAGACTAAGACATTTCAAAGTGATATTTACTTGAACACCTCTGTTCTGTCTTCATTTCATGTCTGTCTGTCCCATAACACTGAAGGCCTTTGTTGATCCCATTTCTAGCAAGTACATGTACACAAGCATGCATTCATAATTCTTTTTTTTTAAATGAATCTTAAAAACATCTAGCTACCTCATATCACTACTACATATGTTAATGCTTTTATTATTATTGTCTTTGTGTTGATGAGTTTTACTGCTCTTATTAATATTACAACAGCAGTAGTTTTAAAATTCTTTTTTTATATACCTTACTGGGTACATCACCTTTACCTCACCAGAAAGCTGAGAGCCAGTATGGCGCTGTGAGGAAGAAAAGATAAGGACAAATTTGCTGCTGCAGGTAGTTCAAAGGATTATCACACAGCCCAATCCTTCAATTTTATTAGAAATTGATCCCTTAACTGAATTAACTACCCAAGCAGGTTTTTATCCAAATTAAGTTTCCTTCTTAAGTTTGTTTAGAGGCAGATGGTAGTCTTTAAAGATTATTGGAAATATAAACCATTCCATCTTATACTTGTAATTATAAATCAATAGCATGTCCCTAATTCATAGAGAATATGTGCTTTTCTGTGGCTATGAAATCTCTTGTCTCATTATGCCCAGGTCTAATAGCATTTACTGCCATAAGAGCAAATTGTAGCATTTATGGGAGATGTTAATCTGTTGCTAGTGCTGGCCACCAAATGCAGTGCCATATGTTTCTCTGCTGGGAAGAACAGAGAGGACTAAAATTCTTTTTACAGAACTAAAATTTCCTACAGGAACAATACATGATAGATCAGTTCTCCTCTTGCACCTACCTTTTGCTGTAGTGTCCCCAAACCTGGGGTTTGGAGAAAACTTTAAAAATTGGATAGCATTTTAGACTGGACTATAGGGGTTGGTTTGCCGCTGTAGAGAAGGGGAGGGATTCTCATTTTTGCTAGAGGAAATGTCAATTCAGCAGAAAGGAAATGAAGGTAAAGATATCTATAAACAAGGGAATGTAGGTCTGGTTCTCATTACTATGTGTAAATCCCTAGCCCATTTGATTTTGTCTCAATGAAGAGAAATTATGATAATGAGAAATTATGATAAAGTCCACGATATCAATGCATGTCCTTGCCACAAGCATGAGGAGATTCACCTCTTCACTACCTACAGACATTCCAACTTTGAGAGCAGAATCAAACACAATAAGAAAAAGTATCTTTGTCCAGACTTGATCCAAGGAAGAAATAAACAGAATTTTTAGCCCCATAAATCATATTTGTCTTGACTTTAAGCTTATTTTTCAGCAGACATGAAGTATTAGTGTTTCTGTTCTTAAAATTAAATTAAATTAAGTATTTTGAATGCCTATGACTCACTCATTTCTGCTGGACATCTTTGTGTTGAGTTTGCCTCCAAACGTCATTCTTGACCCTTTTATTGCTTTTTCTTGTATTCTGCTTTTCAATCTAGGTGGGCATTTTGAATGGCATTGGCATGCATTTCTTTGCTGTCACTATTTGTTACTATGCTCCCTAGGAAGAATGTTTTTTGCAAATGCAGCTATATACTGTTCTTTCTCAAAGTCACCAAGTTCTTGCCATGACATTGATTGACTTACGTAAATTCACAAAATGTCTTGATTTCTAATTCCTCCACCAGATAACTCTTCAAATTTCTGCAGCAAAGTGGGACACATAATGCCTAAGAGCTCCTTCTGGGATGCTGGCTTCTAGTAAGTAAAATTGTGCTTGTCTATATTATTTTTTTGAGTTGACTTTCTATTAATTATCACTGCTCCTGCTTTACATCTCTGACATCTCAAATCCTACTTTATACAGCACTGTTTCTTATTTTGATCTTTGTTGCACAGAAGGAAGAATTATTGAATTGATACAACCATTCCCTCCAAGCTGATGGACTCTGATGGCCACACTGGCTTCTTTTTTTTTAATCCAGAGATTATGAAGGAAGTTTTGAAAGTACAATGGAGGAATGAGGCTGATAAAAAATTGTACTTATTACATGATAGAGATCAAGTATCCATTGATTCTATTGATCACTCTTGAAGGAAAAAAAATAAAAAGGTAATAAATATTAGGCTTTTCAATTCTTACTGCAGTCAGTTTTGCCAAGATGATATGACAGGAAGGATTGAAGGAGATAAGTGTCTGCGCAGGAAGAGTGCGGGAATGAAGGTCTATGTGTATGCCACACACACTGTTGTACTCCCTAAGAGAATGAGGAAAACAAGCTCACAGCCATCTCCTTTCCAGTGCTGGAAAAGCCACCACATGGGCTACCCAGCCAAGGCCACGCCTGGTTTCACAGGTAGTATCAGAGAGAGGAGATGCTGTCTGGGAAATATCTGCCCACCATCCTCCTCCTTGGTGGCAAACATCACCTTCCACCTCCAAACAGTACAAGTGTCTCTTGGTGAGAAGCTGTAATGCTGAGTGTCCCAGGGCATATTCCTTGGGCTCTGATAATCCTCCTGCCTTTGTATGGTTTCCAGGAGGTATCCCATGGAACAGAATGGTGAGAAATGATAACAAAACATTAGTGATGACCTTTAGTCAAAGACCTAATTAAGTTCAGTTGAGGGAAAACTGCTGGGTTGAAACTTTTAATTCACTCTGAGAATTTCTTTGTCATTTATCATAGATTGGTCAGAAAGTGGTTTAAGCCGTTTCAAAGCAGTGATGAACAAATATCCTTTTCTTGAGCCAAAAGTGCTGATGGAAGAGGGTGACTTCTTTTCAAAGCTGGAAATACAATCATTTAGTAATCCTTTTTAGTCAAAATGAGCTGAATTGACAACTTTAAATAGCATGTAGTTACTAACAGCATTTTGCTGAGTGCATGCTTTTTTCTTTGCATGTCAGTTTTAAATAAAAATAAGAGTTCAGGCTTACACACAGATGATTTCTAAGCCTAAATACCTTAAGTTCTCTATTCCATAGCCTCACCACAGGTTTCTCAGATGTTCAGTATCTTCTGAAGGAAAAGGGTTGGAAGTTCCATAAAGATCACTGATAAGTGTGGAGCCATCTTCAGTTGAGAAAATAACTAGATTTATCTAAACACTGTATAAAGTATGAGCAAAAAGTCTACAAGAAAGGAGCAGGGAGGGAGGAGCGGCAGGGGATGCCAAGAAAGCTCTGTCTTAAAAGTCAAAAATGTAGGGATTAAGTAAAAATTGCCAAAAGTGGAGCGGGCTCCTGACAGTTGACAGGTCTTGACACCGAACAATATAAATTAAATAAGGTATAGTATTCTTTGACAGTACAGAGAAAAATAATGAAAATTAAATGGCAATGAAGTTGCTGCACAGTAAGAATGAAGTTGAGATCAAAGATGATGTTGGCATGGCCATCCCAAAACTTCCTAACTCAATAATACTCTGTCAGGATAACAACAGCAAAAGCCAGACTAGTCATGAAAATCTGTGGATAAAACTACATTGTATTCAAGCAAGAAGCAAAGTTTTTAAGGTTCGGTAAAATTAAGTCAGGCAGAACAGATAATCATCTGCCCCAGATACTGAAATAATTTCCCTTAGAATTCAGTAGTGAGTGATTACAATAATCTATCAGCTCAAGTGATGCCATATAACCAGAGAATATCAATATAATATAACCAATATAATTCAAAAAGAGAAAAACTGCCAACTTTACACCTGTTACTCTGAGCTTGACAGTGTACAAGCCTTTTTTAAGATGCAGCAGTAAATGGAAAACTGGGATAAAATACAAGGCATTCTTTACCTTTACCAAGGTAAATACAGATTTTAAAAATAAAATAACTTGTATTAAGAAGAGGGGTCTGCAGGAGACCTATCCTATATGGCCTTCAGGATTACATTTGATACTGGAACACGTAAGGGCATGGGGCACATGGTCAAACTACCTACAGAGCTAAATAAACAGGAAAGTGGGAAGAGTGCAAGTTTGTAAATGAGGGAAAGGCTTATCTGAAAAGAGACAGCAATACATTACACTGAAAAACAAACCAATGAACTGGGGGAGTCTTCCTATTAAAATTTCTCTGGCTTCCCTCCTACTAATGAACTTATTATTTGATATTTTCATTTGTACTTTGGCACAGAAAGAAGAATGTGAAATTTACTGATAATATAAAATTAAAGATATCAATTTAGAAAAAGTCAAGGATATTATACAGAAAAATGGATTAATGAAAGGACTGAAAAAATAAAAAATCATACACAAGTGCATGAATTTAATAGACTTAATAACTATATTTTATGCTATAAGCCAGGGGGCTCATCAGCTTGAAATGACAGATACTAATTGGTCATAAGACAACCATCAAACACAGTGTTGTACAGCAATAAAAAGGTATGAGCAGTTCTGTGTACATCTAGCTATATCAGGCTAGATAGCAGACTTTTAATATCACAGGCACTGATCACACATTAAGTAAAATTATAGTGTCACTTCCAATCACTCATGATTGAGAAAGATGTGGTCATATGTGGACAATCACATGGAAAGGAGCAGAGTCTACTCAGCATGAGCAGCTAAGAAGCAACAGTAAAATTCCTGGTTGTGAGTACCCATGCACATATATATCTTGGGTGGGAAAATCAATTTCATTTCATGGACAATGTCAATACAAAAGAAATATGAAGAAACTTTTCCACTTTGCCTACTGGCAACTGTAGGTAGAAAATTAGAAATTAATTTCTAAATTTCAAGAGGAGCATGGTTCCAGCACACCCATCAAGAAGGACAAACAGCCTAATCTTTAAAAAAGCTTGGTATGTTTATGAAATAGATTAAAGAAAGTAGCTCTTTTATAAAGTAGCACTCAGAGAGACAGAAAGTTCTTTTCAAGCTGGCATCCTTATGTCTTGTGTTCCTACACCAGGGTATAAGGAACAGTAGAGAGTGGCTACATTAGATATATATTAAAAAATACATTAAGGACACATTGAGCTTCTAAGAGAGAACGAATTCAAGAACTTCAGAAGTCAACAGCATTACTTCAGATCTGTGTGTCCCAATATGAAAATTGTTTTAATGTATACTTTTACAAATCAAACAAAATCATTCACAAGTACACCTTTGGCTTGAGAGAAGAGGAGGGGCTGGTAAGAATTCAAAACCAGCCAATGGTCTGCGCAGATCATTTGTATGCTACTGCAAGAGCATAAGGAGCCATACAATAATGCCTGTGCTCTGTAACTTCACCTGCAACACTCAGCAGAAGTCCACTGAGGATCCTGTGTCCTTTACTTGACCATCAGAGATGGCCACACTAGTACCAAGCCCAAAAATCATCATAGTTCCCTGGGATGCTCTAAGACAAACATGAAACTTCTGAAAAAATTTCACAGGGAAACCCTTTAACCTAGTATGGTAGCCAGGGATGCTGAACCAAGAGGTCCAGACTGTGTGTTTTTGTAACAGCAGCTTCAACCTCTGCTGGACCTCTAAGCACAAGTTAGCCATGTTCCTTCCTCTGCTTCTTCATCCTCCAGGAGAGAGGATAAGGAAAGATGTTCCTTCCTCACATGTCGGAGTAGCATCAGTACAGTGTCTTGTCCAAACTTCTTGAACCAAAGTTTCACTAAGAAAAACGTGCCAGGCCAGTTAGGAACATTGCTCAGGCAGGATTCAGTCCATCAGCCTCATCTTAAACCATGCAGACCCATGCACTTTTAAGAACCAGATTTTCAAGTTCACACACATTCCAAAGGTGCACAACCTAAGAGATCTTTTGGTGAGTGTAAAGGTGTTGGAATCAGAGGGATGAAGTAAGATGTAACTGACAGTGTCAGTAAAAGGTTTTCTTTTTTTTATTTGCTGGACAACTTTTTTCATATGAAAAAGCAGGGATCTCATGACAGCTCCAAAATAGTCTTATTAGTTGCTGCTTCAACTAAAAATCTTACTGTATTTCATGCGACTACTTTCAGAGACAGGTTGTGAAAACTAATAATTAATTGATTTAAGCAATTGAACTTCCAAAATAGCATTTCAAGCCTGGGACAGCACTTTTCCATATCTGTAGCTTTAGAATTTGTACTTCCTTAAATGAACTACACCAGCCATGCTTCAGTTTGAATTTCTGCAATACAATTTACTGTGGAAATCTCCCTGGTAGCATTGAATGTTCATTCTCCTCATGAATGTCTTATATTCATAAGTCTACATCTTTGTCTTCAGTTTGCTTGTGTTGCCTGGTGTTGTCATTGTGAACTGCTCTATCTGCTGCCATCTCCGTTGTTTGTTGTTCTCAAGAATCACTGCTCTTTTTTTTTTTTTTTTTTTTGTGCACTACTTTGCTCTCACTTGTTGCACGATCTTTACTTATACAGAGATGATTACATTATGTGTATTGATATGAAAGCATCTCACCTTGCTGAGAACCTAATTTAGTATTTTTACAATTTGTTTCTTGGCTGATCCATTCCCATTCAGTGAGCCTGCTCTTTGACTGACTGAAACTAATCAGAAGTTTATGACTCAGCAGAATGGGGTTTAAATGGTACAGAACCATGCTCTATGGGGGTTAATTAGCTGAGGTAAGTATAATACTCCAAGTACTGCTACATGATTTCTTCTAGAATCATGAGCATTGCATTTCAGTGTATGTACTTCTGATTTTCAGAAAGGGGACTTTTTGGAACAGTTGTATAATGCCCAAGGTTTTAATATTCCTGTAGCTTCAGGATCCTGCTTTTGCAAGGTGTCAAATTTAAAGCCAGGTTCCTATGATGTCCACATTTCTGCTAACTGTGCAAGTCCTAAAGTGATTTGAATTTACTATCTACTTCTCAATAAGACCTGAATTAAGGGCATAGTTACTATTCTTTAAGGATCTGATTATAATAATTGTTTGGACTCTTCAGTGTACTATTTTACTGTCATAGTCTAATCTTGTCACAAATGCTATTCTTAGAAATTTATGAAGTACAATTTTTAATATTTAAATATATTTTTCTTAATAGATATTAGCACAGTATTTATTCACTTAACTGTGGCAGAACCTTAAAATTAAATTAATGGACTGGGACTCAATGGTTAAGAATTTACACAAAATACAGGAGTTACAACTTACCCTTAGCATTTCTGCCTGAGGTGAGAAAAAGGCACAGTGCTGATGTGAAGCATTTTTCCCACCACACCACCTACCTAACTATTCTTAACTCAGTCTGACAGCTAATTTTTTTGGGTTCCTTGCTGTTAATTGGTTTTCAGCTACTTCCATTCTCACTAATAGTAAAATAAATATTATAGTGTAGCTATCCAGAAGCCTACTAATATTATTTAACCAGAAATCATAGTATTTCAAGAATGCGTCAGACTATTTCATATGTATGCACTTGTTTCTACATTACTGTTTTCTGGATTTATTTTTATATTGCTGGACACTTATTAAAGGAGGCAAATGATAAGCACCTGATAATACCTAATAACAGTTGTTTATGTCTGACTGATATTGACTGAAACATCCATCCCCTATCCATCATGATTTGTGACCTGAATGAGAAAAAAAAAAAATTTATGTGATCTTGCTAAAATTGATCTACACTTTAAGCCTACAGACTCACTAAAGATGACCAAACGTGCAAATCTTCCCTGTCCTGCTGATGGGTACTGGTTTTAGAGAACACCTTTTGCTCATTTATATCCTGACTGAAGTGATACTTCCACTATTTACGACTCCAGCAATACTCAGTGAAGTGTCCTCTTGTTTAGCATTGACAAAGGGAAATTTATCCTTACTCATGTTCATTTAGGACTAATAACCTGTAGTTTTTCAAATGTTGCATTTACTGCATTCCTTTTCAGCCAGATCTCCAACAGCTCTACTTCTCATATTAAAGAAAATTGATTGACTTCTTAACATCTTCCCTAATTTTATTGACTCCTTTCATCCAGTACTAAACTACTCCAATTCTGCCTTTGGCCAGGGCATTGACCAGGCATTTATTAAACTTTCAGATATGCTTTTCAGTCCTTCTCAATGCTTTGATGCTCATCCAGCATGAGAAGACCATCCTTAAAGTTTATTGAACTTGTCATCTTTTCTCATGATATCTACAAAATACTTGACAGTGATCAGGCTGTCACTGGATAAAGAACATAACTTTTTTGCTTTGCTGCATTCATTCAGCTGTCTGCACTAATTGCTGTTTTCTAATTCCCTTTATATTATAAAGTCTTTGAGGCTGAGATTTTTTTTTAGTCTGATGTTTATAAAGCAAATAGAGCCATGAAGGTCTGGTTCAAAACCAGCAGGAATATTCCTTTAAACAAATAATCACTGTTAGAGGAGAACAACAGAAGAGAGGCAGGAATAAGGAGGTGGCAGGGCTTTCTCCTTCTTGACTTCCTTTTCTATTTGCCCAGCAAAGTAACCATATAAAACCACATAAATTTACAAAATTGGAGCTGTGATTTTGGTCAGACTTACAGAATAAGTTTAACAACTGTAGCAGTTAAATCAATGAAAAAACACAGATAAAACTGGTGATATTACATACTTCTCTCCTGCAATTTATGTCAAAGTATTGTTATTTCAATAACTGTTTAAAAATATCTACAGACTGCAGGTATTGTAGGAATCAAGCCTTAAACCATACCAATAAAGAGTTACAACCCAATTTATTGCCTTTTTTCCACTCATTCCTATGGCTAACTTGAAAAAAATTAGGTTATGAAATCAACTTTCAGAGCAGCCTTATGTGAAAAAGATACACTAAAATATCATTATGTTCAGAAATTAAATTTCTGTTTGCTATTCTTGATACATGTTATTTAAGTTTTCAATCAACTCTTTTGATGTATATCAAGTGTTCATATACAGGGGAGAAACAGTGATTCAACAAAACACAAGTGGAACATTACCAGGAGTGTGCACTTTTTGGCTTTCCCTCCACTCAGTGCAGAAATATTTGTATTTGCCGGGTAAATTCTAATTAGAATAGATGATACTGGGAAAAACTGGCTTAGTAATGCATCCTGACAGAAGTCGTATGGAATAAAAGGACTAAAAATGCAATTTGTCTAATCCATGCTACTACAATTACACTACACAATACTGTCGGAACAGCGACTTTTCAGACTTCAGACAGACAACGGGCGTTTTCCACAAACGCGCCTTGCTGTCCGGCGGTGCCGCAGGACGCGCTTCGGGGAGCGCCTGGGAAGAGCCGGACGCGGAGGGGAGCGCGGCGGGGNGTCCCCGCCGTCGGGCGCCCCTCGCCCGCTCCCCTCCGCTCAGCGCCGGCCGGCGGCGGGGACACCGTGACCGGGCTGGGGTCGAGTCAGGGACACATGGACTGTACGGGAACACGGGCGCGGGTGCCCCGCGGGAGGGGGAAGCCGGTCCCGTTCCAGGGTAAGGCACGGCTGAGATCCGCACGGTGCTTCTCTCAAACGCTGCTCTGTGCGGAAGAGTTAAACGAGGGGCGAGGGAGGTGATTGTTGGCCAGGGCAAGCTGCCTCACCGTAGGAACCGGTGTCTGCCCTCCATACCGCTCAGCAGAGGACGGGGAAGGAGAGGTACTTTGGTAATGGCGTGTTAGCGTTTACTTAGGAGGATTTGTCATAGTTCTTTTATCTACCAGTAAGAACCGAAAGGACTGAAGCAGAAGGCAGCCAAATTCAGGCTGGAAGCAGTAAAACATCATTGGTGTTACTGTGAGGGTACTGAAACACTGGTATTGCCTATATAAAGCACTGCTAGATCTTGGACCTCTTGAAATTTCATCTCTACAGTTGATGACTTTCTCATATAAACCACATACAAGTAATCTCTAAATCTGTTTGAGTTAAGGAGAAAATTCTGAGGTCTTTATTGCTGTGACGATCAACCTAAATGATTACAGAGCAAGTGATTAGAACAGTAGATCCATGTTTTCAAATATATGAATATTAATTAATTAGCTTCTGGTGCACTCCAGATTAAGAGTATCCCTTCAGTCTTATTCTTCCCTTTGTGCATCCACTATGGGCACTGAACAAGACAAGACTCTTTAAAAAGTTGTATTTGTTAAGTGTAATTCAATTCATAATGCACACATTGCCTTCTATGAAGAAAGCTTGCACAGGAAACTGTATTATATATATTTTCTGACTCAAAATGCTTGATTAAATTACGAAATTGCAAGATCACTAGATTCGAAGAGACCTTCAATTATCAAGTCCAACCCATGCCCTAACACCTCAACTAAACCATGGCACCAAGTGCCACATCCAATCCTTTCTTAGACACATCCAGGGATGGTGACTCCACTGCCTCCCCAGGCAGACCATTCCAACATTTTATCACTCTTTTCATAAAAAAACTTTTTCCCAACATCCAACCTAAACTTCCCTTCATGCAGCTTGAGACTGTGTCCTCTCGTTCTGTTAGCTGATGCCTGAAGAAACAGACCATCCCTCACCTGGCTACAGCCAGCTTTCAGGGAGTTGTAGAGAATGATGAGGTTACCTCTGAGTCTCCTTTTCTCCAGGCTAAGCAATCCCAGCTCCCTCAGCCGTTCCTCCCAGGGTTTGTGTTCCAAGCCCCTCACCAGCCTCGTTGCCTCCTCTGGAC
>VXBB01002188.1:25443-66839 GCA_013399915.1 Illadopsis cleaveri
TGGCCTCCAACCACCACATCTCCCACCAGCCCATCTCTATTTGCCAGCAACAGGTCTAACATAGTCCCTCCCCTGGTGGGGTCACTCACCAGTTGTGACAAAAATTGTCCTCCACACACTCCAAAAACTTCCTGGACTGTCTCTTTTCTGCTGTATTACGTTTCCAGCAGATGTCTGGTAGGTTAAAGTCACCTACAAGAACAAGGGCTGGTGATCCTGAAACATTCTCCAGCTGCTTATAGAATAAGTTGTCCACTTCTTCTTCCTGGTTGGGTGGATGTCAGCTTTCTTGGCCTTCCTCTTAATTCTTACCCATAGGCATTCAACTTCATCATCACTAGTTCAAATACCTATGGTATCAAAAGCTTCCCTAGTATACTTACTTATGTACTCTAATGAAGGATTTCACTGTGTAGATAACATTCAAACTACTGAAACTTATAAACAGCAATAGTCCACAATACATTAAATGTTTCCAGCCCACCAGGAAGTATTTAGGGTCTGTGGACGGCTTAGAAGTAAGCTTAGTGCCACAAAGATACAATTAAAATGTTTGCCATAAATTAGAAATTTGTACCTATAAGTGTTGGGGAAGATGAATCAGGGAAACTTTATAAATATGATTGCTTAGCAAAAGATTCTGAAAATATGAAACTTATAGTTGAAATAGAAATGAAAGTTTACTTTGAGTTGTAGGATACCAAGTCTTAGTTACTAGATAACCTGAAAACAATAGCCTAGCCAGCTGAAGGAGAATCCCTTTTGATTAAACGATACCGTTCTGCTGGCTAAGGGATCCAAAGATCAATGTTGCAAAAGAGAATAGTCTAAAGAGTAGTTTTTAGAGTTTAAAATATAATACAGTATGGTAATGTAGTAGTCCTTATAGGCTGTATGTAGATTCTATAGGATTTTGTGTCTTGTACTGGTTGGTTGGTGTAAATTAGAATATTCAACACAAAAGGAGATATAATGTATTGTAACAAAGACCTCGCTCTCTCTTGCCCTCTTGCTCTCTTGCCCTCTCTTGCTCTCTTCTTCCTTTGCGCCCCCTCTCTTAGCTCTTACCCCTGCGCTCTGACCCCTGCCATCTCTCTCTGGCTCTCTTGCTCCCTTCTCTCTTGCCCTCTTGTTCTCTCTCTCCCTCTCTCTTTGGGACTTCCCTTCAGCCGAGGCTGGTGGCTGAAGGCAAGGCCCTTTTTACCCACGACCCTTGCAATAAAACCACGTGTTCTCTAGAATATCTCAGGTCTGCAGAGTTCCCTCTCCCTGCCGTCCACGGATGCTCTTACGTGTAAGCTATTATTGGTTCATATATATGTATATGTATGTGTGTATAAGCATATGAATATATATACACATATAGTCTATATTTACATATATATATATATATACATCTCTTGAAGTAAGCTGGCTACAGTAAATTTTATTTCAGTTTTTCTAGAAAGAACTGCCTGGAAATCCCCATTGAGGGTAGGAATTTTAACACAGTTTGTGATTTCCTGTAGTCTTTAATCCCTTCTGTCTGTGCATTCTTCACAGTATCAGATTTGTGAGAAGAGTATATTTAGTTTTGGGGGGGTTTGATGAATCAGACAGAATACAGATACTGTAAACGTATAGGAGAAGATGGAGATAGTTAAAATACATCTGGAGGGTTCTTTTGGTA
Source organism: Illadopsis cleaveri (assembly GCA_013399915.1). NCBI lineage: Eukaryota > Metazoa > Chordata > Aves > Passeriformes > Timaliidae > Illadopsis > Illadopsis cleaveri. The sequence goes on from VXBB01002188.1 coordinate 27,113, forward strand.
GTGGGTAAAAACTGCAGCTTGGATATTTTTATGTCATTGTATATATGTTTTTATATCCCACATCCTCAAATTTGTTGTTTCATTAATGCCATTATTTTGCTCTCCATAAATTCTTTCTGTACTTCCTGTATTTCTCAGCTCATGTCAATTAGAGCTCAAAAATATTTGCCCTTCACTTGCTAGCTTGTTCTCATCCTCCATGCTGCTCTCTACACCATTTACAGCAGAGTGGAGCACAGGTAGTGTTTCATCTGTGGCAGCTTTAGCACAGTAGGCTTATTTTTTTTGCACTTAATGATCCCCCTTTCATATTTCTTCTTAAAATTGGTTATCTCTCAGTTGTGTTCCTTAAGTAATACTTACTTGCTAATTCCATGCTTGTATTTATCCATATAATATTTTTTTCTTTCAGAAAGATCAACAGTCTGATGTAGCTTAAAAATTCTATTAAAATTCAAACTGTTTGTTCCCTAAAATGTTTAAATCATCTTGCTAAACTAAAAATTCAACTCAGATATTAATTTTTTTCCTTTTTTTTTCCTGCAAGAATTCAAACTTTCCATGAAAAATTCTGAAAAGTTTGTTCTACAAGTTTTAAAAGTATCTTCCAAATGTTTGAAATAAAACATACACTTCAGGAGTTTTGTTTCATTTTTCATTTTATTCCATTTTTTGACTTAATTTTATTTTACATCCTGTTCAGGTGTATTTCAGTAGTCAAGAGGGTAACACATGTATTTTGATTATATTCTGTCAGAAGATTTCTACAAAAAGATCTTTTAGATTTTGAGTAATCAGCATTTTCTAGCAGAAGCCTATCCATTAGAAAATTTTCAATGATTCAAAGAACTAAAAATTTAGCTGACTTTTTCACCATGTTAAGGATGAAAGCAAAGCTTTTCAGGATAAAGTATTTGATCACCCATAGTGGACAAGTAAGGCATAAGCTGTTGGAAGGAGGAAATAAATTCCTAATCCTATTAGCTAATAGATGGCTTATTCCCAGCTGATCATGGTATGTTCTTTTTACAATATCTAGCTGATTTAATGCAATCCTTGAGGGTTTTTTCCCATTCTTACATTGCAATCCTCATTGGGATGTGTACAAATTGGCAAACCTCAGCGTGCCAGTTGAGCATGTCAGGGTAGTGAGGTTGAAACAGAAGAGGAGTGCATTAGGTGTAATTATGGGTAAAGAATCTGGAAAAGAGCTACCACTTTTTGAAGTCAGAGCTTTGCCTGCAGAGGAAATCCTTGGCAAAGGATTCGAGTAAGCTCCATGGAATGAAGAGATACAGTCCGTATAAATATAGACTCCATCAAAATGCACTTTGAGTATTGTCAGAAGAGTTCACTGACTCTAAAATGGATCAGGTGATTATGATGAAGTGTCAGGAGAATATAGGATCTCTCAGATGTCTTGAGCATATCATATTCTGAGACATAAAAGCATCCAATTCTACCTGGAGAATGAAGCATTCATAATTTAACACAATCTGCAGGCAGAACTTCAGAGAAGAGGCAAAAGAAGATTCTGGTGACAAAATTGAGGTGCATTTGGTAGCCTGAGACAATTTGCCATTGTGAGGCTGGTGTGCTACGGCAGCAATTGTCACTATGAACCCTAGAATTTATGTGACACATAGTTTGGATAATTTTGAATTTTTTTAATGGAGAAAGCAGGGTTGAGAACAGAAATGCACCATGAACTACTATCATCAGCAAGGTTCTCTCTGCAGGCTCAGAAACAGCATTTGTGATTGCATTTGTACTGTTGGTATAATCTAGTAATCTCATAGATACATAATCTAATAAAAGTGGCAAAAATTTAATGTCATGTTTTTAATACCTTCATCAGATGGTCTGTATCATGGACAATATACACACTTTATCATAAACAGAACTCAAATATGCTTTATAATTTGCTTTCCTTAACTAAGCAATAATATATTTCAAAGTTTAAAATGAAATGATAGATGTGCTTTCCTAAAATTCCTAAAAACTATACATGTTTATAAGGAATATATGGAAAAATTTTTCCCATATTCTTCCCGTAAAAAAAATAAGGTGGTTTGAATTTCTTCATCTGACATTAGTTGGTTGTCAGGTGTCATTTTTTGCCTTATTTTCCTTCAAAGCCAACCTGAATCACTCTGAAAAGGATACTCAAGCACTTAGCTATACCATTAATTTTCATGGAAAAATGCACTTTAAGTAGAAAAAAAAAAGAAAGGTGCAGCTTCAAGGTAACAGCAAGACATCAATTTTCTGTGTTTGAAATTAACATAATGTTTTACATAATGATCCTCTCTGCTGATCATTAAAATAACATAGTTACCTCGGCAACTGGAACAGTCTGCAAATGTTATCTAGTGATACATAACACATTCTAAAAATACATACAACAAATAAGGTCTGAAACAATATCATTTGGGGGAAAGAAGGTTTTTTTCAATAAAATTACCTTCTGGTCTAAGCAGATTTTTGTGAGAAAATTTCAGTTCAATAGAACTTTATTTTTATTCAAAACTGACTTTATTTGCTCAAAACTTGAAGACCTGATATTGTTTCATTTTCTGACAATGGAAAAACTGTAGTTGCTTTTCAATTACAATTTCCATTTTTCTATCAATATTTCAATGGCAAATGTTCAGGAAATAAAATTTATTTCTAAAGCAATGGTTGAATGCTTAAAAATTGCTGTAAAACATAGCATACCAAACAACTGGACTGATGAATTCAGGGGATCTAGAGAGTTCACTGCTTTAGATCTGAATGTCTTCACTGTCATTGCTTGTACCCTTGTGGGTCTGTCCTGAACAACTGGGATCTAATGGGAATGAAATGAACCGACATTGACACCCTTCACTTTTTTTCTTTCTCAAGCAGAACTCAATCAGCTGTGTTCACTGATGGTTTTGGGTGTCTTAAAATGAATTTTTGTGTATCATTGATTTAGTGAAAAGTTTTGCCAGGACTAACTACCAGCACATCTCCCAGTAGAATGGAATATTGCTCTGAGGTAGTAACTTGGCTCATCGCCTTTAAGTCCTCTTTCATTCTTTCTCAGCATTGAAGCTGCTACATTCTTGAAACAACTTCTTCTCTCTGCCTTTGCCACTCACTGCTTGCCTTTCTCTCTCCTGGGAGTGTACTAAGGAATACTCCAACTTTTGTAGGATTTGCTATAATTTTACAGAGAAGTTGTGTTAAAACAATCCCTTATAATTCAGATTATTTTTAAATGCTAAATTTGAATTAATGTCAATATAATTTGCTGTTGAATTTGCTTGTGTAATTTGGCTAGTATCTGCAATTTTTTTCAGTTCATGCCATATGGGATATCAAACACATAGATCTTTTCTGTCAATTTTAATGGTACTTCTTTGTGTGGAACCCCATCAAGGTTTACAAAGTGTGTCAAAGCACTTTTTTCAGTATATTTCAAAAGCTATTGATCTAGACGTAATTTGAATTGAGAAGTTTCTGAAGACTGCTAGGACATTGGTAATCCTTAATGTATTCGACCATTCTGCCATAACCCATGGGGTTTTTTAAACACTTCTCCTTTGGATGTTGAAAATCTGGTGACAAGATTGCTCTAAGAGAGCACCTGGATACTGTGGTCCTTTTAAAAATATTGTTCCAATAGAGATAACAAGATCTTTGCTTTGGAAGCAAGAGTCAGCTCTTTGTTTACATATTTTTTTGCAAATGCACAGCAAATAATCTCCTGCTAGGATTTATTTTCACTGGAATGTAAGGAACAAAAATGGCTGCAACGATCTTGATTTTAAGACAGTGACAGCAATGATGTAACATAATTTGCATCTTCCTTAAAGGCTCCAGTTTCAACCATTCATCCTTTCATCTGAGTGCAACTGTTCTCTAGGGGCTGGCCACCTGAAGAGATTGGGGCCAAGGCCTTTCCTCAGGTTTTCATTGTGGAATTTGGTGTCATTAATGCTGCTTCCCAAATCCTCAGTCCAAGCCCATGCCATGCTACATGTCAGGACAGCACCTAGGCACATATCCTTCCCTTCTTTCATCCTTGTTGGCAGAGGAAACCTGAGTGTACAAACTGGGAGAGGACTGTGAGGTATTCCTTTTGTCCCCTGAATTGGTGGATGGATGGAGTATAGGACCCAAGTCTATCATAGAGCAAACTTGCCCTACAAAACAGGCATAATTGTCCTGGTACAACTGAAAAGCAACTGTAAAGGCATCCATATCAATCTCCTTGAGCAGAGGAGAGGTTGGAACATAGCCTCACACTAAAAGTTTTAAAGCCAATAATAAAGGTATTAATTACACCATCAAATTTTATAACCATTCCTAAGACCTTTATCCTCCCTGACATCTAATGAGAGTGTGCATGCTGTCTGGGGCCATGATTAGCTCAGAAAAAAGAAGAGATTAGAGTATTAGACATTACTGAGCAGATGGATGATTACACAGGATCTTAAGCCAAGAAATAAATATTCCAAATACGTCACATTTGGAAAATACAAAACTATTTAAATAAATCTTTAAATACCTGTGGAGATTTACAAGGATCTAACTTTATGGTGTGTCAACATACATACCAGATGATGAAATGAAGAATGTGTAAGGCTTTCACATCTTTTCTCAGTTTAACAAAGCTCACTTGGTCAAAAGGCTGTGGGCCACAGGAATCCTGTGGTGTATATCCAATGCAGGAAACTGCAGGTGACTCATCTACACTGCTAGTAATTCAGTATTACTCATACTATGTTTTCTTACATTTATTGGTGCCTGAGTTATTGGTATTTTTAGGAATACAGAAATAATGAGTAGTGTAAGGTTTTGTTTTGCTCGCTTTTTAAAGTTTGCATACAAGAGAGATGGAAATGTTGATCAAGCAATTTACAGAGCTGGAAAAATGACAGGCTTAGTTTGTAATAACCAACCTTTTATTCATTAGGAAATTATAGGTAGATAACCTATATTTTTGCAAAAATTCCACCAAAAATCATTATGTTTCCTGTACTCTGTAGTTTGATATTTGGTTGTTTTTATGTGATTGAGTTAGTTTGTTGGTTCCTAGAGCAATGTTTTGGGGGTGGGGGGCTGGAGGGGCAGGAGGCGGTTTGGCATTAGACACTTCCCTAGGTATTAGCATAAGGATACATGTTTAGAGTCTCAACTTGCCCCCCTCCCTCCTCCTCCACTTCACTCACATTCTTTGTTACAAGAAAGACACTTCGCCATTTGGAACAAGGATGAATGCAGAGCCCTTTAGAAAGAGGGCTGAACCAAGAAAAACTATAATCTGTCTCAGTAGGTGGTTGGACATGATGAAAAGAAGTTTTTTGCCTCTGAAAAGAAATTTTAAAATCACTCTAAGTGTGGTATTATTAAGGTATGCTATTTGTGTACTCTTCCATTGATTTGTGTTTGCAACTTCTAATGTTCTTCCCTGCAGACTCTGCCTGGAAGTGGGTGCAGTCTCCTTCTGCTTGTAATGTTTTCTAGACTGATTACACCCCCACTGATACCTGGGTATGTGCAAACTTATGACTGCTAGACTGTGTCACAAGGGGTTAAATAACACTAAACCCACAACAACTACATTAGACAGTATTCCTGTGACTGGCTGAGTCAGGGAGCGAAAAATTCTGAAAATCCTGGGGCAGGAGCCACAAGCATAACATCACAGATTATGCTTGTAACTATGGACGTGGAGACCACCTGTTCTAGAATCATGTGTACATCAGCAGAGAAACAGATTACTGCTTACAAGTGGCATACGAGTCTCATGTCATTTGACTCCAGTGCTAAAGTTTAGTCTGAAGATTTTTTTTCTTCTTTCATCCATCTTGTCTGTTTCTGTCTTCTCATTTCTTGCTTTCACATGCCTTTTTTCCAAACACATGGCCCTATTGATGTCTTCTCTCTTTTCCTTCTGCTTCCTGCAGCTCTCTTTCCTTGCTGTCTTCAGCAGGTGTGCTGGGAAGCATATACAGTGCCCCTGGGCTCTTCCAGCAGCTCTTCTTTGCCACCTTGACTGTCTTGACTGTTATCAATTAGTCACATGCAAATTGCTCAAGTGGGACACTTTATTTTTGTTCCAAAAATAGCCAGGTTTGTCATATACAAAAGTACTCTTTTGGTACCTCAGTTAGGAATCACACAGTATTAGATATTATATCTGAAGGCTTCTAACCAGGTAATGGCCACACAGATACAGCTCGTGTTGTTCATATGTTAATATTTATTTGCACAATATGAAATTTGCCTATACGTTAACATTAGGTGTAATATTTATCATTGGACGCAACATAGAAGTAATGGAAAAGATGCAATAAATAATATTGAAATTGTCTCACAATTTCATATCTGAAAGTAAAGTAAAAACCTAATGATCCTTTAGTAGCTGGACTAATGCTTTTAATCCTTGACAGAGGTCTTGCTGTGATTGATTTTCTACCACTGGCTTAGTTGTATATGCTTTGAAGAAATACTGGGAGTAAAGCACTCTTCATATTAGTCTGAAGGTATTTATTGCTGGTGATTTAAAATTTTAAATAGAAAATAAAAGTTAAAAACATTAAGACTAGGCAGCAGAGTTACTAAAAGCTACAGCTGGGCTGACACACATAGAGCATAGAGGAAAATCCTGTCAGGTTAAAAACAGAAACATGTTCCACCCATGGATTAACTTTATATCTAATCCACTCATGTTCCTCCACATGGCACACTACCTACACACACAAACTGTGAGGAAGAGAACAGGGGTACAAATTTACGGTAGACCTTATTTCCTTCCCATCCCTTTCTATAGTTCTGAAATGAAACAAACGTAGAAGAAGTGCCCAAACATTTTTCCAAACGATAGTATCAGTTATCTGCACAGTCATGTTTCTGAAGATTTGCAAGTCAGCTTATTCACTCTCCAGAATTATCTCTTCTGACTTCAGTATGCAGCATATTATGCTGAAAACCTTCTAAAGTCTGCATCTGTTCACTGTTTTGGATTTACAGATTTGGTTTGACTCTAAAATGACTGACATATCTATCATTCATGAGAAATAAACTCCTTCTTTTGGGAGTCTCTGAATGGTACTTCTCACTGTACATGTTCTTTCAATGCTGAAACTTAATTGAAAATTTCAAAATTTGCAATAAATTTTAAGATGTTTGATTAGATCAACAGGGGACTGATTCTTCAGAGGCATTATCTGTTGAGTGAGATTAAGGCAAATACAACATTTAGCACTCCTGTGCAAACAGCAATTTAGCCTTCCTCTTCCGAGCAAACTGCAGTTGAAATCCAATCACTGGATTTCATATTTAAGACTAAGTTGCCTTCTCACTATTTTTCTGTTACAACTTTATTATGATTAAAGACATAAAGAGTAAATTGAAGCTGCTACTATGGTTTGTTTTTTGTTTTTAATTACCACTACCCATAAACCCCCACTGTGGCCACTGGTAGCTGGGGGTAGAAAGAAGGATATGTGGAAAAGTGTCAGCCAGTAATATTTGCCTTTCTCCCTTTCGGCTCAGTCAGACTATAAATGGGTCATTAGTGGAACCGAGAATAGCCTGAAGCTTTTGTAGAAAACATTTGCCTGTAGCACCCCTGGTAGCAAGAGAGTCAACCCAACATTAGGGATTGTACCTCTGCCTCCTGCTGACTTGGGCAGCCTCTAAGTGAAGCGTTAAGATGGAATGAGGTGCAGAGATATGTGCTGTTCAACGATTCTTCTTTGCCAGGAGTTTATCGGTAAAGACTGCTTTACACCCACACTGATTTATGCCAGATAGGGTGACTTTAAAGTTTTTCAGTGCTTGTGAGAGGTCAGAGAGCAGCCTAAATTAGAGTCAGCGTTTGATAAAGTACAACAGATAATAGGCACCCTGAAAGCATTACATTCAAATAAATGTTTTCCTTCTATTTGTAGGATTTTGCAGGAATGTTGCACCATTGCTCTAATCCTCCTTATGGCTTCTTGGTTTTTTGAAAAAAGACAGTGTATCTAATTGCTTGATTAATGAAAAATGTACATACAAAAGCTGAAAGTGATGAAATTGCCAAAAAAAAAAGGTACAAGAGGTCTGGTAAGCTAAATATTAACCTTACAATTAGACAGTTGCTAATTTCAATTCATTTTAATTACACTGATTAATGAAACAATAGAATTCACATAAATATAAAGGCAAGCTCTAATACTCCTTTTCAAAAGTCATCTAGAACTGGATAAATGAAGTTGTCTTTGAACAAGCAATATGCCAAAATTTGTCCTCCACAAATCATTGAAATTACTCCAGATCCTGAAAGAAAAGATATGGTTGTTTTGTATCAATTTTTGTAGTAGAATACAAACTTTATGATAAAACTTGTTTTTTTTCAGTAAATTTAAAGGGTATTAAGAAAGGCTACAACTCTGGACAACAGTCTTTTTGACACCTGAATTGAGATATAGTTCATCTTATTATAGATGAAATAAGCAATGATTAAATCCTGACTAATTGAGATCAGTCAGGACTTAATAATGACTTATTTCAAGACATGTGTCTGCTGTTTGTTTGCAAGACTCTCATCAGATGAGCATGTTCTGGCCTTAAAAGAGAGGATTTTTCTAAGGTGAGGCAAATCCTAGTCCAGCATTATTTACCTGTGTCGTTGAAAAAGTATGAACAAAAAGCCTGTACTTCTTCTTTAAATGTTGACAATTCTCAAATTAGTGAGGCAATAGATATTTAATAGAAACAATTCAGATTATAAACACTAATTTTCTCTTAAACTTTAAAGAATGAAATTATACCTAATGCCATCCACCAGTGTAACATCAGGGGGAATTCAGACATAACTGCAAGAAGAAGAAAAGTAGAAATGTAAATATTGGAACAGTAAGAATGGGCACAAGTAAGCAGTGCACTATATTATCAAAGGTCTGCTTAGTTATGTTTCATAGATTATATGTTTTACATATATTGAAATGACAAATGCTTTAGGTCCTGACCAGCACCTGTCCTGGCCACCCCTGAGCTGACTCAGATTCCCACTGTGGGAAAACTGCAGGGCTGTTCTCTGACCCCATATTGCCTCCCCCAAAGAAAGCTGAGGTATTAAAGGGGGCTGGGAAGCACACTGCATATGCTGACAGCTCAGGGCCAGCTAGCAGAAGTCTTGTTGGCCATCTGAAGGAAGCCATGATACATCTGGGGTTGTTGGGACAACAAGACGCATCATCCGATGTAATGACAGAAGCAAACTCCCTGTATAAATTAGGTACAAACAGGAGGGGTTTTGGTAGTTTTTGTAAATTCCTTAATTCAAATACAAAAATTATTAATAAGGAATAACAGTAGTTTAAATTCCAGAAAACCAAATTTAGTAGATGAGAAATTATGCCTAATTTGGTCTCTGGCTTAATTTGTCAGGGAACTGGGGAATCTCCTATTTGTATAAAGTGCTAAAAGATAAATGGACAAGGCAATGGAAAATGGAAGATTAATCTTTATACAGTAGGGAGGGCTTCCTAATTTGTCAAAATATTTTCCTTTTTCTGCATTCTAGAATAAACATATTAACCTCATTGTTTCAAGAGAAAAGAATCCCCAGATAGGGTCTGGAAAGGATGGAGTTAAAATATATTTCATAATTAGCCATAGAAGCATTCTGCTAAACAGCATGAAAAGGGGGAGCAGATTACTAGGTGTCGGCAAAAAACGATGATGAGTCTCACTTACAGCAGCTAATTCTTTTCTTTTTCTTTCCTTTAAGAGGAAGAGTTCATGGGGGAAAAGGAGTTTCAGTGGTACAATGCTTCATTTTCCTCACTGAGACTGAGTTCAAATGATCTAACTTAAAACCTTTGCACTGACGTTGCTGAACCAAAACTCTGTTTTTACTCTGAACTTGAGCTGAAGTGTTAATGAGTAGTTCTTAAAATATCCAGACATGAACAACTATTAATGTCTTGTTTTGAAAAAAACACACCTCCCAGATGCAGAAATTGTATCTAGCCTGGATCTGTTTGATACGAATTGTTAGAATATGAACTAAACCTCTGATTTTTAATAAGAATATAACGGTTTAAAATTCTGCAACAAATCCAGAATTAAGTTTAAAATGGGAATATTTAATAGAGGCAAAAGTCAAATGGATGGAAAATAGAGTTACATATTTATTTAGCTTTAGGGAAAATTAAGTTAGTCCAGTAATGCGTTAGATGAATCATAGTGAATTTGCCTTTCAAATTGTGATACTATGCAAATATTTAGCAGTAAACCTACTTACCAACTGAAGTTATGATGATATGAATAATTGTAACTGTTACAGCATAGTCCCAAACCCATTCTTCCACAACCAGAGCAAACAGCAGACCACAAAGGAAGAAAGTTATTTCCAAAGATATCACAAGAACTGTAAAGGAAAATAGTATATTTTCACCAAACACAGTTTTGAAAGACTTCTTCTCATATTCCAAACAATAACAATAAGAAGCTAAAATACATGAGATAGTTATGCAGATTTTCCTCCAAGATCACTGAGTTCAGTTTTGGGCCCCTCACTACCAGACAGACATTGAGGTGCTGGAGTATGTCCAGAGAGGGGCAACAGAGAGGGTGAATGGTCTGAAACACAAGCCCTTTGAAGAGCAGCTGAGGGAGCTGGGGGTGTTTAGCCTGGAAAAAAGGAGGCTCAAGGGGATCTTATCTCTCTCTACAACTTCCTGAAAGGAGTCTCTAGCCAGGTGAGGATCACCTACTTCTTCCAGGCAACCAGTGACAGGAGGAGTAGAAATGGCTGTAAGTTGTACCAGGGGAGGTATAGATGGGGTATTAGGAATTTTTTTTCAAAGAAAAGGTTGTGAAACTTTGGAACTGCCCATGGAAGTGGTGGAGTCTCCATCCCTGGAAGTGTTTAAATAAGCATGTGGATATGATACTTGAGGACGTGGTTTAATGATGAACATGGACATGGTGGTGGTGCCACATGGATGATTGGACTTGATGATCTTAAAGGTCTTTTCCAACCTAGATGGTTCTGTGATTCTATGACTCTATTAAATATTATGCTTATATTTTCCTTACAAAAATAATTCTTTTGCCACAGACATCTGCGTGGGTCCCTTTAAATTATGCCACTAATTTTGTAATTTGGGAAGGGTTTTTAATGTAGGCAAATGCTCTGGAAATTTTTTTACGAAACTGGATATCCAGAAAGGATATTTAATTTCTGAGCTGATTTCCTTCTTTATTTTGAGATTATCTTAAGACAGAATTCTGTTTTTAACAGGAACGAGTGAAACTCCTGAGTAAAATATTCTCACTTGCAACATCATTTAGACATCTTCATTCTGACTCTATGCCCTTAGATTTTAAACAGATGCTCTTATGTTCTGTGTTTCCATGTCATTTTCATGGATGGACAGAAAGGAGGATGGAATACTAATTGCTATTGCTATTGGCATGAAATATCTGCTGTCTTTGGCATATCAAATATCATATGTCTTTGTTGCATCAAACTAACTGATAAAATTTGCGGGGAAGAAATCATGTTGAGATACAGTAATTAAGTTTCACCCTGGAAAGTAATTCTAATGAATATGCTTTAATTTCTTTTTCCACTGGCATAACATAAATGTTCTTTCTTCATCTGAAATCAGTATTAACACTATACAAACATCCATGCATTTTTACTACTCTTTTAATCTATGAACTAACCAATTTACTTTTGAGCTTTATGTATTTTACTGACAGATTATGAGGTTTGCCTTTGTAAAATAGATTACAAATCTGGTAAAATTTTATGTATGCATGCAATTTTTTAGGAATGACAGTTCAGGAAAAAGAATATATTTTGAAAGCTTCAGAAAAATTGCAGAAATTTGTATTAGGAGATACAAAGATACGTTTAGGGACTGAGCTACAATCAAATTCTGATATTTTAATGCCCACTGTATTCAAGCATTAACAAAGCAAAATTGCCATTAGTTGAATGTGACCCATTTCTCTGATCCGAATCCAGTGATTCATAAGAAATTTGCTGCAGTATGAAAATTAAATTAAACAACTTCGTGGAGGAACTTGATGGAAAATAGTTAATTGTTCTGCAATGAAAATGAAACATCCTGGCAAAGCAGGACATGTTCTTCTGATGATGCAAGATCAGAAGAAGAACTCAAAAAAAGCCTAAAAATTACTTGAATGTTAAGTAGCAGTACAGAAATGAGAAGCACTGGCAAGATGCATAAACATTTAATTGCAGTGTAGTTAAAATACAGAAATCATTGGTATTACCAAAACAGCTTTAAAATACTGTCCATTGGAAGACAAGTTTACATTCATATGCAATGTATTTTCTTGAGTGAGGGGGGAAAAGAAGAGAAAAAAATTCGGTTACCTAAATAATATGGGTTAATCCATGAGGGATTTGTTTTAAAATCAAATGGTGCCAAACCATCCAACATTTTAATCCTGTGGGAAAAAAAAAAAAAAAGAATAAATTTAAACAGAGTTTTATTAATCTCTTAGTGATTACAAGACATATTATGAGGCTCTTTAAATAGGATTTCAAATAGAATACTCTAAGAGAGCTCTGCAAGCTCTCTAAGTCCCATTCTGAGTTGTGGTTTTGCCCTTACTGACTTATTTAAGATGTTTGGTTCTATGCATGTTAATCAATAACTTCCTAGGGGGACATAATTTGTCTTTTTCATTGACTATAAAATCTTTATTTCCCTTTTTTTCATGCCATCTTTTCTCTTACGTTCATTAATTTACATGATACAATTGCCAGGAAGAATATTAGAACCAACATTTTATAGTAGTTTTGAGTCTCCACTTGCCAATTTGTCCATTTGAGAGAAAGTTCAGGTACAACAATTTAACTGAATTTGAAAAAGTATGTTCACAGAATAACTGGACCAGGATGCCTCCAGTTTGGATGCTTCCTTTAAATAGGCATATCTCCACCCATGAGTTCCAGTATGCCAGGACATCAGACTCAAGACAAGGAAATCTTACCTGAATACTGCAAAGCACACAGAGAGGACCACATAGTACACAGTGTAGAAAACTATTATGCATATCAACAGGTTCACCAGAACAACCTACAAAAGGGCATAAAACAGTAAAACCTAAAGCCATGTTAACATCAGGTGTTCTCAGAAAATAATTCTAGGTTTCTATCAAACATAATGTGAAAAAAGTTTGTAAAATAAAATATTTAGGCAGAATTTTTGCTGTTGCTGATTACGTAAATGTGCTAAAAGCTCTTTGGCACATTTCAGCTCCTAATGCGTGGCAATAATGTATGGCTTTGTTTCTATCATATATTGTTGTATACCTACTATATATACAATTTACAAGTGTTCCTAAAAGGAGAAGGACATTTCTTGACAGTTATTAGGAAATTAAGAAGGTTCAGAGAAGAGACTCAAAAGGGAGCTGTAGCAAGAAATGTTTGGGGTTTTTCTTCATTAGGGCCAAAGCCCTAAAGAGGTCAATCTGTTTAGCTGCAAGGGATGATTTGATTATGATGGATAAGCACCTTCACAGAACATACCAGGTACTTAAGGGGTCTTTAATCTATCAAAAAAGACACAAGAACTAAACAGCTATAAGTTCTAGCTAGACAAATTCAAAAGAAGCAGGAAGGATATCTTGACTTGTAAAGGTAATTGCCCAAAGGAACAAACTCCCTTTGGAAATAAGAGATCCTACTAAGCAGTAGTAGATGCTTCTGAGATAAAACTTCAACACTAAAATTTATTTCTGGCCTTAGTTCTTTGAGTGGTTGTGTGGTAGGTAATGTATTTACAGAAATATCCAACATTGACAGAAGTGGGAACATTGTGACTGTATCAAACCACCTATTTTTATATTGCTAAATGTTGTGAAGTGTTAAATATTGAATACTGCATCTATCACCCACAAGAAGAGAGACTAAAGAGCTTTAGTTTCTAATGCAACAGGAGATAAATCCATAATACCTGTAGCAACTGATATTTGTCAATAAGAAAAAGTCCAGGACAGTCTTATTCTTTCTTTTTCCCCCTACATCAAAACAAAGCCAAGCAAAAACTGAGAACTATTAATCTCTTCAGCCACACTGGTTTGTGGGCTATGTACAGCTCCTTTGTACTGTCTTTATTCTTATTCTGAATGAAAATTGGCCAAATAACTGGTTTGATCCCTTCCTTTCCGCAGTGTGCACCATCACCTATAATGTCAAGTGTAACCAACTACAAAGTCACGTGTAAGTTTGGCAGCCATGCTGCTGCCAACTCCCCTGAACATAACTTCAAGCATTGGAAGTTTAATGTTTGGCACATTTTTGGTGGGAATCTTTTTTGGTTCATTGCTCTGGGCAGTTGCACTTTTCCTGTGATCCTCCTTTATCCATGCTCTGGGCAGTTGCACTTTTCCTGTGATCCTCCTTTATCCACTGCCCCTCCTCTTGCCACTGCCTCTATGAAGCCTTATCTGCCCTAGATGGAGATGGGTACAGTAATAAAAGTGGTGAGAGAGGACTGAAGGGAAAATCACACGCTGAAGGATGGCTGTGAGACAATGACCTATTGACCTGTAATTACAGTAGGCGAATTCCGAGCCTTGAAGTCAGCGACAAACTTTCATTGGCATCAAAGGCACAGGATTTTTCTCTTTGTACCTGGAATATTCTTAGTCCCTGCTTTAGGGATGGAGTGAGGCATTAGGTATAATATGCTTTGCTCACTTGAGTAAGCCAAGGAAATGCACACAACATGAAAATGAAAACACTGATATTTTTCCAGTTTTACCACATTCTACCTCATATTTTTTATTTGACCTTGCCACAAAAATTTAAATATACTTTTTCTTTTTTTTTAAATCTGAGAATACTTTTTAGTTTAAATCTATTTTTCCCTTTCTAGATCTTCTGGTATTTCAAAGCAAAAAAAACCACAAGTTAAAATCTACAGGATTATTCATTATATGTCAAAACAACTTAAAGGATGAATCTTAGGAAATCACTGGTGACATCAAATGTAAAATTTTATGACAATTCCAAGAATTTTATCTCATAAGTGGAACAACACCACTTATGAAAGTATTTTCTTTCTTATAGAAATCCTTTCTATAAGATGTACTTTGCAGTATTGCTGCCAGCACTATAGGATAAAGTATCCTTTTAATTTTGGGGTTTTTTAAGAAGGGAACATTGAAGAACAGTCTGTAAGAATGAAAGCAACAGTTCATTCCAGCCCCGCAGCAGTTGTCTAATTCTCTAATACTATGTGGCGATATATATAAAACACTAAATAAACTCAATTCCCTTTACCTTGGTTTCAGCAGTTTTGACCTTGAGAGCCATGGACACATGATGAGTGAAAGGAAGTGCTGTTGCTATGTTCCGTATGCCAACTTTAACAGGAAGATGCAGCTGGTTTTCACCCCAAAAAACATTCTAATGGGTAAGTATAGGGCAGGGTGGGGTGAGGTGAGCTGATTGGATTAAACTGACTTGAGACAGAAGACATCTGTGAGCTAAATGTAAGCTGCTGAAGAGCAAAGAGAAAATCCTGCTTGCTCATGCAGTGTTTGTACTTTTGTAGCTACAGTCAGCCAAAGCATGTCTAAAATATAACTTGGCTATTTAGACACAACATTATTATTCTTTTCTACCTTTTAATTGCTTTTTTTTCAGCATTCATGTGATCACAGTTCCTTGGGATTATAATAGCTTCCTACTTTTAATTATCTTTTACATTTTCTAGCATTAATTCTATTGACTACAGATGTGGAGTGGTACATTCTTCACAATGTTCTTTGCTAACATTTCTCTTCTGACTATCACTTTATTACATCAAGTATAATTCGCTTTAAATTAGGTATAATTAAGTTAAGAAATTCCAGGCTTATGTTATGACTCTTTTTTTCCTGAACCGTATTTTGTTCCTTCAGGAGAATAAAATTTAGTGTTCTTTAGAGCACATCCAACTTCTAGTGAGCAATTCCTTAATGGATTCAAATTTGACTTTTTACAGGCACATTATGATTCAGTATGCTGTGTTATTTGGAAAAAGAAGATGCTTCTGAAACTGAACCAAGAAAGAACTTTCTTTTTCTGCTGACACTAACATAATATGTGTAAATTTCATTAGGGTTTTTTATGCTTTTTTAGTCATACAAAATAAATGTTATCTGCTCTAAAATGCAGTCTGCACTCGGCAAACAAGAGCTTTCACTCATAGATTTGATAGCTCCAGATTGTGAATACTGTCAGGGAAATTATTGGTAATATTGTGTGAAATTCCTTCCTGTGCAAAAATACTAGCACGAAAATCTGTACATCAGTAAAGTCCTATTTTGAGGGCTGAAGTGATGACAAAGGAATATACTGAAACAAAATAAAAAAACCTGAACTAAGTTGCTTAAACAGTTGCAATAATCAGACATAGCAAATAAATGAAGAAATATTTGCTTTAATAATTAAACAAAATTTGAAAAGGAGCAAAAGCATTAATTCAAAGAGCACACTATCTACCCCAAGGAATCAGCTGAGAACAGCCATGACGTAAAATTAATTTGCAGGAACTTTTTCAGTAGCTATAACTAGAAAGGTAATTGAAAAAAGTAGTGGGTTGTATTAATCTCAGATAAAAATTAAACATAACAAGAGTTCACATTCACTGACGTCTTCACAAAGGGTGGATCTAACCAAAGACTGATGATAGAAACAAAGTCAACAAGTTTGACAGAAATATAATTGAAGCTGTGGACATGGATTTGCTGGGCAGGCTAAGAGGTTCTTCCCATTCCTATTGCCTAAGTGAACACTTTAAATACTCTGAGAGAAGAGATAATATTTCTGTCGCACGCTTGCCTCAAGATTGTTAACACTTAAATTGTGGTAACCCAGTGAACAGGAACAAATCAAACTTGGAAGTGGCAGAAAGTGTGTGTGACCCAAAATACCGACTAAGTCACTCAATAGTGAATGTTAATTATGTTCACTATAGTGGATGTTAACTATATAAAGATTATGCTGTCAGCTACAGGTTGAGCTAATGGAATAATGATTTTTTGTATTTTTTTATTTTCTTAAAATTTAGTGGAACAGCTGCAGGAGAAATGACAACTCCTATTCAGAAGAGAGACAATGCATACCTTTTTTTTTTGTTTTGTTTTTTTAAAGTCATTACTCTACAGAATTTTATTAGGACTGTGAGGAAAAATAGTACTCCATCAATTTGTGATGCTGTCAAATAGTATTGCAAAAATAATTAACAGCAATTTGAAGAAGTGTATCATACAGCAATATTACAGGAACAGCTCATGGAAAAGAACAGGTAATTTGTGTTACTGCTAAGACGATTGTTTGCACTACAGCTCTGTGCCTTAAAAATAATGCTAGACCAGGAATCACATTTCTTAGGTAATACCAAAACCTGAAAAATGTTTTAAAATCAGAGAAATTACTAAATGCCAAGTTTTAGATTATTTTCGTTAAGATTTATTGTCCTGAAATCTTTAAAAAAACAGAGAGCTCAACCAAATGGATGCATACTGGATTGTGTGGTGAGCAATTTTTAGTTTACTGGAGGATGACATCAAAACACATGTACTCTGTCTCCATCTGCTGATAGGGAAGAACTACACTTACATTGTGTGTGAGGCTAGAAGAGCTTGGAAAAAGAAATGGTGGCCACTATTTTTGTGGCTGGAAGTGATTGGCAGGATCTGTCAATGCAGTGAAGGGAACTAACATTTCCTCACTTGGAACGTGTCATGGCTAAATATAGCTCAGTTGTGTCCTGTGAAAGACAGCCCCTGCAGTTTGGCGTTGGTCACAAATGCATTGTACAGCCTCAATGTGACAGCTTGACTCCCATATGGGAGGAGACAGAATCGTGTGAGGTCCAGACTCTACCACCACGAGCACTGAAGCAATTAGATTCTTTCCTTCTTCAACCTTGGTTGCAGATGGATGCATTTTAAGGGGTGAGAACTCTGAGAATTAGGTGGAAATAGGAATGTTCTTTGAAGGTATCAGTCAATCATTACTTTCAAATTGTGTTGAATTGCTTTTAACAACACCCCTATTCCTGGTAATATTATCTAAAAGAACTTACAATATAATTGATTAAATAAGAGGTGGATTTTAGGAACTTTCAGCTTCTGAAAAGTTGTCTCCTTGAATTTCTGTGTTAAAGCTTGCAAATTCTAAAATGTTCATAGCACCAAATGAATTAAACTCAAAAAGTGGTATAATTCTTTCTGACTAGCAAACTGAAAATCAATTGGATTCTTTTTAGAAATAATTAACCCCAATGAGCTACTTGTATCTAAGGAGTTGACTTAATTAATAGCAAAAATAGTAAACAACATCTTTTGTTTTGTTAACTGACACTGTTGGCTTTGTGAACAAGTTCAATATAAAGCTTGAAAGTGCTGGCAAAGAAACCAATTTAGTAACCTTTATTTATTCAAACTAGAAATTAATTTTATTGTTTGTAAATGGTGTGGGATAGATAGAACTGAAAATGAAGTCTTCTGTTTATCCAGAGAGAAGCTATGACAAAATTGCAGCAATGTAAACTTTCCACTCTGGCCCCACTGTATGCCTAAGAAGAAAGTTTAATTGTCTGAATTTAAAAAAAAAATAAAAATCAATATTTGGCCTTTCTGCTGAGAAGCTAAATGTGCTGACAAGCCTACATTTTGAAGATATTCTGGCATGTCCACCGGTGTTAGCGGGAATTTTTGGTAAGTACAGCGAAGCACTGAAAAATCCATTTAGGACAAAGCCCACAAAAACTGAGGAGTTGTGAAATTGCAGCAATGGTTAGAGGAAAATACACCATGTGGGATCAAACACTTGGAGATAGGAAAGGCTGCTGCATCTCCATGCTCCCAAAAGCAAAGAGTAGCCAGGCTGTGTGTAAGCACACACACACATAGCATACATATATGTGCATACACATCACATATATGCATATATGTGCATGTATGCATGGTTACCACACGGCTCACAGGCCACTCACACACAGAGACAACACCAGGTCTCATTCTGCTCTTGTCACTGTTTGAGCAGGTTGGAGGCCCATTAGTGAGAAGATACATTTATACACGTGGAAAGGTAGCTGTGACCCAGCTCCAGAGGCTGGATCAGCACACTGTCTGCCCAGTAGTTGGCATCTGGATCCCAGTTTGTCCAGTTGCTGAGACCAGGACATACTCACCCCTGTGACTGCAGCTGCACTCCAGTTTCTGGCCCAGACTCACACTCAAACACACTTTGCTACACTTGTTCCTTCACTAGTCACCTAAATCCCTCCTTTTCCAGCCTTTGGTTCTACCCATAAACATCTCATTATAGATACTGGGCAAGCCCAAAAAGCATTCCTCCTTTGCGTCCCATACTGTGTCCCACTCCTTTAGGTGATTCAGAGAGAAGCTCCAAGTGACTCATCTTGATGGGTTTCATGTCTGGGCAAAGGGGTTTTGTCAGGTTCTCCTGGGCTTGCATAGATGGATCAGTGGTTCTCCTTAATGGGCCTAGGATTAACCCACCATGGTACTGTTTGAGCTTCCTCTCTGACATTGTCCCTCACTGCTCTCTCTCACAGGTCTGCCAACAGGCTGTTCCCACATCACCTAACAGCTGCCAAGCCTGGTTTTCCACCATTAAAAAAAGCCAAAATCTAGCTGACAGGATATGACAGGTGATTTTGGAATGGTTGAGCAGTTAATGGGATTATCCTTTGTATGGCTGATTCAACTATGAATTGTATCCTTTACGCAAAGTCTTAGCAAATAGTTACCCACTCTGTGTATACTGGTAACACACCAGTGCCATGGATGCTCCTGGTCCATGAGGTGTGGCATGAGTGGTGTGCCCTCACTCCATCAGACAGAATGGCTGCCCGCAAACCATATGGGAAGCATGACCAGGGCCTGTGCCATCCTCCCTGGCTGTGCTAGCCGGCATGGACAAGAACCTTTCCTGCTACCATTTAATTCAAGGTGCCATCTCATTTCTATGCCCAGGAATGTTCCCAGTCACTGTTTTAATTTACTGGGGTGGATATAACTGTCATAGATGTCACTGTTCTAATTTACTGGAGTAGATGTCACTATAGAGCCTCTACAACATGATCTGTCTCATTTCGATCGTTGTAGGAAGGTGTCCCCAGCATAGCAATATGTGACACTAAGTGATCACTTTTTGGCGCTCTTAGGAGACATACTGGGATTGATTGGGCATGGAAACTGAACTCCTTTTTCATTTGCAGAAGTGTACCTTCTGATTGAAGGGCTGATTCCAGCATGGGCAAGGTAGCAGAAAGAAATTTGCACTGCCAATAGCTATCATAAACCTGTTAATATACAGCTGGGGGATTTCTGGGGAAAGACTATTGGGACACTTACATGTTCACACGTTTCCCTTAAATACACCTGCCTCAGTGCTTTTGCACCGACTTCTTAGGATTATGCAGTAAATTATTCTGCATGCATTTTGTCCTGCTCGTGGAATATACTTTTTCTGTTTATCAGTACCTGGGGAAAGCGATAGTTGTAGAAGTAGCAAGCTTGTGAGAAAGAGATATCTGTATAGAGGAGCCAGGATAAATGATGTATTTTCTTATTAGATTGAAAAGTGCAGCAAATTCATGATTTTTGTTACTTGCCATCTTTAGTTTGAACTCATCCTTCTAAAATGAGAAAATAGAGGAATTCTAAAAATGATATGATGTGGAATAAACCACGTCCAGGGTGAATTTTCATCTGCAAATTTTTCTCATTTATCTTGATTTTTCTGCAGTCATATTTACACTGCATTTGCCTAGAAAATAAAAATGTGTGCTTTTGAAACAGTTGCATTACTCACATGCTTGAGTTCAGCAGGTTTGAAAATGAGAGTATAGATGGTGTTGGGGCATTGTCTCATTTTAGAGAGAAATTTCTTCCATTTACAAGTAAAAAGATACTTTCCCCAACCTTTTACTCCAAAAGCAATTTTGATTCTTCAGGTCAAGCACTTTAATATATCAGACAGCTTCTGCTCTCAGTTACACCTGTTGCATTTCATTATCTTCTGTTCAGCCCTAATTACATATAGACAAACTCATTCACTTGACCTTGTTGACCCTGCCATTGGAACTTTAATTAACTCTTGTGACCATGATTCATGGCCCAGAACAGAAAGCAAGTCACTTTATCACAACTAGATTGGTAAATGGAGCTAAAGTATATTTTCAATGAATTGAGCATTTGTCTGTGATCACTGAATAGGAGGTTGAGTACAGATGCATTCAGTAACCCAATGAAACATCCATGTATATTTATAGTTTTGACGACTACTGTGCAAGCAGACATATCATTAAGCTCTGAAACATGATAAATGTTGTCATCTAAAGAATTTTTACTCAATTTTAGTGCTCCTCTGACACTGAAATCCAGCTGATCTTTGTCAGAAAACAAACAAAATTGTATTTATGACATCTCCAAAATGCATGTCAACAGCTCTCTACTACAACTTCAGTTTAATAGAATTCATTATTAAATGGGTTTTTTTCTGCATGGTAATAGCTAATGACATCCTAATATGAATTTCAGCAGCCTAAAATCTTCCCTAAATCAAATTTCTTACACTATATTGCTCAAGTTTCCAGCATTCAGGGATTCCCCTGACAATTCAGGATACGCTAAAACTGGAGGACCTGTGTTCATAGCTGACCTTTTGTAACTCTTTGGTTCCTGTCACTCAGTGAGGCTAGGTCCTGCTAGCTATTGGTATGTCTTCTAGACAGACTGACTTCTGTTGGTTCTTAAGTATTAAATCTCCATCATAATGGAATAGGATCTCAGTAAAATTCAGACATGCAGGACTCGTATCTATTTACTGTCTTAAAATCAGGTCTAGGAACATTGTATTCTGACACTGGTTTTAATGTTTTTTTAAAGTCTCTTATTAAATTTATGGAAATCCTTGTGCAGAAAGAAGGGCAGAAGTCTTTGCCACTTTGAGTTTGAAGCAATTATAAAAGGATAACAGCACTTTCCTATGTCAGGTACATTCCCTGTGTCACAATACATATGGTATTAATAGTTAAGGAATAGTATAGTAACAAAGATTGTCTAAGTACTACAAGCAGATAAATGTCCAGTCACTTTTAAGAATAAATGAATTAACATTAAAAGTAGGGAAAATAAACCCACTCACATAAATGCATAAGTACTACCAGGCCACCCAGCACCAAAAGGTACATCTTTTTTGCATTTCCTGAGCAGACACTGGTAGCTACTTTGGGTTTGGAGGTATGGCATTTGATCTGTAGCTGTGACTAGTCTTTTTATTAGTAACTCATAACCTTAATTCAAACAGTCTGACTTGGCTATGTCATTGCTTTTCCTGCATAAGCAGCTGCAGTTGCAGTCATTGAGACTACTCAGGTAGGGCCAGTTTGACTGTGTGAAAATTTTCAGCAACAGCATTTTTTTAATCACAGAGAAAGACTGACAGGAGAGGCAGATGGGTGAATTAGAAGGTGTCTGATCATCAGTATGTTGTTCCATCTTCTTTTATGTAAAATGCCACAGGTGATCTATATCCAGTCACACTGTGCAGGAAGTATTAGCACAATTGGAAATGTTTTTATTAGACAGCTTGAGTCAGGACATTTTTCCTGTCTGAATGTACAATGCTGAGTATACATACCCTTTGAGGCTTCAAAATAGTTTTTACCTGAAAATATGTGTTTTCATTCACCTCAGTTGATTTAACACATCCCGTTATTTAAAATAATTACATACCGGCTTAAATTGCTGTCTGTGTTCAAAATAGTTGCCACTAGATGGCAAACTGATTGTGCGCAGCCTTCCACACAAAGGGAACGTCTCTGCTGTGTGCTAGGTGACCAGGTGAACGTATTGCATCAAATTTATCCTGCCCTGATTTCGTTGAAACCAGTGGAATTACACCAGAGAAACAGATGGCTCTTTAACCTTAGGTATTGAAATCGCCTACAGTAAGTAAATATCATGTTTGTTTCGGTTTGCTTGTTTAAATCAAGTCTACTGTACTAAGCCTTTTAACTTCATATCACACAGGAAAAATGCCAGAGTTCAGGCCCATCATTCAGTTTTAGGTACCAGGTATGTTCCATGGCACTCAAGAAATAGTGAGTGGCACATGCCAATAGAGACAAAAGAGACATGAAAACCAAAATCCTTTTTCATATGTGGCCCGCTATATAGGACCCATGTGAATGCTCAGTGAATGCTCACATTTTACAGTACCCAATCCTTCATGTGCCATAAATCTCTGATTTGGAGAGTTTTGCATCCATCAGTTCACACAGAGCCTCAGCTAGGGGCAGGACCTCTTATGATGTTATCCTTTCCTTTTCCCTCATAATTTTTGCAGTAGTGGATGGCTTTTCTAAGCAGCTGCTGCACATTTCCATACACAAGTGCTATTTGTGGTCACTTATAAAAACTCATTAACACATTAACATACTCAAGATCTTGTTTTTATCCATTTCACACCAGTGACACTTCACTGTTGCTATCCTAATGCAAGGAAACATTTTGTGATCTTACATTAGAGACAGTTGGCATAGGCCTTGTGTCTGTTAGTATTCTTCTCTATTGTTCATTGGTCTGACATAAACCGTCAGAGACAGAGACCCCTTTTAAAAGCAGGAGTTACACAAAAACTATCTTGCTTGCCTGTTTTACTTTCATACAATTCAGATGTGTATATATAAATGTATGTCTAAATATTATGTTCTTGTAGTGCCATTAACTGATGTTGGTGTGCCTCCTTGATAAGTTTTTATTTGAAATCTGAGTTTTCATATGTTATTTTGTTGATTAGCTTGTTTGAGATTTAACGGTTCTTAAGGACAAAGGATCAGCAGCACTACTGTCATTTTCTTATGGAAATAGGCTGGCAATTCTGACCTGGGATATATTTTAAATCCTAGTGTAGCTTACTGGTGCCACGATATCACAAATAAAATTTGTGTTCTAATTTAATTTTTATTGGTGTGGCAAATTGGCAGGTTTTAGAAATATGCAGAGGGATTAAGACATGTCAGAACCTCAAGCAAGATTCATTTAAAAAAAATTGCTTTAATCCAGCTCCTGAGAAAAAGTGTAGGAGGTCCACTGGGCTGACTGAATAGGTGTTCAGTTCCCTCTGGCTTTGCTAAGTCTGTGTCCAGTGAAGTGATGTTTATTGCCACCCTCCACAGGCCTTAGGGATATTGTAGGCATTGCCCTCAGCATGCCTGTTAAATTTCAACTGTGCAGTAAAGCAATCATTGCAATGGGATCTCTTGCACAGAGCTATTAGTTATTCACCAGAAAGAATCAGCATGGCATTTTTCTGCCTCATGAACAATTAGCAATGTGTAAGCAAGTTATCCCAAATTTCTTGATACTCCTCTGAAATACCAGAGATCAACCACAGCTGGAGATGGGACCTCTGGCAGAACAAATTCATGCTTTGAGGCTGTGTGCAGGATGTCCACTTTTCTCATCCTCCTTAATGTGTCCTCCTTATATATGCAGATCTTACCAGACTTGGAGGTGGAAAAGAATAACCACTAAATTAAATTTGCCAAAAACTGCAGAGGACTTTTTCTTCCTCTGTTGTGTAAAGTGTGGTTTATCTTCTGAGGTCACATCACCTATTGGGCTGTCAGCTCTTGTCACAGCCTTGGGCACAAGTGTTACCTTCTGTGTCCTGTTTTCTGACTGTGGCCTTACTCTTTTGGGCACTGCAACCTCATTCATCTAACTTAAGAGCTTAATTTTGGACATAATGCAGTAACAGGTCTGGCTTAAACCTAATTGTATCCTACAGGAGCTAAAACTACAGGGTCTAATGGCTCCTTCTGGCTGTAGGCTGTGAAAACAAAAGATCATACCTGCTGGAACTTGCAACGTCACCTTATTGCAATGCCAAAAACAATGTTTTCAGAGTTTTTAGCCAAAATGCCAGACCATTGACCTGAATATACAGTAGTGAGTTTTTTCCTTGCAAATGAACTACTCTTGAAAATTTAGCCCCTTCATAGGCTTTTCTTTCATGTAGAAGGTAAGGGAATCCAGTTCTTACATTAAATCATCCCGTTTATGCTTTGAAGGGGCTCTTTTAAATAAAATTAAATGAATGTTTAAAAATCTATTTAGTGTCTCAGATTTTTTTTAATTTCATGAACTTGTATTCAGAACAAGACATTGTCTTGCTCGAAGGAAAATTGCTTTGAGTAAACTCCTGCAATTTTCAGATCTGTAATCCAAATGCAGCGGCATTCTCACAGCCTAGAAGGCTGAAGTTATTTTTCTCTAACAGATTGTTAACTTTTCTGATGAAAAAGGAATTTTATTTTTGAGATTGTAAGGATGCATCCCATACACTTTTAAAATTAAAAAAGTTCCTTATTTTTGAGTGACCTTTTTAGAAGGGGAAGGATTGACTCTGTTATGCTAACAGTTGTATTAAGAAACAGAGCAGGGTCTCAAGAGTTTTCTTATTTCTCACTTAAACTTTTTCTGGGGAATTTAGGAGGCCATAGATTTCCTATGCATCTGCCATCAGTCTACAGTTATGTGAGAGAATAATATTTCCTGTAGTATGAAGTTTTTTGGATGTTTGGGTCAGAGGAAGGTGATGTGAGACCTGTCAATGCAAGGTGACACATTGCATATGTTCACAATGGGGGAAAAAAAAACAAAAAGGAAAAAAAGATTAGACAGACTTAGCAAATGATAGGTTCTAGGTTAAGTTTCCACCATTTAATACTCTGAGTGAGTATTAAATTTAAATTCTTCTGTGCTATCTGCAGATCTGATGCACTTAGTGAATTCCTTTTTTTGTTTTGCTTTTTTAGTGTGTGTGTGTTTGTTTGTTTTTTCTAATCGCAGCATCATGGGCTGTAAACATCACTTCAGAATTTGAGTTTGATTTCAGCTGATCTGGGCATACTTATGATATCCCTTATGTAACCCTTTGCCTTCAGTCCTCTAGCCTGAGAATTTGCACTGCAAACTGTTGTGCTGTCAGGCACTCCTCTGAGTGTGTAGTACCTGAGTCACTAAAAGATATAAAAGGCTCTTCTGAGTTTCATCTTCCCATGCTACTACAAAAAATATTCTTTTTCTAACCCACGTTTTGGCTCTATATCTTCCTACATTATCTGTCATTTAATGAACTCTGCTTGGGTATGAAAGAATCACAGTCTATGTTTCTTGAGTTTGAAAATAAAATGAATACAATGCTTCAAGCTTTTGTTCCATTGAAATTAATTTGTCTACATGATATTCTACTGTAACTCCAAACTGTACTCTGGTTTCTGTCCAAAAGTGGAGGTTCTATTTTAGTTACAAAGCTTAACCACATAGGTTGTTATTCAGTAAATCCAAGCTACAGTGATATTCTCATTCCAAAACTGTTAATTTTTTTCTCCTTATGTATTTAATTCAAGAGCCCAGTTGACCCTTTGCACAAGATGAATCACAAGCTAATCAAAAAAGTGCCAAAAGCCCTGTAGGACTGGGCTAGATGTTCAAGTCGAAGCAAACAAATTCATTTAGTCTTGCATAAATAAGGGAATTGTTTATTAAAATATTCAATTTGAAATATCTTGGAATACACAAATTAAATTGTGTTTCTCTATTTGGAGGACTATCTGGACCTGAAGAACAGTTTGAAGTGAGAAGCATTAACAGCCATAGAATGGGAAAGCCAAAACTTAAACTCAAAACTATTCTGTAATATCCAATGTCCAATGTGCCCAGGACACACCACCCCAATCCATTATGTCAGAAGCATTATTCCAGTAGAATTCAGCTATGACTAGCCAACACCATTTGAAACTAGATCTCAGATCTTTGAGTGGCACTCTGAAAATGAGTAATTAGTGATCATCTGGAAATTACTTGTTTAGCATTATACGTAAAGTGTCAGAGGCAAAGAAAGAACCTAATTTTCAGCATCTCCATGCAGGTGGCTTTCCTTCTAGCAATCCACTGCTTAATGCATTTCACATTTTCTGACTGCCAGAGTCAATGAAGCAGGAGCTTTGTAACCTTCAGCATATAACCTTGTGGAAACCCAGAGGAGATTTCTTATAATGGTGTTCCCTGAGTAAGGCTGGGTTTAGAAGAAATAGTCTATCATCATGCCATAAGAGTGTATCATTTTGCTTGTGCCCAAGGGTTGAAATTAAAGTTTCAAAAGCAGTGTCAATGCCCACATTTTCTATATTTTAAAAGTTTACATTTAACCTTGAATGCAGCTTTTAAATGCTGTTTTGTTTTGTTTGAATTTTATTCTTTATGCAGTCTACAGTCCTGTCTTCTTACCTAACCAATTAGTTCAGCTTGACCATTGACCAACTTCCAAACCACAGGTTAGCCCTCTTGCACTATTTAATCCCTGGTAGAACTGGTGTTAATTTTTGACCCCTTCCCTTGAAACCTTCATCTAATTCTCTTCACATATTTGTCCTGGCCCTTGTTCAGCTAACCTCACTTCTCTTCCTTTATACACCATGGGTTGTTTGTCATCCTCTAAACCTCATCTTCCACACAAGCTCCCAGTCCCAGTCTCTTGCATATGTACTTGGCAATTCATTGGCCCACTCTCTCGCTCATCACACTTCTTCCATTTTTTTTCTTCACATATTTAGTCACTAACTCCTGAATTTCACTTTTGCCTACACTGCATTCAAATTAATTTGTTTTCTCCTCTGTACCTTGTCAACAGAAAGGTCCCTGAGAGACACACATTTTTGTGGAACTTGGCTGTAATCATAGGAAGAATTAAATCCCTGCAGCCTTGAGTGGGTCCATAGCAGACAGATTTTTCAGAATTTTTAGCTAAATATCTAGCAAGTATTTTCTGAACACTTGCATAATGAAATTTTTCAAACGTGAATAGATTTAAAGAGGAGCAGCATGAATAATTCTCTAGCATAAAGTCCTCTATTCCTGTCAAATTTAATATTTTTACCTCAATAACTGGGTGGAGTAAAATTTTTAATGTAAAAACCCAGAACATTTTCAACATGGGCAACATGACGCACTTTTTGTCTACCCCTTTCCTCATAAAGCAAGCTTACATTATTATATCTGTAAATTGAGAAACAAACAAGAAAATAATAAAGCTAAGGAAAAGTACTGAGTAAGAAATTTTTCAGTCCAAAACTCATTTGGCAAAGTAACTCTAAGAGCTGTTTTGAAGTTAAAAATGTTGAGACATCTTCACTGTAGACTGTGCTATCTGATTCAGTAATACTATATACAGTTGGAAGCACAGTGTATTAATTGTCTCCAGTGGAATAACTTCCAAAGTGCCAAACCTCAAAGCAACTTCAACGTTTTGTGTTTAAAAAGATGAATAATGTTAAAACAAAAATGTATGCATAAAAAGTGCCTTGCAATTACCTTCTTACCATCCTCACAGAATTACTCAAGGCTAAGGCACACCTTTCCAGAAGTTTGCAAAAATTACAGTGTTTATGCTATATAAGAAAATTGTTACATATTTTGATATATGTAATACTTATATGCATAATAATGATAAGGTCATGCTCCTATCTGTTTTAATTTAGATTGCTCCTCACTCACCTAGATCCAGGTTTCTTAGTAGCTATTCCAGAATGGTCAAAGTGGACTCTTATTTTTCATTTCATCCAATAGCTTCTATTCACAGGAATGAACAATTATCATATTAAAGAAATGAAATGTTTTTTCACCCTGAAGATCAGAACTGCAGATTTTTAAGCTACTTGACAAGACTCAGTATGACTTCTATTTTTTACCTCAAGATATCTGAATGATATAATCCAAATTTTCAAAGAATCTAACGACTTGCTATCCAGTGGATGTAACCACAAAATGCCCTGTGTGATTCCTTTGATGTATTTTCTTATCACATCAGTGAAGGGCTGGCTGGAAGAGCTCACTGCTCAGACTCTGCTGAGTCCAAGAGCACCAATACTTCCTGCATTGGATCTCTGGGTATCAAGACTCCACTCTTCTTTTTTTGCTTGTAAAAGACCAGGTGATTCATATCATATCCTCACAGTCAAGGCAGAATGTGTTTGGACTGCCAGACGGGCATGGGAGACATTCGGTTTTGTCAGGAAGAACTGACTCCCGCCAACTGCTTTATCAAAAACTACTTTCGTCTTTGCTTGCTGGGAATAGTTACTAAGCAGATGAACTGCAGGCAAAAGCTGGGTTCAGTCAAAAAGGGAGATCTTAGAACAAGCTACTTATTTACCTATGCCCAATGAGCTATCTGTGGCCCACAGTGGCTTTTATATGTGGATGACAGACACAAATTTTAGATTTGCCATTGGAGTCCACAAGATCTCTTCAGTTACGTGTGATTGGAGTGACTGGGGTGGATGAGTGGGGATGGGAGCATTACTGGAGCTGGGGAAATCTCCCAGCTGTGCATTCCAGACCTGGGTGATATTCAGCTGCTCTCTTACAAGCTCCACAGTTGTGCAATGTCTCTGCAAATTGCCTGGGCTGACGTTATGCTGCATCACACTGGGTGAGTTTTGAGGGATGATCAACAAAGGAACATTTGAGCTGACACGGAGCCCCAGAACATTTGGAAGTTGAGAATAGAAAAAGTCAAGGAAATTAAAATTTTGTTATGTGATCTGCAACTTAATACCTCTGCTGTTAAATGGCCATCCTTACATGAAACGAAAAACAAAAAACAAAAAAAAAACAAAAACAAAAAAACAAACAAAAAAACAAACAACAAACAAACAAAAACAAAAACAAAAACAAAACCCAACCAAACAAAAAAATTGAACACCTATTTAGACTTTGATTCAGCTTTGAGCAATTGATTTCTTCCTTTCTGCAATTTGAAAACTATGTTTTAAACTGTATTTCCTATATTTTCCAGTTGCCAGGTATAGGATTAATTCCAGGTAAATTTTAAATCAGAGCAGTGAATGGTATGCCCTGGTAAGGTGAATCTGTCAATAGGATTCTTACTTTGCTTATAAGTCAGTTTTTGAAATGTTTCCTTTTAGAAGTTAAGGTTTCACAAAGCTATTGAGAGATAGGAAGTCTAATAGCTAAGATCAGATGAATCTCCATTGCTTGCTGCGGTCTGTGGAGAGGGCTACACTCGGCAGTTTTCTATAAACACTACTGTGACTTTGTTTAATTGCTTCAATTCACACAGCTTATATTTGGTTTCAGAGATCAGTCTTTCCTGATGCCAAGCATATCTAAAACACAATGACTTTTATTTTTCTTAACATTCACAATGTCAGAGATATGTTCACATCCTGAAGTTCCAGGATGATCCACTAAGCTTGGCTCCAGAAAAAAATCAATTTGTTTTAGAGTTGAGCAAAATTTTCAAAATGATATAAAGGTTTATGAGCCCACTTCCCATTGCAAATTACTGCCCTATTGATCTCTGTAGGCTTTTGATTGACCAGTCACTGAGTGGATTTAGAAGTGCATTTTATCTTCTGAATTTTATTTCAATTGTAAAAGCATATATAAAACCCACATTGTTGCGATCTCACACAGATACAGAGAATACGGCAGCCACATTGTTTGATGGATCAGTGCCCTACTGACTGTAGTGGTGCACTTATTTTAAAACATCAGCATTGCTATCAGCAATTATTACCCACTAAGCACCTAGAATATTGGCATGATTTCCCAATCTATCTGATCATATGTGCTGGCAGGACTAATCACCAGTTGTTATGCAGAATTGATCTGCTAAATATCTTACTGATCTTGAACTACTGAAAATTTCTGCAAAATTCTTGTTTAATTCAGTCCACGTTGGAACAGAAGCAAGAAAAAAATTGTTTGGATGGTTCTTCAATAACCAGTGCAAGATTACTTTGTGCTCTTGGTTAGTTTTAAGAGAACTGGGTTCTACAGCATGGAAAATTCTTGGGTTTTGCTCTTATTAACAGTCAGCTGAAATAAGTTTGAATCAATGCACACTGAAATGAAACTCAGCTAAATTCAGGTAGCAACTGGAGCCTAAGTTTGCCTCAAGTGGCTACTTTTACATCTGTGTTAATGCAGAAAAGCTAAGTAGTGTAAAAAACCCTCCAGTTTTTGCTCTTTCTATGCTGTACTTGGCTGGTTAGATTTATATGTTATTGGTTAAGCAACCAGGTCTAGGCTGAAGATACATACACACACACCCTTCGTATTGTGAACTCTATATTTGAGCTACAAGGACGCAAAGGCAACAAGGTTAGAAATGATTTTCATTCTAATTCCCTATTTTCAGTGACTCATTACCTAAAGAAGTATTTTAGGCTGGAATTTTCCACACTTACCTTCTACCAACATTTTTTTTTCACCTATTAGAATATTAGGGAGCAGCTATGAAAGAATAGGGGGGAAAATTTCTCTGTTATGAAAGAATTCTTATGACATCAATAAATAAATAAATGCTAGAGACAATAAAATTAAGAATTTAAAATAGAAATTGGCATGGAAATATTCATTACTTTGGAGTACATCATGCTCTTTTTGTGAAGAAAACCAATTCTGAGTTAACTAAGCATTAAGGATTTGTAAGTTGGCTTTGAGCACCAGTAATGCCAGCTATAGTTAAAGAAAGGTGTTCTTGTTGTACACAGTTTATTGGTTTGGGAAGATATTGCTTGATAAAACTAGTCTGTGAGAATTGTAAAATATTAAATATTCACAATTACCATATTATGCTTCCATCTCTTAGCTTTGAAGAGAACTACAACTTAAAATATTTGGAATATACTGTGTCAGCTTGTGAATTTGCAAGCTGTGCAAGAGAGCACAGCAGTTGTAAATACACATTGGTTTGAATTCCAGCCGAGCATCTACCTTGTCTGCCACGCACATATGCATGTGTCTGTTTCTATAAGCATGTCTTGACATATTAGCTACTACAACAGGAGAAGCAGCATGTGCAGTAAGTTTATATAATGTTTCTTATCCTATTTAAATCTGCAGCTGCTGATTCCCTGATGTGTGCAGAACTGTGCTCAGTAGAGCCTTATTCTGATGGGTCGTAGTAACCTAAACAAAACTGTACAGCCTATTCCAGAAATAAAAAAATTACTTAACTTTGCATAGTAGTTTTTCCATGAAGCTTCTTCTTCTTCTCAGATCATGTCATCTTATTTGAATCTTCTGATACTAATGCAAGTCATGATACTCAGGCCTAAATACCCATCTTCACTACAGAACAAACTTGCACCAAAAGAGAAACTGTTCATGTTTTGGCTCACATGAATGTAAACCAGCATATAGGCCAAATATAACATGGTTTTCCTTATACAATTCCATTTGTATAGGTGCTTTCTGCCTTCAGGAAATTGTACAAGAAATAGCATTTTATTATAATACGATCCTGTTGTTATAGATGTGGGTCAGTCTATTTTTATGTGTGCTTATATAATCCAATTATTTGTTCCCAGCTGAAACTTGGCTTACATTCCATAGAGAAGAACAACCCTAGTAGTTACCAAAAGATTAAGTTGTTTCATACAAATAAATAAATAAATATAGACAGTATATACTATTCTTGTTCATTAAGATATATTTAGCTGGTATATCCTTTTCATTGGATTGATGAACTATCTCCTCCAAACCAGGAGAAGTCAGAAATATTATGAATGGAAAGATATCATCATAATGTAGGAGACAGTTTTTGACAAAAATTTCTGAACTGAGAATTGCAATTCAGTCATTCACATAGGCTGTAATGTAAGGTGCATATCTGAATTCACTATACATTTAATAAAAGCAATAAACTTTTCATGCACATGTTTGAGTCCCACTTTAAAGGACATTGTTCACTCCACTGGCTTCCTATAAAGCCTTAGCTCCAAACACAGCACATAAGAAAGGTGCCAAAAGTTAGCCATTGATAACAGCCTCAGGCGAGATTTGTGCCTAGCAGTACATTTACACAACACCGTCACTGTAATTACTTCTATAAGGTGAAAAATATGCATGGTGCTTTCAGGATGAACAAATATATTTATGAAACTGCTACTAACATCCATGACTCCCTGGATGAGTGGTGAGAGGGCAAGAGACTTGCTTTGTTTCTCTTTGGAGCCAGAAAGGTCCATCATCCATTTTTAGCCAATGATCCTAAAGTCCATCTGTGTTTTCTTGGAACTTTTAAATGCTCCCTGAGAACTCACCAACACCCCCAAATGCAGTATTTGTGCACTGCAAATCCAAAAGTCCTTCAGTTTTAACTGAATTAGTCCAGTTTAAATATTTGGAGGTTATTTAAAGAAGGGTATATATGCTTCCCAGTACAGCACTGCAATGATATTAATGATTATACACTTGATGTTCCCATGCTGCATCATTTTCTTCCTAAAATTTAAGGCACAGAGGATTTCGATTTGCAAGAATTCCCTGGGGGGTAAGAAGCTAGGAGGACTTGATGTAAAGTGTCACGTGAAGCTTATCTTGAAACATGTGAAAATGAACTAGCTTCAGCAAAAGTATCTTTTCTGAAGTTCAGTTCTTCTTGAATGCTTAAGAGCATGCATCAGTTCTGTTATCAGTGGATATTGAAATCAAATCATGTTGTGGGAAACTGCAAATGTAAACCAACATGAGTTGGTTCTTCCACAAATAGGCATCAGCCTGCACAGACTACTAACATATACAGTTCTGTGCTCAAAGCAAGAATATCCTGACTCCTTCGTTGTGGTAGCCAGGAGACTGAGTTCTCCATTGAAACGTGTTTGTTGAACCTTGAATTCTACAGCAAACAGGTACTCCCACCTCTTACTATTGTGTGTAATTATTTTACTAAGAATAGTAGTTTGCACTTGTCATTGTTTGCTAGATAATAAATGAGATTTTGGCAGATTGATTTCCTAGCATGAGGGGTTAGCACATAGCTTAAAAGTCAGAACAAAAACTCCCTTTTACTGACTGAAGCTACTATTTACATTTACATTTACATATTCACTTACATATATAGATCAATGAGAGCACAATGCCCACTATGCCAGAACAGGAAATGTATGAGTTGACTCCACAAAGCCTGATGACTCAGGATCATTGGCAATGGAATATAAATTTCTCAGATTCTGAATAATCCATTCGTTGTCAGTCGCAGAAACAGGCCCCATTAATATTCTCACTTGCTCATCAAAAAGGGGAATGCTATTGCTGTGTGTCCACATGACACAACATCACTGGAAAAATGTTATAAAGGACTCACTTCTTGTTGTTCCACGTAGGTTGTTGGACCTAACAGCAAACAGGAGATGCTTTGTCAGTTGCTTTAATTGCAGTCACGTTTGGCAGGCCTAGTGGATACCTGTTCTGCTGCAATCCTAATTCTGAATTCTCAGGTAAGGAAAATCTCTTATCAATGTCCAAAAATGCTTTGCTCAATGTTTGCTGCATTTCTGGTTTCCTTCTACTGCCTTTAACTGTTGACATCAGGTTTTTGCATTAGTCTCTACAAGGAGAGATCTTTCTCAGAGAAAACCTCTGCATTATCCCACGTACATCAAGCATGTATTGCCTGGTATATGCAATCTGACACCATCAATACTAAAAAATAAAGAAAAAAAGGGTGTTATTTACTTGTTTGAACATACTAATAGATTAAAGGATTTGAAAATAAAGAAGAGTCTGCATGCATACTTTGAGTCATTTGCTCTTATGTCTAATACAAGCAATATTTGGGATTCTTTCCTCTTCATCTACTGCTGGACCAATTTATATTTTACTAGGAATGTCCACATGTGGCTCTGAGTCACTGAATCTGACACGTTGCTCTGAAAACTGTTCTATTGCTCTCCAGGGAGAGCAAGTTAGAGCAAGTTCTCACCCTGCCATTGTGTTTTAAGGACCTTGGATGGGACTTCCTCCTCTTTTCCCCATGCTGTCAGGCTTTGCCATCTGAGCAGACTCACAGGATGAGCTATTTATTCACTTCCAGATATTTTTCAGCAGCAGTTACAGATCTAAAAATTCTACAAACAATTATTAAAATAACCCCTGCTTTTGTTGCCTATTTCACCAGAATTGCTTTCCACCTAAGAAGTGAAGACTGCAACCCTTTCTCATTCAGCTTCTGTTCCCGAGAGTGATGTTTATTCTGTGCTGCCTCATCAACTTGCCTTCTTTGTGCATATTAAAAACAAAGCCTTAGCTCTCAGACTACTAGCTTTTGGATGACAAGTCTGGAGTATCCAGCCTGAACACAATGTCCAATGTAATGCTCTGCTGCAAGGCTGTTATAATCTCACGGAGTCAAAGCCGCCTACTATGGGAAATGATAATGGCCCTCATATGCAGAGTGTGCCCACATACCTTAGGAATGAGCACGTATGAATGCAGTTCTGGGCCAAAAAGAGCCATGTGGTGGTTACCCTCTTACCCAACCATAACCACGATATTGCTCATAATTATCCCTTAAAAATACATATAGGAAACTCCATTTTTAAAGACTGCAAATCTCCTGTTACTTCCAGCTTTGCCTGGCAGAGGCTTCCTCCCTTCTTCCCCATTTCCCTTCTTGACCCACTTACACTCTGTTTGCTCCTTTCCATACCACTTGTCCACCCCTGTGGTGTGTCTCTTCCTACTACCCGCTCCTTTCCTCTCCCTTAGGACCTTTATTCTTACCAGTTTATTTTGGCCTATCATCCATTCCAGACCACATAATCTCTGCTGTATCTTCATACCTCTTGTCTCTGGAGCCACCTCGTGTTTCCTTCAACTCATTAAGATCTGCCAGTGCTCCAAACCCTTCTCTAATGTCCAGCTCACATGTCCACGCTTCTAACTTTGGCCTTCTTCGGGTTCCAGAGTCCTCATTAATATTTCTAATTTGCATTTGACTCAGTCTTACAAATTACTTTTTCTGCTTTTACAACTCATTATTCTGGTCCAATGCTCCCCAAACTCTTTATAAGCAACATGGCTCTGGATTCACTCCCGAACTGACAATCCCATAATTTCCCTATCCGCCTTTGAATTTCTTTAGGATGAAGACCAACTCTGGAAAGCTCTGTAGTCTTGCAACTTTGTAAAAGCAGGAATTTTCAAAGGCTTCATCAATGTCTCCAGAAACAAGCTCTCCCAAGCTGCACCTACAGTGAATCCAGAGCACATTGGGCTGAAACCCCTCTGGAAAACACTGAAGTTTCTTTCAAGTACTCATGCTCAAGTTTCTTTCCCAGGAAAAAAAGATTGTTGCCCACCCAAGTCTCACTCTGGGGGAGAGTTGGGATGTAGCCAGGCAGGCACACAGGAAGCTAGGAAGTTTTACTGCCTCCCCAGTTTAGCATGACATTTGAATCAACTTTGACAATTATTCTGGGATTAGTGGCAAAACCAGTTGATTCTATTGATAATAAGTCAATCATTATTTCTTAACATCAGTGTGGACATTAAGTTCTCTGGACAGGGTGACAGTACTGTCGAGAGAAACTGGAATTACCATAGACTGCAATTGGCTTGCTTCAATTGGTAAATGAGCACACACATCTTCTCTCTTCCTTCCCAACTTCTTAAAGCTTTCACACTTCCATTTTCCTGGCTTACATAACATTTACTTTTTTTTTTTTTTCCCCAGTGATTGGCCTCAAACCCTCTTCCCTGTCCTCCAGGTTGGGGAAGAATTACATGACAGACTGATGACTGTCACTGGTGAGAAAGGTCATACAATGAGCTGCACAGGTTACTAGAAGTGTGATAAAAAGTCCCATGCAGGCTATTTTTGATTAACAAGGCCGTCTTTAAGGCATGGTCATCTTTATCGTAGAAATCAAGATCCCAGAAATGTCAAATTATTTGGTCAAATGTTCTGATCCTCTTTTTCTTGGTTTAGGTAGATACTTGCTGAGGAGCCATCAGACCACACAAACCCAACATGCAAACTGAATGGATGATAATGTACCTTGCTTTGCTCTCACCCCCTTAAATGGTACCCAAGATTTGGATTTTGGAAGCCATGTATATGGATGTTCATGCACATGCTCTTAGAAAAATAATCAGTATTTGGCTACAGCACAAACACCTATTCAACGAGTTACAAGAATACTCAGAGAGAGACCAAATTTAGCTACTCCAAAATCTGTCATTAAACATACTGCCAAAATCATATTAAATGCCATACTTACATATAGAAAACAAGTGTTAGAAATTCTCTGCCTTTGGAATACAGACGGAATTCTAGTATTAAATAAAATGCAACAGAACTAATGTTTAAAGAGCATATGTGAATAATGTTTAATCTATTTTTACTCAATAAATTTTTATTGACAAAATAATGGGTTTATTATACATCACAAGCTGACATACTATGATTAGGACAAGGATTGAAGAAGAGACAGAGAATAGAAGGTAACTTTATTAATTTCATAGGTCCTTTTATTTTAATCAAAGAGTTATCAGTTTGATCCAATAAAGCAGCTATGTGCTGTTTCAAATCTTTGGTTTCAATTACTACTTCCAATATACATCCTTTAAGGAGCTTTTCCACCTGTGTCATCATTTTCTGTAAGGGGCTACACTCTTATATCATAATAACATATATGACTATTTTCCCTTTAAGATTTTCAGAGGAAAGAGACAAAGTCTTTGTAGAATAAATAAAATAATGGCAGATAACTAGTTCAGTTGTACTCTTAGAAATGTATTTTCTTAACAGGGTATGGTATACCATCCCCCAAAACATCAATATCATCTGGAGAATAATCAGTACAGGTCAAGCATCGTAAAGAGTTTGAAATAACACCAAATTGCACCATTCTTTGAGTATCTTCTGCAGAGCCCAGCTAATTTAATGCTACAATAGAATAATCTAGTTCTTTGGCAACTGTCTGACTTAAAACATTTCAACAACATTGAACACTGGGAACATTGGGAAATAATTTACAAAAAAGTGCCGAATGACTTCAGTTACAGTTTATTCTTTGTTTCTAACACATAAATTTCCTCAACTAAGAGTTCACTGGTGGAAAGTAGGCATTTTCTCATCCTTTACTATTTTTTGCATCTGTGTTTTAGAAGAGTTAAAATGTGTGTTATCACTAATTATTACAATTAGGTTAATACTGTTTTCTGTAATTAGTTTCTAATGAACATATGTTTATTGATGAAAACTGCAGCCTATATCCAATGCCATTTGAGCTGAAGGGGTGTGAGAAGCCTCATCATAAAACAACTACAATGTATTTTGCTTAGGCACCAATCCTGCAAATACTTATTTGTGAGCCCAATTTTACTGCTGTGAAAAAAAAATTAATTTAAATAGATAGAAACTGTCAAGATAGTATGGTAAAAGCCTGATTGTCTGAACTGTTTAAATATGGGCATAGTTTAAGGGAGCAGAGTTGTCAAGCTTGGTTCTTAAATATTTTAACACACATTCTGAAGTAAATACTCTACTGAACAGAAGGTGAGGCTAGGGAGTCCTGTCAGAGATGGACCATCTCTATCCCGTGTCCAGTGCAATGCTGTCCCCATCATGGGGATCCTAGGGTAATACAGCATGCATCCACAGTACCTAAAAGGTTGTACTTAGTCTTATCATTTGTATTTATTTCTATTGATATTCAAATGATACTTATTACTGGCTGCCTGTTAGTATTTATTACCATTTCTGTTCTAGTAATTTGGGCCAAAGTTGGAAGTATAATTGTAGAAGGGAGCATATATAAAAGCAAAACAGAGCTTGGTCATTGATCATTACTGGGATTAACAAAAAATGTATTGAGATTTTAGAGTTGTTTTAAGAGATATATAATAATATGCCAAACTATCAAGCATTCAGAATTTACTTCATCATTTTTTTCCTTTAGAACAGAATGACTTTAGAAAGATGCTATGTGGTCTGGAAAAAATTAGGATTAGTATAATTAAGATTGTATTTTCTGTTGTTTTATACTTTGCCTCAAACTACATATATGGGTATATGTATACACAGGTTTAAAAGTATCATGTTTACATCTGATCACAATCCTCCATCCTCCCAGTACACTTAGGCCTTGTGCAGGTCTATGTTGTGTAATGCTCTTTTGCTAACAGACCTCCTTGCAGGTGAAGTCCATCCTGGGCAATCCCATGAAATAACAAGGGCCTTCAGTTTTCAGTGTTTTCTGAACCAGGGACAGAAAATAAATGATGATGACATTTGTCTTTGGGAATACAGGGCACCGATGGAGAGCATTCAAGCAGGTGGCACATCTGAGACTAGTTTTACTTCGTAAGCTGGCTAGGTTGTAAATGAGACAAGGCCCACCACAAGGAATGCGTCCATACCGAATGCACCCCGTATTTCGGGAGCGCAATAGGAGCCTGGCTCCGCGCTGCCTGGCTTCAGACCATCTCCTCGGGGATCCCCTGGCCGGCCGCGGCGGAGGGCAGCCCCTCTCCCGCAGGACCTGCACTTTCCCTACTGGCGCCCAGCTGTTCTGCCTCTGCCCCAGGTCTGTTCTGCGCAGAGGATGGGGCCAAGAGCCACAGACAGGCTCTCCCCGCTCTCCTGGCGCCCGCCACCCAACCTCAGCAGCACCTGGCGGGACCCCCGAGGACCAGACCTCCCCCTCCCCGAAAAGTGCAAGGCGTTATTTTTGAAAGCGCCCCAAATAGCGCGCGGCTGCTGCACAAGTCTCCTTATTATTCTTCCAGCGTCGGCAGTAAATCAGGGGGAGGATGCACCTCCGCCGGAGCCCTTGTCGGCGGTCGCGTTTTCGGC
>VXBB01002194.1:11661-36893 GCA_013399915.1 Illadopsis cleaveri
TGTATATATATATGTGTGTATATATATATATATATATAATGGCAAGCTAAATCATGGCTTGTTCCTAGCAGTCACTGCTTGGGGTTAGCAGAGAAAAAAAAAAATCTGTGGACATGGTAATATTTCCAAAGTTTTGGACTATGTTTAGTGCCTCCACCTTCAGGCACCTGTAGCACTGCCCCTGACTTAGGAGCTGGTTGTTAGAAACCCCTTTTTCAACTTCTATCACCATTTTTCCACCTTCAAACATTTTTTTTTCCCCTTCCTGAATTAAAACTGGTGGATCTCCAGTGGCTTAATGGATTTCCAGAGAAGAGCAAAGGAGCTGGGGAAGGTTGTGGAGAACCAGGAGGGGCTGAGGGAGAAGGGAAAGGGGCTCAGCCTGGAGAAAAGGAGGTTCAGCCTGGAGAAAAGGAGGTTCAGCCTGGAGAAAAGGAGGTTCAGCCTGGAGAAAAGGAGGTTCAGCCTGGAGAAAAGGAGGCTCAGGGTGACCTGGCCCTGACATCAGGGTGGGGTTGAGCTCTGCCAGGTGGGGCAGGCTCTGCTCCCAGGGAACAAGGCTGGGATGGGAATAAATGACCTCAGGTCATGCCCAGGGTCACCACCCCTGGGGGTGTTAAAAAAACATCACAGTGTGGTTTAGTGGGCATTGGGCTATTGGCCAAATCTTGGATTTAATGGTCTTGGGGTCTTATCCAACCCTGATGATCCCGTGATTCTGTGATTGTGCTGCTGCAGTGCTGGAGCAGCACAGAAATGCCCCCCAGCTTTATTTTCCCTCTGAGCTGCAGCAGTTCTGCTCCACTTGGTGTCAAAGCCATCCTCAGAAATGGGATAAGAAAGCAAACATTCAGCTCCACTTGTCTGGATTTCTAAGGGGGAAGTGACATTTCATAAATACTCAGCTGTGCTGTTCTCAACATCCAATTTTCTATATTGGATTCATTTCTCAAATCTACTTACTTTAGAGGGCTGAAATGTTAATCTAACAAGTCCTGCAGTTTTACAAGCAGCGTGTGGCTTTTTCTTTTCATCTGACAGTTGCATTTAAATGACCCTACAGCTTTAGGGCATTGAGACAACCATTATTTCATTAGAACACTTCCATGCAATAATAAATAATTCCATGCATGACAACCCTTGAAAGGAAACAACTTGCATATGGGATCAGCTATTATGGCAAGGATCAGCCATGGAATTAAAACGTGCTGGTAGGAAAATTGGTCTGTGGGCGCTGCAGGAAATGTGTTCCCAGAGGCCAAAAATCAACTGTGCAGCAAAAGTGAGCTGCTCCTCACGCTGCTGTGCTGCTTCTCTTCCTGACCTCTGTGTTGGAGCTGCCAGAGAAAAAAATTCCACTTGGTGACAGCTCTGGTGGATTTGAACGTTTGCAGTTCTGGGCTCTGCTCAGTGCACCACTGAGCACTTGTCAGTTGTTAATCAGCCAAAGTCAATTAGTGCTCTCACTGTGGATTTGTTCAGGGTATGACAGCCCTGAGTGGCTCTGTGGGAGTAGAAACCAGATGAGAAAGGGGAAAGAGACTTTTCTAGAAACTCCTTGGCTCTGCACGACAAACTCAGGACGATTCCGCAAATTTTGGCTGAGGTCTGTAAACTTTTTTTTTTTTTTTAAGTTTAAACCAGTCCCAGTGAGCCATTTTATTTAGATTTTTAAAGATCTTGGCCAACAGGACAGGGCAGTTGGTTTGTCCTAGGAATGGTCACCTGGAGTTTTTCCCTCAGAGGAACCTCCTGGATGAGGGATTGCCCAGCAGGTGAGTGTGGGGTCACCCCAGTGCCACATCTTGGTCTCAACAGGATTTTTGTGTGGTCATCTCTTGCACTCAGGATTGTTTGTGTTCAGTGACTACTGGGGAACACAAAGGGACTCCAAAATTATGGATAATGTGTAATAAAGGTGAGAAATTCCTCCTTTTTGTAAGGGAAAAAAAAAATGCTGTGCAGAGAAGTGCAAGGATAAACCTGTCAGAGCTCTTGGCTGAGATTTTTTGAGCCCGAGGTTGGATTTGAGATCTCCTGAGGCCTCATCCAGCCTCATTTATTCTGTGCTCCCAAGAAAGTCGCAGAAGAAGGACAATTTATGATTTTTAAAGCCCTAAGAAGCTCTGAGAAGAAACATTGTGTTGACTCTTCACAAAAATGCAAATTGTTGTGATTCATCTGAAGTCTCCCCTTCCAGAACAGCACACGGCTCAAACCAATTAACTTCAATCCTTCAGAATTTTAAGAAATGAGCTTTCATGTAAAAAAAAAAATAAAAAAATTGAAATTTTGGGTTAAAAGTTTTAATTTAGTTCACCTCTTTTCTCTCAGGAGTTGCCTTCCACGGAGCACTGAATTATGCATGTACATGGACAAGGGGGATTCATTAACTGGGTGAGGTTTGGGGACTTTCCTCTCTTTTGTTGACACTTCCTTTCATATGGAAAATCCAAGCGCCGCGTCGCGTTCTCATCTATTCATGTTGTGGCACCCCTTGTAAAAGTCGATATGTCACTATTTTCTGTGTGTCAGCCCAGACTGATGGCAGTGCTGACTTTCAAGACAGGTCAGGAAGGCACCAGGAAAAACAAAAACCAAAAACCAACAACCTTTGCTGAAGCAGAGCGATGCTAAATGTCACAGAACAAAGATTTAGCTGCAAATTTGGAGAGCTGACATGCAAAACGTGGCCACTGTGGAGCGCAGGGCCTTGCTGAAATCCCAACAAAATGTGCAATGTTGTACCCAGACACCTCATTGCTTCCTCATTCCCCTCCAAGGCTTCAATCCATCTTTGAAGGACTGAGATCTCTGCAGGGCTCAGTGGAGTTCTGCAGCTCTTGGCCAGCCTTGCCCACCAGCTGGAAGTGCACCCACTCACACCCATGTCAGGAGATTGTCTCCCCTCCATTCCTCCCAGTGGATTCAGACTAAAAGTTTGGCTCAAAACCTGCTTTTGGTCACCCAGCCCAGCACCAGAGCAGGGCTGGAAGTGCCTCAGACCCAGGAACTCTGTGCTGGCATCAGCCCCATTTCCATCCCTCATCTCCAGCTATTTATCAGAATTCCTGCATTAGCACAATGCTGCAAAGCATTGCAGAAATCCATCCTCTGACTTGCCTTCAGCACACAAAAACTTGAGGCTGGGAGCTGAACTGAGCCTTGTTTTCACAAGCAATTGTCATCAGAGAGAGACACCCTCCCTGCAGAGAATGGGATGCAGGGATTGGGATCTGCAGAGAGCCCTGTCTGACACTCTGCAGAGGTCACAGTTTGGGATTGATGGATTGATTGATTGATTGATGGATTGGGAAGCAGAGGATCTGCAGAGATCCCTGCCTGGCATTCTCCAGAGGTCACTGGGATTGATTGATTGATTGATTGATTGGGAAGCAGAGGATCTGCAGAGATCCCTGCCTGGCACTTTTCAGAGATCACTTTTTGGGATTGATTGATTGATTCATTAATTGATGGATTGGGAAGCAGAGGATCTGCCTGGGTACAATTTGAGACCCAATTTTTTGTCTGTTCTTGCTGTGACCTCTGTTGTGATGCCCACATTGTTACTTCAGCACTGGAAATCAAAGGCAAGCACAGCCTGAAAATGCTTGAGCAGAAAAAAAAATGAGCTTTAATAACTTGGTCTTGCCTTTGCATTTCAAAGGATCTGTCACATCACTCAAAGGGCCACATGTTTTCAGTGATAATGCCACCTATGCCAGAGACAGGATTCTACTCACACCAAAAGTTATCGATTTTTTAACTGAATTGGAGTGAAAATAGAGGTGAACAAGATGCTCTCCAGTCCAGTGATATGCTGTGGAATATGTCAGTTGGAGGTCACTTGATTTTTTATATCTATGAATAAGATGTGTACAGCCAAGGCTGGAAGTGGCAGAGCAGCTTTGTCACCTGGGTGTCATTAGCTCCCAAATTTTTCCTGGATATTAATGCAGGATTCTGTGACATCTTATTTATAGGAGCGTTAAAAAATTTCTAACAATATTCTGTCATTTCTAGTCTAGCTACACCTTACTGGGAAAATATGAAAACAAAGCCAACCATTAAAACTTAAAAATTCCACTTTTAGCTGCTTCTAACATCCCATTCCTCGCATCTTATATCCAACATTTTTAAGAACTTTGATCAGCACAACAACATCTGTGAGATTTTCTGGAACTGGAGGATAATTTCTAGTTGCAACTTGGTTCTTAAACTTCCAACAGATTGAATAATTGTGAGTGACAGCCATAATTATTTCAACTATTGCACTGTGTAGCCCCACCTCCCCTTTAATGGTTCAGGGAAGAATATATGTATCAGATTAGCATAAATTTAATTTACTGTCTCATAGAAAATGCAAATGGAGAAGGCAAAACTTTAAGTAGCATTCATTTAGTTTTTCATGCAGGACAAGGATTCTTACCAAGGGTGAGGCAGAAACAAATCAGCATAAACTTGGTGAGTAATTTGAATTTATCTGTGATGGTAGAGCAGAGTTCTGAGTGTTCCCTTTATGGTCTGGCTGGTGCTTT
Source organism: Illadopsis cleaveri (assembly GCA_013399915.1). Lineage (NCBI taxonomy): Eukaryota > Metazoa > Chordata > Aves > Passeriformes > Timaliidae > Illadopsis > Illadopsis cleaveri. Next base: position 16,200 of record VXBB01002194.1, read on the forward strand.
TTGGAGAATCCTGAATTTCTTTTTCCTTCTCTACCAGTTTCCTCAAATGTTGGAGGGGCTGGGATTCACCTCCTCCTCAAATTCTTTGCTAAACTCCCTTTTTTTATTTTTATTTTAATTTGTTTTGAGGTGAGCTCTTCAGCAACACCAGCGAGCTCTAACTGAGGGTGAGAATTCCCCAAATATTTTCAATCCAAGACCAAGATTTACCTTTAACTCTCAGTGGCTGATGCATTTCCTCGCTAGAGATGATGAACCCAGAGCAGATATCAGGGTCAGGAGCCAGATCAGCCTCTCACCATCCCCATCAAACCTCCCTGGGAGATGCTGATCTCCTGTGCACAAAACCTCCTCTCGGAGCCTTTTCTCTGCCAAGTCTGGGAAAATAAACAGGCTTTGAAGTACACCCCGAAATTCTCTCCAAACTGCAAGTCAAAGCATGACAAGATTTTAACATGGTTCCTATGTTTATATAGATACATATTTTAAGTCAGAGTTCCTTATTTATCATAGGATTCGAGAAACAAAGGTCTCCTGCCTTTGATTTCCTGGGAGAAAACATTTTGCAGATGCCTCTGGAGAGTTCTGAGGGTTGTTTAAAGTCATCTGCTGTTTTTAAAGAGGGGAGTTCAAGGGAAAATGATTTCAAAGGAGCTCAGAGGAGAGCAGCTGAAGTTGGCACATCTCCTCATTTGTGTATTCCTCAGCTCTGATTTGAAGGAAGGAAAAGCCTCGTTGCTTTGTAGAAGAACAGAAGGACTGAAATTTCCAACAAAATAAATCAGCTCTGAAGAAAGGAAGATTTGTTTGGTTTTTTTTTTTTTCCTCTATCATCTGGATGTAGATCCCACACAAATGGGATTGTAAGCAGAGGTTAAAGGAAGAATGCAGTGGTTGAACCTCTGCAGCCTCATCAACTCTCTGTTATAAGGATGCAATTCGAGGAGAGGCATTGGAATAAAATCTCTTGGGGAAGCATCAAACAAGGCTGAAATGTTGATGGAAAAGAGTGGGAAAGTGATATTTTTGAATTTTCACAGCAGTTTTCACTGTACATCCCCACCTGTGTTCAAAACACTCTTCTTATTGTTTCCCCCTTTTTAAAATTTTTCTGAAGGTGATGGGAATGCCTGACAACACCTGGGAGAGATTTTCTAGAATTGGAGGATAATTTCTGCTCATCATTTACTCTTTTTAACATACAAATCACACTTCTGGAGCAGAAGAAGTGGGAAAGAGCATCCTGCAGCCCTGCAATCCCTTTCCCCAGGAATCACTTGACCTTTGGAGCAGGCCCAGTCTGAGAGATGGCTTCTCTTCAGGGCTCTGCTTAGAAACAAATACTGCACAAAGGCTCCTGGAAAATGTTCATTTAATTCACCTGCAGCGACAGTAAGAGACTTTTTAAACAGCCTGCAAGAGGCCTTGCTGATAATTTCTGCTTAGGACATCGTCTTAAATTGTTATATCGCGTCCTACTTGCAAAAATAAGGAAAAAGCTGAAGTTAATTAAAATAAATTGATTGCCTTTCGTTTACCACTGGCATGTTTACATCTGTGGCACCTCCTGAACTGCTCACAAAACGACACAATAATTTCAAAGAGGGAGAAGTGATTCTATTATCTCATTTAGAGCACAGTGGCATCACGGGAAGGCGGATTATCAGACAAAAAGGTGTGTCAGCTTCTTTCCTGAGAAAGAAGAATCCTGGAGATGATTTTTTCCATCAGATCTAATATCTGCTGCTCACAGTAAGCAGCTGCTTTTTCTGCTTGATCATAGTTCATTTTTTTCAGCCTTGGCCATGTTTTCTTGATTGCCATAGAAATATCTTCGTTATTGTATTATATATAAAGCTGAGATTGTCTCTCAATTTAATTTATTTGTGTCTTCATTTAGCTCCACGGTTTTCCCCAACATATTTAGGGCTCAGTGACTTCAGAATCCTCTCCAGAACACTCAAGGCAAGGGTTTGACAGCTCATTTTAGACCTCTCTAAGCCAATCTTCTCCAGCCTGCACATCAGGAACCTCCTGTCCAACAGCCTGGATCAAGCCAGACCCCCTTTGGATTGTTAAAGACACCGAGGGCATGAAACACCTTTGACAAAAATTTGTGTCATTTATGGTGATGATCATAATTGCAGTTTAAGGATTCCATTTTCCAAAGATCATTTCTATTGAATTCTGTCAGCAGAACAATGTCCAAGGAGTGTTTTGGCTTGGAGTCCTCACTCATTGCTTTTCTGAGCCCCACTTGCCACCATCTCACCCTCCTGCACTTGATGTTTGATCAAATATTATGAGAAACTTGATCTGGTTGTCATTGAAAACATTGAAAACATTGAAAACACAGCGAAATTTTCTCTCTTTTTTTATTATTATTTTTTTTTAACTGGAAATGTGGCCAGGCTCTGATGTTGGTCTTTTAATTAACAAGAGAGTTTAGAGATGAGTCTGTGGCTTTATTTGATGTGATGGTGCCTTTCCTGGGGCTCTCATGGCCATATCTCTGAGCCCTTTCCATGGGGGCCAGGGAGTAAAGCAAGAGAAGGATAAAACAGCTCTGAAGATGTCCCCAAAACAACCAAAAGTACAACTAATTAAATTACTTTATGTTTAATCTTTTCAAATGATTTGAGGTTTGTTTTCCATCTCCCTCCCTGGTGGTTTCTCTGAGCTCTTTGACATCAGAGAATTCTTTGTCCATGCTGTTCCCCAGACTGAATAAAACCCTGGTGAAAGTGTCTAACCCTGACTTTTATAATCCACTTTTTGCAGATTAATATCTAAACTGAGCTGCGCTTTCTGCCCAGCCTGCCTGGCATTCTCTCTGCTGCTTTCAGTACACCTTCAAATAATCACTAGTCCCAAAGAAAGGATTAAGCTGCCATTTCTTATTTAAATCCTTTATCAATAAATATTTCAAATTAAGACAAATGTGATAAATAAGGGATTTAATAAACAATGAAGTTTTGGTGTTCTTTTCCTTTCAGGTTGGGTTTGGCCTTTATGCTTTCTGAAGTCTGTGGAGATTATTCAGTTTCTCTTGCAATCTTTTAATCTCTTCTATATGAAATATTTAAACTTTCAACATGTAATAATTACTCATAAGATCAAGATTTGATCTTGGAGCTACCTCAGGTAAATTCTTTCATTTCAGCTAGTGATGGCCTGAGAGCATTGAAGGTACAAAATCCACATTCTCCTGTTTCCTTTAAGGCAATATTGTCTCTGCCTCTCCTATTTCAGTGTTCTCATTATGTTTCAGGCTTGCTGACTGAAAGAGACAAATTCCACCCGCTCCATTTTCCTATAAAAACTGATTCTTTAATTTTTTTTTTTTTTTTTGAGATCTGGGTTTAGGAGTCTTTGGGGTTTTGGGTTAAGTTCTAACTCGATTGTGAAAGGGCACAGAAAATTCTGTTGCAGAAAAGGGGACTGAGGTCCTCAAAATCCCAGTGCATATCTTCCTTCCTTCCTTCCTTCCTTCCTTCCCCCTTTTTCCTGCTCCTACTGAACTCCCTGAACACATCATTATTCCAAGACAAGACTCCTTAATTCTCNCTTCCTTCCTTCCTTCCTTCCTTCCTTCCTTCCTTCCTTCCTTCCTTCCTTCCTTCCTTCCCCCTTTTCCTGCTCCTCCTGAACTCCCTGAACACATCATTATTCCAAGACAAGACTCCTTAATTCTCCTTTTTATCACCTCAGAACTTTTTACAAGTGAGACGTGTGGATTGTTCCTCCAGCAGGAGCTTTCCTTATTCCAGCTCCCAGGCAGAAACACATCGTTGAGTTTACACAGAGTTTTAGTTCCTCTTTTGTTCTCCTTTACCTTCACTTCAAATTGGGGATGTAAAACCAGCAAATGTCTTCATTTTGTTGATGCCAATTCTGGCTCTGTGTAGGGCAAATTCTTCCTGGTTTTGTGGCTTCAGTTGAAATCTCAGTCAACCTTCTGCTGTTTGATCTTTTTTTGGTCCATAACAGGAGCAGCTTTGGGGACCCTCTCTCTGTCCCTTATCACTTGATGTTTAATATTTGTAATAATGTGGCTTTGCTGCAGAAAATGTGATGGATAAGGCACATTCAGAACACCAACCACCAAAATGGGGTGAGGGGAACCTCCTGGAAAGCACTCCCTGTTCTGCTGTGACCCTCACTCTGCCTTTGCCCAAAAAGCGGGGGGAAAAATAAGGAAAAAATCTCTAAAAGTTTCCTTTTTTCCCTTTTTTTGGTAAACTTTGTTTCTCCCTGCCTGGCAGGAGGCAGAAGCAGCTAATGTCTCCCTGCTGAAAGCATTAACTGATTGCATTGTTGCTTGAGCACAGCAGCTGTCCTTATACATTTAGACTCCCAGTGACAACAAAATTAAGGCAGCCTCCCCTTCTGTCAGGCAATAAAATGATTTTCTCAACTTCTTTATTTCTTCTGAGAACTTCTTAGTGCCTGCCTTTCTCTGGCTGCAGCGAGAGGCGACATCTGAACCGATCAGGATGAAGGAGACCTTTTACTCAGTACTTTCCAGAAAGGAAGAACAAAAAAATAATCTGTATTCCAGTGTGTCCTGAGGGCTGATTTCCTCCACTTTTCCATTTGCTTTAGCTTGGTACATGTGGGTGGGTGTTTAATCTCATTTATGCCACCAGTGCTGTGCTCAGTAATTGCCCGTGGCTCTCTGGTGTCTGATGAAATGGGTCTTGCCGTGACACCCATGGAAAAGAGCACATCCCTGCTTGGGAGGATGGAGGGTGCTCCTGAAGGGGCTTAACTCTTTCATTTTGGAGTCTGGGAGGCTCCTAAAGCTTTCTGCAAGATGATAAAAGGAAATACCCACAGCTTTGGCTTTGTGTGCCGGTGTTGGCAGTGAAGGGCTCCCGGGGCAAGTTGGAGCCAAGGCCACGTGCTCTTGTTCTCCTCCAGGAGACAGGGAAGGGCCCAGCAGGTTTTGGGATGTCCTGCAGTGACTGTGTGGGTCTCCTGCTGCAGCTCTGGGCTCTCTCAGAGCCCACCCAGCCAGGCAGTTTTGGGTTTTCTCTCAGATCTCCCGCTGGCAGCAGCGCCGGTGGGCCCAGGGAGGCAGAGCAGGCCAGGCTTGGGCTCGGAAATCATCTCCTACATCCCACAACCCATCCCCAACATTCCTTCTCAACGATTTTCTCCTTCTGCTTTTCAGGGCCAACGGTTCACTCCGACTCGCCCAGAAATTTGGGCTTTTTTCTTTTCTTTTTGCCCTTTTTGGGTGACAATGATGTGACAACGAGGCCGCCTTCAAACGACAGGGAGAGGCCCCACATCCGGGAGCTCAGGGTGACGCGGAGGCAGAACTGAGTAAGAAAATAATTTTAAACTCGGTCTTTTCTTCTTTCAATGACCTGTTTTGGATCCTCCTCCTGCAGCAGCCAACCCACCTGCAAGAAGAGCACTGAAGGTGTCCCACTGCTGCTGAATTGCTGATTTCTGTGGTGAAGAGACCTCTGCATTCTCAGCTGCTGATGCTATGTATATTTAAACTTAAATATTCATTGTTTTAAATGGGAAAATTGCCCTTCACTGTTATAATAACTTGTTTTCCCAGGTCTGATTGAGTCTCTTTACAAGCAGTTGCCACTTCCAACTCCAAAAACACCAACTCTGCTATAACTTATAGACTACAGGGCAAAAAACCCACAGCACCAGGCTACATCATCCAAATTTGCCACAGCAGGATCCTTCACCTATTTTCAGAAACATTTAGTTTTATTTTTTCCTCTCCATCTGACCCTTGCAGCTCAGCATTGGTAATTAGCCCCCTGCTTCTCCCGTAGCTACTAAAAAACCAGGGAAAAATAAATGTTTCCATTTGAAACCATTATTGCAAAGGCACCGCCGTGGAACGCTGGAGACTCACTCCTGATGTAAGGGAGATTTTCATAAAATGACACTCAGGCATTTGGGGTTTAGCCTTCAGAATTAAGAACAGTGTATTTTCTCCTTTTTTTCTATTTTTTTTTTTTTTTTAATGAAAACTTGAGGCAGTGCCATTTCTGTGCTTCAGAGCCTGAACTCAGCTGTTAAAATCTCAGCTTGAGGTGCTTTCATGCTAAAATCCCTAATAGGAACTGCTCCATTTTGAAATAATAAAAATTACTATCAATGTAAGCAACGAAAAAGTCTTTGGGAAACATCGTCTCTTCTGCAATGGTACCCAAAGGAAACGATGTTTATATGGAAGAATGGTCAAGCAATGATTTTCTTTTTTTAAACTGTTACTGCAGGAGATCTGCAAAACAATTTCCCATCACACGTGGTCCTAACAGTGCTTGGAGATTTTTGTAGCAGTTCCCTTCCTCAAAATACCCTTCCAATTATTCCAGCTGCACCTCTCAGATCAAACTCAACGTTTAAGGATCCAGGAAAAGGTTGCATCAGCTGCTCAGAGCTTTCTGCAGGCAGATACAATCAAGCTGAGATTTCACTTTATCATTAAATATCCAAATCAAACCAGAATTTGCCAAAGCCTCCCAGGAAGTGTTGCACCTTGTTAGCACCGAGTCTGCCACTCTGCCTCTTGTTCAATCCATGGATTTAAATTTAAATCCTATTTTCTTCCTTCTGCGAGGGATATATTAGAACAGATGTTATTGACTGAGATCCTAATCCCACAATGACACTGTGGCCAACTCATCCAATTTTCTTATGAAATTTGATGGTTTTCTTTAAGCTTCAGCTGCTTGTATCAACCACTTGTTTAAGGAGCTCAGCCTTTCGTTCATTTCAGAGGGATTTCTGAACAGGCAGGATTGAGGGCTGGGGTTCACACTGAAGGTATAAAAAGCCCCACATGTCCAAACATCAAAATTATTGCCCGTTTTGGGTAGTAATTGTGATTTTTTTAATGCTTTCACCCAGAAATAAAGGGGTGTGACAGTGCAGTGTTTGTTGGATTGGGCTGAGGAGGAGCAGCACAGCTCTGGCAGCCAAAGATGAGTGTTAATTCTTGGAGGAGACTGAAAGAACAAGCAGAAAATCATGATGGAGCACCTGTCCAATGAGGAAATTGGGATTGTTCAGCCTGGAGAGGAGAAACTTTGGGGTCACCTCACTGTGGCCTTCCAGAGCTTGAAGGGGACACAAGAAAGATGCAGAGAGACAATTTATAAGGGATGGAGTGATGGGACAAGGGGAAATGGCTTCAAATTGACAGAGAGTGGGTTTAGGAAGAAATTTTGGGAAGAAATTCTTCCGCNCGACCATGGGTTTGGGTATAAATGCCAAAATCCCATCATTTTCCATTTTACATTTAATTTTACAGTGTCCATGGCTTAGCTTGAAGGCACCTGTTCCCCCATTTCTCTCTTCTGCACTTTGGATTACCAGAGGCAAACCCAGAACAAAGGTCTCTGTGTGTGTTTTATCGAGTTCCCCTTTCCCCATAAAGGTTTTATTTACTCCACTCCTGCCTTGATGCCCCTTTGCCTCAGAAATTCTCCTCAACTTCGACTTTCCTTGCAGCACAAAGGCAGCGGGAGAGCCCCTAAAGACATCATCAAAATCTTTATTTTCATGCCTTCCAAAGCCCCTGGAAAATAGATACTACACATCATTGTAAATAGTATTTCTCTTAATGCAATGATCTCGTTCTAATCTTCCAGTGGTGTGAAGATGCTTAGAGAGATGGATGCTAAATAAATTAAAATGAGCTAAGAGAAGATGCTTCATAACCCTGGAAATATTGCAAGCATTATTTAAAGCAGTTAATATTTTTACTGCCTCGTGAATGCTAATCTCTGAGAAATCTCAGGTACCAAATATAGTTTTTAATTCTCAATTTTACTTCTCACAAACTGGAACTGTAAATTAATTTCAACACTATAAAAAGTAATAGAGACGTTTATTTTCTTAAGCAATCTGCCTCATTCAGCTGCAGACTGGATCTGAATTAATGGTCCTGGCATGCTGAATACAAAATTAGTGTTAATGTGAAATGAATGTAATGATAATATCTGCTGCAAGAGTTATAATGCTGGGGTCCAAATTTCTTCTCATTAATCTTCTCCATTACTATTAAAAAAATGATCCTGAGCATCCTCTCTGGCACTTGAGAGCTTTTATGGGGTTTTTTTTTATAAAAAATGGTTCCTTTTGCAGGATGAGTGTAGCCCGAGTGTGCTTCAATCTTTTGGGGATGTTTTAAGTGTGGAGTTAAAGTGTCTGTTGCATTTCCATAATCCAATGTCAAGACAAGATAAAACTTGGGAGAAGTCACTGGATGTGACTCCAAAGTTCAGCCTGGAGAAAGAAAAGGAGTTGCTGAACACTTCTTTTACTCAGGAAAATTGGGAAGAACAGAAATCCACAGCCAAGCCCCCCGTGCAGCCCAGTGACAGCTCCCACTTTCCCTGTCCCACAAATTCCCTGGATTACAGCCTGAGGGTTCACATGGATCTGCAGGAATGTTTGCAGAAGTGCCAGGACATGAGATGAGAGGCACAGGAATGCATGAGGGGACTGAAAACGTGATCAGGAAAGAAAGTGGAGAGAATCAGGGGCTGTGGGAAGCACACGTGAAGAAAAAGTGGCTTCCAGTGATCCTGTTGGGCATCAGAAACCAGATAAAAACCTTTGTATTTCCTGTTTATTTTATTATTTTATTTTATTTTATTTTATTTTATTTTATTTTATTTTATTTTATTTTATTTTATATTTTATGTTTCCTATGAGTGACAGGGCATTGCCAAAGAGATTCAGTGCTTGATTTTTGCCCCTAGCAGGAGCAGGACAGTTCCACTGTCCCTTTATCCAGATCATGTTTATTAATGAGTTTTACACGGGGTTTATGTCCCTGCAGATCTGACAGTGTCCAGGGGGGGTTGGGAGCTGTTGGATCTGTGCAGATCTGGTGGAGGGGATGGGATCAAGAGCCCAGATCCCCCCAGGGTGGGCTCAGCCCCCGGTGCCTCCTCCAGGCCCTCCGTGCTCCAGGGTTGTTTGGAAGCTCCTGCAGCCAGGCCAGGAATAACGTCACAGAATCACAGAATCACAGAATTTCTAGGTTGGAAGAGATCTTCAAGACCATCAAGTCCAACCCATGCTCCAACACCTCAACTAGATTACGGCACCAAGTGCCACATCCAGTCTTTTTTTAAACACATCCAGGGATGGTGACTCCACCACCTCCCTGGGCAAACCATTCCAGTACTTTACCACTCTTTCTGTGAAAAACTTTTTCCTTAGTGCTTGTGGCATTAAACAAAACTCAAAGCAAATAGCAAAGCCAGAAGAAACTTCTGCTCCAGCATGAAAGGTGAGCTGCTTTAACCCGAGGGCATGCAGAGAAGCCCAGGGTTACTGAGGCTGGAAAAGGATCTGATCCAGGGTCATCAAGTCCAATTTGTCCCCAATCCTGGAGCACTGAGTGCCACCTCCAGCCTTTCCTTGGACATCTCCAAATCTCCCTGGGCAGCCCCTTCCAGTGCCTGAGCCCCCTCTCCATGGGGAAATCCCTCCTGATGTCCAATCTGACTCTCCCCTGGTGCAGCTTGGGGCCATCTCCTCTTGTCCTGTCTCTTGTTCCCTGAGACCAGAGACTGATCCCCACCTTCTTTCATTTTTTCTTGCTGTGGGAGCAACTGATAGCCCAGAAAAAAATCCAGGGATGATGCTGGGGAGGTGGGCACAGCTGCCTGATGTTCTGCCTAGAACACTTCCAAAAGGTTTTCTACCTTCTGTGGTGAAAGTGAAACATTTTGTGCTCAGCAGCGTTTTATTTTGTTTTCTTTCCTTTGGACTAACGAGCCTGAGTCAGGAAACCATGCGGGGAAAATCAGTATGCAGAGTGCAAGCATCAATTTAAATCTACAAAGTTGCAGTGGGCTATATAAAGATTTATTAATCAAAACATTTGCAAAATATTGACTGTGCGCGTACGCTGTGAGGCCTGAGAGATCATCTGCAAAGCAAAGCTTGAATTAATCACTTCTTCTCATCCATTAATCTTTAAAGAATTAAAAAATTATGTAGCAGATATTTGTGGGTATTTCCAGAACGAATTGCATTCTCTAATTTCAATTTTTTTTTTTTTTTTTTCTTTTTTCTTCTTTTCTTTCTTTGTGCCACTCAACAGTTGTTGTGTAGAGGGAGGAAACAACAGCTCAGGGCAATCAGCCAAATTTGGGCTCCCAGAACAGGGGGTGTTTTGGAGAAAGTTATTCCTGGATCCCTCCCCTCCTGAGGTGTCCCTGAGCCCAAAATTCCTGAGGGGACAAGTCCAGAGCCCAAAAATCCTGAGGGACAAAGCACAACCACAGCATCACACCCAAGAGCATTTTGGTGCCTCTTTTGGCTTAAACAGCCCTGGAAAACACAGATCTGGGGAAATGTGGTTAGAAGGATTTGGCAGCTCCTGTTATCTGCAAAAATAGATGTATTGCAAGGGAAAAACAGAAGAAAATGTGATTTTGTTGGAGAAAAACCCCTCATGTCTTGGTGTACAAGCAAAGAATACCAATGGATACACAGGCAGCATCCTGCACACCTGGAATGATGCTGAAAGCCTTGTCAGCCACTGGATATCACAGTGATTAAAACCCAAAGGCATCATTTGGGCTGGGCTCTTTTATTTTCTGAAATGCCCAGGTAGGTACCAGCACAGCCCAGAGGGCCCATGAATCAATAAATGCCGGCAGGCTTATTTTACTTAAAGTTGTGAAGTGCCACAAAGCAGCCCTGTTGTAGTTGATGGCTTTAATTTCAAGAGAAGAATCAATTTGTAGGGCTGGCATGATGGGGAGCAACGGGCCATGATTTTATTTCGGATGTTTCTTTGAGTGGGTTTATGAAGGTGTTTTATAAACAAGGTTTTAAAGTGCGAGGCGTGTTGTTATTTTATTTCCCCCAACAAGCAATAAGTGAGAGAGCCAGGGCTGTGTTTATAGCAGGACGTGTTCATGGAGGAAATCTTGCAGTGGCTGGAGGAAGGAACACACAACTCCTAACGCAGGGAGCTCTTGGTTAGGCCACACCTTGAGTGCTGTGTCCAGCTCTGGCCCCTCAGTTTAGGAAGGACGTTGAGATGCTTGAACGTGTCCAGAGGAGGCAACGAGGCTGGTGAGAGGCTTGGAGCACAAGCCGTATGAAGAACGACTGAGGGAACTGGGGTTGTTTAGCCTGGAGAAAAGGAGACTCAGAGGTGACCNAGGAATGTGGTGCCAGAGCTGAATTGGAGAAATTATTCTGGGTCCTAGACTGCAATGTCTGTGCTCTGCCCTGCCTGCTGGGGCAGGACCCCTCCTGTGATTCCCTCTCTCAGGCAGCCAGGGAAAATCAGAAATGTGCTGCTATTTTCACTGCACAGCTCTCTATTTCCTGTATTCACATTTCTGAGTTTGCATCTATCTATATTTTATATATATATGAGACAGATCACTTATTTGCCAACCTTCATTTTTAACTTTATGCTTTTGATCTGAATTTCCTTTTTGCTGGGTGCACTCACCTGCCCTGTCTGGGCCAGTGTTGGAGGTGGTTGTGCACCACAGCTTGGCCCAGGTTATGAATTTACATTCCATAATCCCAGACTATCCCCTGCCTTAAATCCATTGCTGGATGGAATAAACTTCACCTTTTGCCAAAATTACAACAGCAGAGCACAGAGCTCTCCTCTCACTTGTGATGCTTGGGTATTGAGAGAGGTGTGTGCATATCAAACAGGAGGAAAGGTTTATTTTACAGGTCAGGTTTTAAGAGAAATTTTAAAAGCCTTGTGAAACTAAGTGGCCTGGAAGAACTTTTCTGCAGAACAGTATTTCTGAGCTGCAGCAGTGTGGGGGTTTTAGGGATGATTTCTACAGGAGCTCTTCATCCATCTGTGTTAATTTTATTTTACGTGTTTCATTAGAAAATACAAATATACAAATATATACATTAAAAAGGTGAATATAGCAATGCTGAGTTGCAAACTGAAAGTAGCACAGATGACATGACATAAAAGTGTTTCACCCTCTAGACAGGATATTTGAAGGACTGGGGGGAGGATGCAGCTCTGCACCCTGATACTTGTTAAAAAGTGGAATTTCCTTGGCCTGAGGAGCAGTTCCAGCAGGAGAACAGCTCAGAGCTGATGTGATTATCAGCCAAATGCTTCAGGAGCACAGGGCTCTTCCCTCAGACTGGGAAAACCTTGGAGCAGCCAGGATCAGTGGCTGTTATATTCACTTTATGGCACTGCAAAGCCAGGAGATGCTACATAAAGCAGACAGCACCTTCCCTAAAACAGCAGGAAAAGCACCTTTGGGGGACACCTTCAGCCTTCCTGGGAGCCATATCAGGGGGACAGTGACATCAGCTTTAGCAGCAGGAAGCTCCCAAAAACACGTCCAGGCATTGAAGTGAGAAGGAGGAAGGGCAGGTTAACCCTCCTCCTCCAAATCCAGATGGTTTTTTACCATCTCAACCTTCCAGCTTCTCACCTGGCTCAGGCTGGGGGCTGGACTTAGCCCAGGCAGGGTAATTCCAGGGGGGTTAAGCCTTGGAACATCTTTCCTCTGCTCTTCAGCAGTGTTTGTCTCCTACTTTTCTCTGCTGGAAGCAGGAATACAAAAAAAGGTACTTCCAGCTCAGCCAGTGGATGATTTTTTATCAGCTCATTTTAGTCAATAAAGAAAGAAGTCAATCACTCCTGGAAAATAGCACTTTCCAGTGCTGTATAAACCTGGCCAGTACAATTGCAGAATAAATCAATAACTGCATTAATCAATAGGATGTAAACTGCTGATCTCTGTGGATAAATTGTACTGGTGTAAGAAGGCTTTCAAATAAATTCTAAACCCACTCAAACTGCACAGGCTTTAAATCTGCTGAGGGCACTGGGACCCGGGGAAGATTTGTGCTGCTCCTCTTTAAAATCTCTGGGACAGGCAGGGCCGCAGAGAAATGTAATTAAATCATGGTAACAGTGCTCCCACAGGCCACTGCAGGGAGAGCTCCAGGAAAGATCCCTTGGCTCAAATTTGTCAGGAAAAGGGGATTTCAGGGTGAGTAGGGTGGGGAGGCCCTGGCACAGGGTGCCCAGAGAATCTCTGGCAGTGCCCAAGGCCAGGTTGGACATTGGGGTTTGGAGCAGCCTGGGACAGTGGGAGGTGTCCCTGCCATGGCAGGGGTGGCACTGGGTGGGATTTGAGGTTCCGCTCAACCCAAACCATTCCATGATTTCCATGATTTCTGTTTCTGTGATTCTATGACCCGCAAGGGGTGCACAGAGTAGGGAACCTCCTCATTTGACAGCCCCAGGAGCTGTAGGAGGTTTGGCCTCCCCAGACGTTTCCATTTTTTTATAAAACCGTGCATTCACTCACCTCAGTTTTTATTTTCCTTTTTCCCACAATAGTAATCCAATGCAAGGCTACTGGCAGAGCCTATGGATGGTTTAGGAGAGAAAAATTGGATTTTAGCTGAGGAGATGGGACCTGTGGAGGCTGAGTGGGTGGAGCAGAGGGATGTGGCTGGAAAAGCAGCACAAGGAGACAAACAGGGACATGAATGAGGAAAGTTTGTTTGGACACTTCACTGAAGGCAATCTGGAAAAAAAACAACTGTTAGGGGGTGATGACTCAAGAGTAACAATTCCATTTATCTTACTACATCAATTCCAATTATCTTATTTATCTTACAAAAAACTTCTGCTCTTCTGGCATCCCTTAGCATTTCAGAATTATTCCAGTTCATTCCATAAAGATGACAATTATTTGTAGCTGCTTTTCAGTACTGAAATATATTGGTGGCTATAAAATAGGTTAAGTAAAGAAACAGTGCACACCAGTATGATTAAGATGACATTTTAATTGCTACCTATTTTCAAGTATTTAGTGCTAGGAACTGACAAAAGAAGTTCCTAATAAAAAAAAGCCTGAATGATTGAAGCTATTTAGAGGCCCTCATTGTACTGTGCTGTCAAAATGTCCAGCTGACCTTTTCCTCATGGTAAATTTTTCCAAGGAAGATTTTATACAGGCTATTTTAATAGTGCTGATTCCCCACCCTCTCCCTCAGTTTTTAGATTAGATAATGATCAGAGCGAGACAAATGTCAAATCCTTGCCCAGACTCTGGATTTGGCCAGGGGCATCCTGTGGGAAGTCTGTGGAACCTTATTTAAATTTTTAGGTGGATGTTTCTGAATGCATCATTTGCCATTATTTTATCTTTTCAGTTCGGAGCAATCCTGGAAGTGCTGGAAGAGTTGTGTCCCATTAATTCAGTCAGGAGCAGAAGGAGCACATGGAAAATAACTCAGCTCAGTGGAGGGAGGCTGGAATAATGCACAGGTAATGGGGATGTCCTGCTGTACCTGGGAAAGCTCCTCATCCTTGTGGGATGGGATAACTCTGTGACTGCCACCAGAGCTCAATTCACCCATTCCCAATGCCAGCACACCCTGGCAGTGCCCAAGGCCAGGCTGGAGAGGGCTTGGAGCAGCCTGGGACAGTGGGAAGTGTCCCTGCCATGGCAGGGATGGCACTGGGTGATCTTCAAGGTCCCTCCCAACCCAAACCAGTCTGGAGTTCTTTGCTTCCATTGATGCCTTGAGAAGGCTGAGCTGGAACAGAGACTGCAAAGAGCTGGAGAATAAAGTAGAGATTTATTAAAAGGCCTCCAGGATCCACCTTGGGCAGGACAAGAGCCTGGCCAGGGCTACACCCAAGGNAAGGCATCACCATGACATTGTGGCTACCCCTACAGAAGCATCTGGAACCTCATTTTTGGGAGCACTGAGATGCAGCAACCCTCGGGCACGTCAAGGGCAATTTTGGGGGATGGTATCTTGGAAATGTCGTGGTTAAGGTGGAATAAACACACTGGGTTATTCAAGCTCTGAAATCTGCTGAGCAGGGAAAGCAAAAACATCATTTATTGAGGTTGTCACATCTTTTGTGCTCCCTGGGCAGACAGAAATCCATGGAGGGGGGCACAGAGGGAGCCAGGACCCCCTGACACCACCCACAGCACCCGGGAGCAGATCCATCCCCTCCTCCACACGGGCCCTGCCAACCCTGGGGGGAATTCTCCTCCACTGAGGCACAGGCAGAGATTAATAAAACCTTTCTTGCACATTTACAACACATTTGTTCAAGGATGTGATTTAGAGCTCGGTGTCTTGGCGTCACCTGGGCTGCATTCCAAGGACCCACAGAAAACAGGGAGCTTCTGCACTCCGGGATAATGTTGATTTAGGGGCTGGTACAATAACACACACGGGGTATTTTATTTTGTTTCTTGGCATGCCTATTCAAAAATTGCCCTATAAAGAAGGGAAGAGATGTTAAATAAAGTTTAAATGCTCATAAATCACAGAGAAACATCGTGCTTGCAGTGAACGGAAACATTTGGAGAGGCTCAAAATTGCTTTTTTCATGGAGAAATATTTTGTTGATGTGTTAAATTCAAAATGAAAATCCCTGACTGTGAGTCTCTTTCATGTTTTGGTACTTTGCTTAGGTTATCAAAAGAAAATAGGTATTATTTTTCCAGCTGTCTGAAAACTTGGCCTAGTCTGTGATTTTCTCTAAAATCTGCTAAGTCTGGGCCTAAAATTCCCTTTATTGG
Organism: Illadopsis cleaveri; assembly: GCA_013399915.1. NCBI lineage: Eukaryota > Metazoa > Chordata > Aves > Passeriformes > Timaliidae > Illadopsis > Illadopsis cleaveri. The sequence continues at coordinate 31,781 of VXBB01002194.1, forward strand.
GCACCTTTAAATGGGGTTTTTAATTCAGGTTCTTGGCCGTTAAAAATCAGGAGCACTGCAGAGTTTTTTTGTTGTTTTCATTTCAACTTCTGGTTTGAGGGGATTTGTCTGTTCCTATTCCCAAAGTTTCTCCTGCAACTCTAAGTGACAAAACTCTTTTTTGACCCTTTCTCTTTTCTTTTTTAATGAAAGCTGCCAGCCATGTGAACTCTTTCCATTTCAGCATCAGCTGCTTTAATAACATTTTCACATAAAAAGAGCTGGACTTTCAGTGCTTTGGGCTGCTCAGGCTCAATTTGTCCTGGTGAAACACCAANTGGTTGGGGCTGCTAAGGCTCAATTTTTCCTGGTAAAAAACAAAAAAAAAAAAAAAAAAGGACTGGGGAGTTGAACAGGAGAAAATGAACCTGCACAAGTTCTGCAGTGATTTAGGGAGGATGGGAGGAGCTGGATTTAAAGTTTTTCTCTTTAAGACTGCTTAGTTCTGCTCCTGAGGCAGAATATTCACCCTGGAAGCTCCAGCTCCAAGGGAATTCAGCAAGGGAAGATTCACCCACATTCCTGGGAATCCTCAGTTGTCCCTCTTTTAAAAAGGGCTGCTCCCAGGGGAGTGACAAAATGGAGAAATGCTGAGGTTAAAGAGTCTGATTTGGATCTTCTGCAGTGAGAAAAGAACATCAGTGCTGCACAGCAAGGAGAAGAAATCTGAAGAAGTGATTCATTGTTTACTCCCACAGCAAAGAAAAATGTTTTTTACTTCATTAAGGTACTATCAGGATTTTTAGTAGCACATTCATTTCTTTCTAAACCATCCTCCTCTTTTGAAAGCTGTGTTAAACCTCTTCCTAATAACTCCTGTGATTAGGAACTTTGCAGAAATCCCAGAGGACAGACTTCTAAAAGTGACATTTTATTTCCAGAGCCTCCCTGTAATTAAGCATCCCTCAGACCTTCCATTGAGCTGGAACTGCTCTGCAGAAAATCTCTTTTCACTTGAATAAAAAGATGTTTTGGGTGAAGTTAGCAAAGAATTACATTTATGTGATGAAGTATAAGAGTTTCAGATTCAGTTTAATGAAGGGAAATAAAAGGTACCTGTTGTTTCATGGGCACAGAAGGTCTGGGAGTGAGCAGAGGTCCTGCTGGACACGTGCTGGGAAGGGATGATGCAAAAAGCTCTCTCAAAACCAAACAGGAGTGACCTCCATAAAATATTTTATTGAATTAGTGTGGGGGTTATTAAATATCACCAACTGTAAGAGATCTTTAATGTCCCTTTCAAGCCAAACCATTCCATGATTCTGTGGAGAGTTATTTGCTTAGATATCAATCTCTACCATGTGGTTTCTCAATGATTTTGTCATTTTTGAGTTTATTTTCTGCCAGACCAGCCCATGGGCTCTGTGAGGAATCAGAGAACCAGAGAATGGTTTGGCTTGGCAGGGACCTTGAGGAGGTACCAAAGTTTTGGAGCTGCTTCTATGAATTCACATCCCCATCCCCACGGACAACAAAAACAGTTTAAAGTGTTCTTTGAAGGATTTCCATGCACAGCTGAATTTCTTTTACTCATTCATGTGCTGACACATCCTCACTCCCATTCCAACAGCCCCCTTTTAAAAAATATTTGGGGTGTTTGGTTATCTTGTAATTACAAACGTTTACAAAGGTGACACAACACGGATCTGACAGGGGAGAAAAGAAATCAAACTTCAGAGCAAAGTGAGAAGGAAGAAAAGATTTGCCAGCAATGACATCAGGCAAAGAAGACTTTTTATCAGTGGCTTCAAGTGTTGAGCTGCATCTCCTGACTTGAAAGCCAAGCTCTGGTGTTTAATTTCTCATTCTGGGGACTCAAGAGATTGAAGGCCTTAATTAGCTGCTTTTATTTATATTTCAAGACGTTGAAAATCAATGTTCTTGTCATTTACCTTCACACCCAACCCAAGGATGAATCTGTGCTTTCAAGCCACAGCAAAGAATAAAATCTGGAGAGACCAACTGATCCTGCTGAATGACAGATAGATTTCAATCTTCCCTCAAAAAATATTCAGTATCTCTGGAAGTTTTGTTGATCAGAAGAGTCTTTGCATGGAAAAGTCCTTTAAAATGGACTTGAGAACATGTAAAGTGTCTGATGGTATAAAAGGTGCTGCTATTTCAGCTCTGGTTCAAGGCCTGCTGATGCCACTGAAAGTTTTTCTATGGAATTCATGGAGCTTTGGGTTGGTCCAAAGGAGATTCCTTTGATTTAAGTTCCCCTTTTCTGCAGGAAATAGCACAGGGCACTTCAAATAATGTGTTTTATGGCACCTCCTCTAATACAGACCACTGCAAAAAGTAAACAAATAGCTTTTATTTAATTGAAAGTGTTTGTTTTTTGTTTTTTTTTTTTAAACAGGATACATTGAAGAACATGAGATAAATAATACCCACACCACAAGAGTTTTAAATCTCTTCTCCCCTCCGTTGGTGTCAGCTTGCACAGGTTGACATTCCATTAATATGCTGTTCCATTAAAATAACAACCACTTGGAAAAAAAAAAAAAATTGAGACCACCCACGTGTCAATCCCAAATTAGCTTTGGCACCGCTCCATTTAATTAATGCATGTTGATTTATCCATTCATTTCCAAGCCTATTTTTCACAATTCATGGAATATCGACACCTAATATTTCCTTAATGGCAGACCACTCCCATCTCCCTCCCCCTCCCCAGTGTTGCTTTTTCTCAGGAATGTTGGGTTATGGTGAAGAATTAAGATAAAATCTACACTTTTTGTTTTTTAAAAGTCCACGGCTGAGCATTGCTTGAAGCAGCCAGGAAAAGGGTTTAGAAGGACAGAACTCAAGAGCAGGATCCCAGATGTCAGTGTATGGTTTATCCTCTGGGATGATTTCATTGCTCCAGAGCTTAAACCTGTGAAAATATAAACAGACAGAGGGGAATCTGTGTCAAAAATCATTTTTCTTTGCATTTTAGCTTAACAGCAATCTCTGTTCTCTTTTCAAGATGAAACATTACCCACAAATATTATTTTTATTTATTTGTTTATTAAGTTGTAGTGGCCATTTTGTGGAGTAGGGGTTTGGATCAACATCCCACCTCCCCTGTGAGTATATTCTTTAAGAGAGTTGTGACTATTTTGTTGCAAAACAAACCATGATGTGTAAATATAAAAATGTTCCCTTTTTCCATGAATAATAAGTTATTTCTGACAGCAGAGGCTGCACCCTGGGCCACCCCACCCCAGCCATGGGACAGGGCTGAGATCTCAGCAGCTCCAGAGCAGATTTAGGGTCACATTATGTGGGAGAACTTTGACTTTCCCGAGAAATCTTATCCCTGTGTCCTTCCCTGATCTCTGCCTGCCAGGGCAGTGGAGACCTGCACAAAAAATAAAGTGTGGAGCAAAACACTTTCTCCTCTAATGAATGTGAGAGTAATCAGAGACAAATTCATAGGAGCCAGCACCAAAAAGCAGCAGGAGGGAGGACACCTATGGCAAGGGAAAAGCTGGGAATCTGTCGTGCTTAGAGGCACAGATTTCTCCTTATGCAACAGCATTCAGAGAGGGGGAAAAAAAAAAAAATCTCTCACTTACTGGATATTTTTGGAATCCTAATTTCCTCACTGCTGCTGCCGTCGCCACCGTCGCTGACGGTTCTTATCTCGATGAGATAATCTTCTTCAAACGGGACCAGGAGTTCAGCTGAAGTGTTGTTTGTCTCCAGGATATGGGCTTTGCTGTGCCTGTTCTGTCTGTACAGAATCTGAGCAGAAAGGGATGGGAAAACAAGAGTTATTTCATTTAGTTTTAAAGGATTTTTTGGGGGTGGGGATGCTGAGGGATTCTTCTGTCGTGTCCCGAAGTTTTCCTGAAACATTCTCAGCATCCTGCAGGGTGTTAAAAGCAATTTAAAACAGGGGAGTAACTTCTGCAGGATTTTGGAGTGGGTACCACAGCAGGTGGTTTCCTAGAACCTGAGGATAATCAAAAAATTCTGCACTGCAACCAAACTTCAAAATAAATTTTTATTTCCTTTAGAAGTAGATTTATGGGAGTGCTTTGTGGGTCATTCACAGAGATCTTTGTGTGAGTATCTTCCAGTCTCTTTTTTAAAAGTACATTTATGAACTGCCAGAGAGTGGGAATGTTTAAATGTGGTTTATGGCTGCATTTAATGCTTAAAAGACTGTTCTCTATTTCTTACATACTTGTGGAACTCCTTCCCTGGAGAGGTGAAAGCAAGAAACTTTTGGCAAGTAAAATTACAAGGGGACAAGAGAAATGCAGGACTGGGGACAGAAAATACCTCTGCTGGAATAAAGAAGTGAATGAATATTTGTACAAACATCAGCCAAGCATCCCAATAAATCCAGAAAAAATCAGTGTTCCAGGTAATGAACACTCACCTTCCACCAAATCTCCAAAATATCTGATTAGTGAGGTAAAGAAATCACTTACTTTGTAGCCCAACACCTCAGACTCATTCTCCATTGTTTTCACATGCTCCCAGTTCAGGCAGATTTTGGAATTTGTCAGCTTCCATGCAATGTTTGCTGGAGGTTGACTTGGTGCTTAAAAAAAAAAAAAAAAAAGATAAAAAGATGATGATAATAAGGAGATAAACTGAATATTAATTTTCATGGTGTAGCTGAATGAGCTGCTGATAGGGGAGTAGCAAATGGTTGGGTGATTCAAACCTAAAAGAGCAAAAAAACCATTTTCCAATCCATCATTGCTCTGGTATTAGTCAGAATAAAGATCTATTCATAGCACAGAACCTCTTACTGTGAGACTTCATTTGCAAAATTAGGCACAGCCTGACAGTGTCTGACAGTTCAAGTTATATTTGAGAGATTTTGTGGAAGGAAAATGTTGTTCCTCTCTGTACTTCCATGTCCTAGAGGATGTTTTGCTGTCTGGATCTCAGAAAAAGCCAAAAACTGAGAGCAAACTACAGAAGGCAAGATTTCCATCAGCCAGGACAGGTTACAAAGAGCTGCACATGAAAGTCTCCATGTGATCCACCATGAAACATTGCAGGATTTTAGAAATTCTCAGCACAATAGGCTGAGAGCAGCTTTTTTTTTTTTTTTTTTTTTTTT
>VXBB01002195.1:9628-28902 GCA_013399915.1 Illadopsis cleaveri
GCAGAAATGGGAATTTTGGGGCGTGCAGGGGGTGACATCCCCTTGTCCCCGCTGTGGAGGTGTTTGTGGCATCACTGTCCCCACGGTGCTGGCTGCCCTCACCTCATGGTTTGTGAACTCTTGGCTTGAATATGAGGTAAAACAGCAAAAACCCTGAATCCTTTTCCCTTGGGTTCAGAGGAGTCCGTGCTGCGAGGTCTTTCACAGAATCACGAGGTTGGAAAGGACCTTAAAAACCACCTTGTTCCAACCCACACCTTCCACTAGAAGGGATTTTTCCCCCTCTGATTCCTAGTAGAAGCCAGAAAGAAAAAAGAAGCACAGACAGGATTGTGCTAGGAAAATGAGTGACCCTCCACTGCTGTCCCCATCTCCTGTGGCTGAGATTTATTCCCAGAAACAGCAAAACTGAAACCCTGTTTTACTGAGGGAAGGGGAAAAGAGGTGCAATATTGCACCTGGTCAGCAGCAGCCTATTCTCTGCCTTCATGGCTTAAATGCCACCAAAAGTACCAAGTTTATTCCTGTTTATTCGATTGCAGAGTTGAATTTTGGATTTCCGTGCTGGGTTTTGGGTTCTTTAAAAGCAGTGATGGTTTCTGGTGAGATTTCTGACCTCTGGTCACTGCCTGGAACAAAGAGCATCTCTCAGGTGTTTCCTCTTTGTTTTTTGGGGAAAAAAGAGGAAAATGTGAGACAGAAACATTCCTGTTACCTTTGAGAAAGGTGAATTATCTCTGCAGGGCTGGGATTCCCCCAGCTAAGCTGCTGCCCGGCCTGGAGGGATTTTGGCTGCCCTGCCTGGGGATATTTTGTGGCCTGGACCCGTGCCCCGAGGGGATTTGTGTAAATCCACGCTGTGTTTTCTCCTCAAAGGAGATAAAAACAGCTTTTCCCTTGGTTTTGTCGTGGTTTGAAGCAGCTCTGAGAGGAGCTGGGGGAGCTCTGCAGGGTTTGGGAAGGACACAGGGAAATTGGGATTTACTGAGTGGCAGACAAGTGGGGACAGCCTGAAATAGCTGAGGATGAGGGAGATGGAGTGGGGTTATGGGATGGGAGCCAAAGAGGAGCAGATGATCCCCTGTTCCCACATTCCTCCAGGCAGTTTTTGGACCTGGAGGCAGAGCTCCTGTGCTCTCTGCACGTTTATCCTCAGAGATTTGGGAAGTGCTTGGAGCAGAAACGATTGGAGAGTCTTGTGCCTGTCAGAAACTCGAGTGGAGACCCAGGACAGGGGTGGGCTGTGCCAGTATTGTCCAATTCCAGATCTTTATCTTGGCCAAGAGGCTCCCTCGTGGGGCTGCGTAAAACTGGAGCTGGAGATGTTTTCTGTAATTAAAAGCAGGCTCGGTGCTGAAGTGCTCCCGTGGGGTGATGGTTTTGGGTATTATTGAGGCCTTTTGTTTTATTCCCCTGGTTGTCCTTAGCTAGAAATAAATACACAGACAGTTCCCAGATTGTCTGGGAATAAGGAAAAAAAAAAAAAAAATAGAGAAAAAAAAGGAAATGGCAAAAAGAAGGGAAAAATAGGAGAGAAAAAAAAAAAAAGCAGAGGCCTTTTGTTTTATTCCCCTGGTTGTCCTTAGCTAGAAATAAATACACAGACAGTTCCCAGATTGTCTGGGAATAAGGAAAAAAAAAAAAAAAATAGAGAAAAAAAAGGAAATGGCAAAAAGAAGGGAAAAATAGGAGAGAAAAAAAAAAAAAAGCAACAAAATCAATCCAAGATAATTTCAATAAATAAATTACCTCAGCACTTCCTGGACAGTGATTTGTCCACGTCAAATTGCTGTAATCTGCTCTAATTTAATACTCAGTACTGAAAACAAGCTGGTTTCCCACTTCTGGAGGCCTGTCCTTGTCCCTGGTGAGGAAGAGGAGGAAATCCTGAGTGGCCCTTTATGGCTTCCCTATTGCCCGAGCCCTGGCAGGGCTGAGGCTGTTGGAGGAAATTCCACGTGCCCATCCCGGAGTTTTGCACCTCTCCTGCTGCTGAGGGGCTGCTGTGGCTTCCCTTGGGAAATCCTTGGATGTCCCCTGGCTGCCCTTGGGATGGAGCTGCTCAGAGGCATCGGGGCAATCCCAGCTGTGCTCCAGCCCCTGGTTTGTGGGATGGATCCTGCGCTGCAGCTCGCGGCTCTCTGCCTCTCCCTGCACTGAGCCAGCCCTGCCCGGGGGAGTGGAAAGGCTTTGGTGCATTCAGGAGCCTTTGGGGGAGCCTTGGGGCTCCTCAAATCCTGCAGGAGCCTTTGGGGGAGGCTCAGGGGATCTTTGGGGCTCTTCAATTCCTGCAGGAGCCTTTGGGGGAGGCTCAGGGTTCCCAGTTCCTGCAGGAGCCTTTGGGGGATCTTTGGGGCTCCTCAGCTCCTGCAGGAGCCTTTAGGGAAGGCTCAGTGTTCCTCAGTTCCTGCAAGAGCTCTTGGGGGAGCCTTGGGGCTCCTGCAGGAGCCTTTGGGGGAGCTTAGGGGAGCCTGAATTTCTGCAGGAGCCTTTGGGGGAGGCTCAGGGCTCCTCAATTCCTGCAGGAGTCTTTGGGGGAAGCTCAGAATTCTCAGCTCCTGCAGGAGCCTTTGGGGGACTTTTGGGGCTCCTCAGTTCCTGCAGGAGCCTTTGGGGAAGGCTCAGGGTTCCTCTATTCCTGCAGGAGTCTTTTCGGGGAGGCTCAGGGGATCTTTGGGGCTCCTCAGTTCCTGCAGGAGCCTTTGGGGCAGGCTCAGGTTTCCCAATTTGCCCCCTTGGGGATGCCCCGCGTTCCTGCCGGGGCTGTCCATTCACACAGGGAAGGGAATTCTGGAATCCTCCTCCTCCTCCTCCTCCTCCTCCTCCTCCCGCTCCTGCCCCATTAACGCTGCCGGGGCCGGTCCTGCCGGGGGGAATCGGGGCTCAGCTCCCGGGACTGAACAAAAACCCCTCGGGGACAAAACCAGCTGTGCCTGGGCTCTGTGCAAGACCCCCAGCCCCAGTGGGGACCTCAGTGGGACACGGACATGTCCCAGGGGACAGAGAATTCCCCGGGGAGAGCAGAGCAGGGATGAAAGGTGCCTGACAGGGCTCCAAGCGCTGGGAATGCGTCAGCAGGGCCTTTGGTGCTGCAGCTCGAGGCTGGAACCCGCCCTCAAAGGGAATTACAGAGCAGCTGAAATGATCTGGGCTCCAGTGAACTCCTCTCCTCATCCCATTCCCCACATGCAGTGAATTCCACCTCTCTTTCCCAATCTCCTGCTGCGTAACAACCCCGAAATCACTTCACTTGAAAACGACCGATATTTTCTGAGTGCAGCGATATTGGGAGTCAGAGCAGGGGAATTATTTTTGCCTGCGTCCCACAAAGGAATCTTTGTTGGGATTGGTTGCAACACCTCCTGCTTTTGAAAGCTTTGGGAAAACCCCAGGGCACGGGTTTTGCTGGGGTGGAAGAGGCAAACCTGGCCCTGGGGTGGCTTTGGAAACAGCTCAGGATGGAGGAATGGGCATTGATCCCGTATTTGGGTGAGATTAAAGTGATCAAAAGGGTTTTCTGCTGGGATCTGGTGGTCCTTTAGGGATGTTTGGGGGATTAAGTTGCGCTGAAGGTTTTTTCCAGGAGGATGCTGGTGGTGCTCTGTGTTGGGCTGTGTCAGGGGCTGTTCAAAGACACGGCCAAAGAAATTCAAGTACAATTCAAACACACAACAAAAGAAATTCCTGCTTGATCCAGCAGCATGATCCAAAGGGAGCTGTGCAGGGTGGGATGCAGGTGGCAGCAAAAAGGAATTTTTGTGAGCATCGCAGCGAGGCCATTGATGAGCTTCAAAGGAGCAGCACTTTGCCCTGTGCCTCAGTTTACCTGTCTGTAATTCCTGGGGGCAGCAGGGGATGTGGAGGAGGCTGGCAGGGAGGATCTGCAGGGTTGTTAATGCAGCCCAGCTCCCTCAGGAAGGATCCAGGAGTTTGGGAGGACGCAGCAAAGGGTCACAGATTGGAAAGGAGAGAGGGGGAAAAAAAATAAATTAGCCAATGCTAAAAGGCAAGTTTCGTTTCAGGGAAGACAACAGCTCAAGGACCAGAACTATCAACCAAAACCACAAGATCACATCAGATGTCAGGCAGGACACATCTTGTTTCTCCCTCCCGAAAGGGCTTATCAGTGCAACCAATCACTTTAATGATGTGGCGGAGGGAGGAAGAGGATTTGACTCAGAGTGAAATGAAATTTAGCTCCTAAGACCCTTCTCTTCCGCTGCCAGAGCGCAGTCACCTGTCCTGCAGCCAGGCTGAGATAAATCACCTCCTGCAGCGGAAGGGGCTCAGACATGAGTTTGCATTATTCTCTCTTACTCTTTCCAGTGTCTCTGCGTGCTGCAGAGGGGAGGAAGAAGAGGAACACAGCGAGCAGGGAGTGCTCCAGTGCCCTTCCAGCCTCTGGGGATGGTGGCAGTGGGGTGGGAACCTCTGTGCTGGGGGGTTCCCTACTCCAAATCAGATGTGGGAGCAGGGAACCCCTTTCCCTGGGGTCACTTGGCTTTGGGGAGCAGCGTTGCAGAGAGGATGAGGGTGAGGGTGAGGATGCTGTGCAGGTGCCATCACTCTGGGGCTCCTCCTTCCAGTGCAAAGCTGGGCAGGAGCTGTTTTTATCCAGCAGGATAACCCCAGCCAGGCTCTGGAGATGGAGTCCTGGGATGGAGGGGATCAGTATTCAAATGCCAGGGCTCAGCTGCGGCTCTGCCAAAAGGGAAAAGCAGCGCTCAGCATCCTCAAACCTTGGGAAAGGTCAGGTCTGTTCCTGACAGCACAGGCCGGGCTGGCAGAATGCTGCTCCCTCCCCACAGCACCAGGGACATCTCAGCTCCATCAGCTGAGCCACGGCACATTCCTTGCACAGGGATGAGCCCAGCAGCTGGTCCTCCCCAGCCCGGGCACGGCGTCCTTAACCAGTGTCACCCCCAGGAATGTGATGTGCTTGCCCTAATGGAACAGGTTGTGAACTGGGAGGAACCAGCTCTGCCGGTAGGTCCCAGTGCAGGTTGTTAGATAGCAGCAGGAGCTCACTGGGGCTGGCATCTCTCCATGGATCCATGGAATCTGAAAATCTGATCTCAGCCGGGGCTGAGGCAACACCAGCTGGGTGTCCTTGAGATCCGTCTGCTTCCTCCCAGCACCCAGCTCAGAAATCTGGGAGTCAGGGAGTTTGCCTGATTCCGTGAGAACCAGATCACAGCCCAGAAGTGAATTTTGCCTTCCTGGAATGGGGAGTGACTGCAGAGAGGACGTCAGGGCTGGTGGTTTTTGCACCCTGTTCTGAAAGCTGCCCGATTTCCCGCAGATGTGCACCCACCTGCTGCGCTGTGACACCCGGCCTGCAGCTTTCACATCTGTAAATCACAACTTTTAACCCCCACCCTGTTCACTCTGCAGTCTCAGGGGCAGATTTTCAGAGCTCTTACGGATGGAAAAAGGCAGGAAAGCACTGGTGGGGGTTTTCAGCAAGGCACGAGTGGGCTGAATGCTTAAACCTGATGAATTTTACCCACTGCTGAGAACACCCTCAGCTTTCCCTGTGTTCTGAAGGGCTTCAAATATTTTTGCAAATCCAGAAAGGCTCTTGAAACCCTGGGAATGGAGATTCTGTGTCCTTCAGGCATTTGAGCTGCAGTTGCGTGGAAATTCGGGCGTGATGTTCCCTTTGATTTGGGAATGGGCCACAGCTCTCGTGTCCCCAGAGCTTTTGGAAGCACTGCTCTGGATTTCTGTTTAAATTAACGCCTTGCTTTGTTTTCCTTCCAGAGGGCTGAGTTTTGGGCTCTCCCAGCACAATCAAAGGCCCCAACAGGGTTTATCAGCCTTGCCAGGGTGGGCACAGAGTGGGCAGGAAGAGAGGCAGAGGCGAGGTCTCAGCACTAACCCAGGAGTGAGAGGAGATCAGGGGCTCCCAAAGCCTCCTAATCAATCCCAGCCTGCCTAGAACGAACATCTCTCCCATGCTGGAGCTTCAGACACTAAAAATCCTACTGTAAATGCAACATATCTCTGCGCTTCCTGCCAGCTGGCCGGGAGCCAGCCTATTTCCTTCAAAAAGAGGGATATTTATTTTCATCCTTTTAGAGGCAGCCAATTCATCTCAGACCACCACCAGCTAAAAAAGCTTTATAAATTAGCAGCCTTTCTTTTCTTTTTTTCTCTCTCTCTTTTTTTTTTTTTCCCCCTCCTTCCTAATTCTCTCCCCCACCCCTTTAAATATTATTTTCCTTTGGTTGTTGGTGTGAAGGCTGTGCCAGGACATGCGGGCCGGGGCTCATTGCGCCACACTCCCCTTTCTCCCCGAGCTGCAGAAAGACAGTAGCAGCAGTGTCTCACCAAAGCCAGAGGAAACCAAAGCAAAGCCCGGCCGTGACTGATTCTCCTTCCAAATGGCGTAAGCAGGCCAACTTCAAACATGTGAATAATGAGTTATCTGTGCCTGGCTTTGTTCGGCAGCACAAGGGACGGTGCCTCCCAACGTTTCCCCTCCTGTGAACTCCTGGGCTCGGGGTTGGTGCTCACCGGGGCTCTGGAGGGCACCTCCGTCATCCTGCGTCACCTCTGAGCCCCTTCCAGCTCTCCTGCAGCTCTGCACTGTCCTCCCCTCTCTCCTTCCTTGGCTGTGGGGCTCCAGGGAATTCTCCTTGGCTGGGAATTTCCCATGGAGGGTGTAGAGGTGGGATGCCAGGGAGAACCTGAGCCATGTTCTTGTGTTGGAGGTGTGCAAAGATGAAACCAGCCCCGCATCTGCTGCAAGGGACAGGCCTGCTGTTCCCATGACACAGGAGTTTCACATGTGGCTTTTTTCTGGAGCACATGCTGGGACTTGATAGTCTAGCCGAGACTGAGACTGGGAAACAATTCCAGCCTCTGCAGAGGACTGGCGTGTCTCTCTGAAGTACCTATTCCGAGGGCCACGGGAGGGATTTGAAAGGTGTTTTGCACATTGAGACCGAGTTTTATCCACTGCTGATTGCTTTCTTGTGGTCCCTCCTCACGGACGTGTAGAGACTGAGCCATGGCTTTATGGGCAGGGACTGCTCCTGCTGAGCTCGGCTCAGCCCTGGAGTCAGGCTGGGAGTATTTGGTGGGAGGACGGTGGAATGCCAGGGGGATGCTTGGATGCTTTGAAGGAGGCTGAGTGTGGCTCAAACTGCTGTGCCACCTTCTCCTGGCTCCTGCCTCCTCCTGTCTGGAGCTGAGGCACTGATCTGCAGTGTGTGTGTGTGTGTGTGTGCTCATGAACGTCCCCCGGCGTTTCCTCCGCTCCAGCTTGCCGCCAGCATTCCGCAGCCAGGCTCCCGGGGAGGGCCAAGCCACTTCCCAACATCTGCTCTCCCCGGCAGCACGGGGCTGAGCCGGGGGCTGGGGCTGAGCGTGACACCAGCTCTGAGCCCAGCAGGGCTGTGCAGCCCCTCGGCTCTCAGCTAACTCCATCTGCAGGGAACTGGGGCTTCCGCTCACCCCAGAGAGTGTTTTGTTTTTTTTAATCAAATCTCTCAGCTCTGAGATTTTGGCATCACTCGAGCCATGATGTTCCTGGAACCCCTTTCTACCTTTGATCAATTTTATATTCTGCATCTCAGTAATCTGAGGAAATCAGCTGATTTTTAGAACTCCCCCTCCACATCCTGGAAACCCCATCCCAGTCCCGGCTTGGGAAGCCACATCAGGTTGCACACTCCTAGAAGGAAGAGCAGGCTCTGTTTGGTCTTTGAAATATTTTAATGCAGAAAGCATGTCTTTAAATCACAGCTCTGAGGGCCTGAGCTCGTGTGGCACACACTGTTTCGCTGTCTGCATTCCAAGGAAACACCCAAAACTTCCAGTATGCTTCTTATTACTGGCCTAAAGTGTCAAATTCACGTCGGCTCTCCCAGCTGGGAAGTGTTCAATGGGATCGTTTGTTTGATATGCTGATACAGATCTTGTTGTTACATCAGGATCGTAGGTGATCTGTCAATGTTTACATCATGTCATGTTCAATGCTGGAGTTAACCGATTCCGAAACCTGATCCAGCGTTAAAACCCTGGCGCTGCTGACAAGGAGTGCCCAAGGTCAGGAGCTGCCACCATCTGACGGTGCTGAGCTCCGCTGTTCCCATAAATATTGACCTGCAAGCCCAGCTGGAAATGCAGTGCAGGATCTCCAGTCCCACCAGTGCCTTTTGTGCCCCAAAACTCACAGGTTGGGGTGATTAAGGTTTCTCAGGCAGATTTCTTGGGATGAGGGCTGGTGCTGTTTGAAGTTGGGTGAAAATCCGCCCACTGGCTTCGGGAGGCTTTGAGTCAGTGCTTGGGTGAAGGTAGAAACCACCTTCCTGTTCTCTAAGGTATGAGCTATTGTTTGCTGGTTTCCTCTCCGTGACAGCTGTGGGCAGATGGGGAAGGGCTTTTAATGAAGCCAACCGCTGCAGAAATTAAAAAGCTCAGGTTGTTCTGATGAAAGAAACCCATTAACAGCGATTCTCTCTTGCGTGACAAAGTCTGACGTCCCCAGCCCTAAGTGACAAGCGGCAGGAAGTCCTGGGGAGACAGCCTGAGCTAAAGAGGGCTGGCAGGCCGAGCTGGTGGGGTTTAACTCATTCTCTGCCTCGTTTCACAGGGTTTGGGGCTGCCAGGGGAGGACACAGACTGGAGAGGGCCTGGGAGAGCTGGGAAGAGCCCTGATCCCACCACCCCTGTGTTTGCCTTGACTTATATTTGCATCAAGTTTTTAACTTTCTTTTCAGCAGGATATTTTCAGGGGTTTGGGGTTTTTTGCTGGTGATTGCGGGGTCTCCCCACAAACCAGCCCCTTCTGGAGGGTGTTTGCTCCAGGCTGGCAAAGCCCACGGGGCTGTGCCCATGTTCAGACAGCACAGGCACCGGAGCAACCAGAGTGCAGCATGACACAGCCACATGAAGCCCTTGGTGGGGCTGCACGGCTGAATAATCTTTAAAAACATTATCAGCATAGAGATCACTTGATATATTTTTTCAGGATTTCCCCTGTCACATGCCAGATACCACCACAGGATAGGGTTTGTGCTGAGATAAAGGAAGGGAATTTAATTTTCATTAGATTTCTGGGGAACTTGGCCTTTGAAGTCCTTTTGGCTTTCCTGCAAAGCTCTACCCAAAAAACCTGGGTAAAGGTGAAATATAACCCTATTTTTCTTCTGTGCTAAAATGTATAGTGCAATAGTAAAATGTGGGCTAAAACAAGACACCTCTGTGCACACACTTTTCCCCTGGAGAAAGCAGCATGTGACAGATGCTGCTCACAGCTCCAAAGGCCCTGGATAATGCAGAGGTGCCTGAGGTCTGGGGACACACAGAGATGAGAAGAGATCGTTTATGGCCTTGCTTTGAGGTTTCCTTGGTTTACTTCACACAGCGGAGAAAATGCATTTTCAAAATACCTCTGGGTTTTTGCTTTCTGGTGCGTTCGTCCTCCCCAAGGTTTCCTCTCTGGTGCCAGCAGGTTTTCCCTCGGTTTGGACTCTCACATCCCTGGAAGTCTGGGGATTATAGAGCTTGGAGGGGATGGTGGGGCTCACCTGGATGTGGAGAGAGCAGAGAGGGGTCAGAGCCCCTCAGAATCTGTGGCTGGGAGGGGTTTGCTGGTGGGGCACCGGTGGAGCTCAGCTGGGAGTGTGAGTTCCCTCTGCAGCCAGCTTTCCTCCCATCCCAGCCACGCAGCGTCTCCACAGACAGCCTGGCAAAGCACAGCCTGAGCCAAGCGAGTGGGAGATCAGCAGATACCAGAGGTTGGATTTAAAGAGGGGGAAGTGTGGGGACTTTCTGTGACTTTGCTATGAACTGACAGCGAGCTCACAGAGCTGTGCAGATGTGAGGGGGAAGGGCAGGGAGGTGCTGGCGAGAGGTGCCTGCGTTTATCGCCTTTTAAACGCGCTGCTTCGCTTTTTCTTTTCTTCTTTAAAAGCCACCAAGAGCTGAGCTTGGCTTGGTGGATGTCGGGCTGTAGGATCTGATAAGGAACGGCTCTCTGAAGTGCTGCAGAAGGGTTTCTCCCCAGCCGCTCTCCCGGCGTGCCTGCACATCCCCGGTGCCCCTGAGCGCTGGGGCTGTGCCGGGATGAGGCGGTGCCACCTGGGCAAGGTCCCTTGGCGGCAGGTGCAGGGAGCTGGGGGTGTCTGGGGCGGTCTGGCTGCTGGAGGGGAAGAACGAGGAGAAGCCAAGGTCTGAACCCCGCACTGGTGTGAAGCTGAGGCTCCTCTGGAGCCCCTCCAGCTTTGTGCGGGTGTAACTGAGACTGGAATCCGGCCCAGAGAGAGCGAAGCCGTTTGGCGATGATTAATACAGTAAAATGTGAAAGTTATGTATCAAGTGTGTTTCATGCGCCTCTCGCCTCGGGACGATTAGCATAAATTTAATAATTATTGCCCTGCGCCAGCAGCTGCTACCTAAGGAGCTGGGAGTGCTTTATGAAGGCTCATTAGCTGCTGCCCTGCCTGGGGGAGGTGGGTGATTAGTCAGCCCGTTTAATGGGGAGGAAAGAGGAACAGAAAGAAGCAAAGTGAGGTGGCCATGGTGTGGTACCAGCGAGGGCTGATCCCATCCCTCCTGCACCTCCTCCAGCCCCACTTGGCTCTGACCGAGCTGGGAGGGAGCTGGAGTAAGATGAGAGTTTGTTCAATGTAGAATATATTTAAAATTCAGTGTTTGCTGGTTCCCCAGTCCCCACTTTGCCAGGACATGGTTTCTTCTGCCTTGCACATGTTTCCCCTCCATGTTCAGAGTGGGTGAGGGCTGGTGGAGGTTGGTCACTTAGGCAGGGGCATCCTGATCCAGCTCCTTGCTTGGAGACTTTCTGGATGACGTGGAGCCTCCCCTGTGGGTCACTCTGTGTCCATCTGCCCTGGGAGCTGCTCTCTGCCGGGGCTGGCCCCCATTATCCCGTGTGAGTAACAGCAAACCACAGAGACAGAGGCAGCGCTGGCTCCGTGTGTAACCAGGCTGCTGCAGCCAAAGGGGAGCTGATCAGATACCAGACTCTTTTATCATGTTCCAGGGCACAGACAAAAGCTGGAAGACCAAGCCAAACCCTTCACCGACCGCTATGGAGAGCTGGAACGGCTGCGCCAGTCCATGAGAGTCACCCCGACAACACCCAACCCCCGCGGATCCCTCAGCACCCCGAGCCACTTCGGCTCCCAGGCTCAAACTCCAATACAAGGTAACCACCTGAGTGTCCCAGTGTCACCCCAAAACCCCCGTGCTCCTGGCATGGCTGAGTGGGAACAAGCTCTGGATGAAATTTTAGACCTGCAGTCCAGCTCTCCCCTGGGTTAAGGTGCCAGACAGGGCTTTGTGTGGGTTTCTTGACCTTGGAAGCCTTATTTGCACCCATTAAGTCACTTTTTGCACCATTATATCTGGGTTTGGAGGAACAAGTGAGCAGCAGGAGCGCGAGGGAGGTGAGAGCAGCTCCCTTTGAAGCCAGCAGCTCCTCTGACATGAAGGCAGCCGCGCTATGGTTATGCATCAGCCAGGGAGGGTGTTCCGTGCTTGACATGCTAATCCCAACGGTTTCTTATCGTTGTGTGGGTGCCAAGTGTGGTGATCCCTCGCCCAGCTCCAGCATAATTCCCCACACGGATGCACACCTGCATGGGCACACACACACACACATACACACACACAGAGACTTTGCTCTTCCCAGATCTGCCGGCGGCAAAGAGCGCCCGAGTCCCTGGGCGTTCCCCAGGAATCCGCAGCTCGCTGCCAGCACAGGGGCAGGAATTGCCACTGGAGTTACCTGACACACATCAGGCTGCTAATCCCGGGATTTCAGTCCCAAACTAAGCAAGGGATTAAAAATATCTCAGCTGCTGTGCTGCTCCTGTCTTTCTGCACAGGCAGATGCCACCAGGATGAATTAAGAGACCACTCTCCTGTCCTTTTCTGTGCTGGTTTTTCCGTGCATTTTTAGTCTTGCTGGTTCTTTTCCTTCAGAAATCAGCAGAGATATTAACAGGGCTTCAAGGAATAGCATTTAAGCTGTCTGTATTTGGAATTTTGATGAGAACTGGCCCTTCTGGGAAAGTTTCACAGGAAAAGCTCCCAAAACCTTCATGCTGTGTTTTCAGAAGGGATATGGTTGTTTGAAAGCCTCGGTGTCATTGGCAAAGAGGGGGTTTGGGGTGTAAAAACATGTTTGAAAATGTTAACCCGAACTGTAAAAGCTATGCCGCTCCTCCCAACCCAAAATTACAGAGAAAATTTAATTTATTTCTCATTGAAATGCAAATGCCCACGCTTGGAATTTTCATTGACATTAGCAGGGTTTATGAGAAGAACACGGGCATTTTGGGTAGGATTACCATTTGGGTTTTTTTAAAAAAGCAAGAGAGAGAGAGAGAAAGAGTTTTCTAGGCTTCTCCCGTTGGCCGCATCATAAAGAAAGAGATTCTTGAGGGAAGAAAAAAAGATTTGTATTTTAAATTAGCACAGCCCCCTGCAGTGCCAGAAACCCAAAGAGCGTCGTTTGGAGCGAAGAATCAGGTGATGACACAAATTCAACGACAAAAAAAATGGAGTTGGCCACAAGCTACCGCCCCTGCCAAATTCCCAAATGTCAAGTGACAGCAGGAGTGGAGACACACAAAATTAGCCTCTGAAATCATTCCTGCGGAGTGAATCCGAAGTCCCAGGAATGCTGCAAAAGGCGGTTTGTGCACGCTCTGCTCTTGGCTCCCCTCTTCCCGAGTCGGAGGAACCATCTTAAAATGACTGTGGGTTCCTCCCAGCCTAACTCGGAGCAGGACCAGCTCAGTAATTTTCATCTCAGCCCTGTCCTTTTGACACAGCTCTGGCTATGACCAATCATAACCATCATTTTAAAAACCCCTCTTTCTCTCGGCACACACACACACGGCTTATTCACAAAGATCATAATTTTTACCCGAGCAAGTGGAGCCTGACCCGTGCCAAGAACAACACAGGAGTTAACAGGCCTGTAATTCTCACGACTTGGCACGTTCTTGGGTAACACACAGGAGAGGCCGATTAGTGGGAAGCAGAAGGAGATGCCAGCGGGGAGGGGCGATGGGGCAGCCTGGGGTTCATCCGGCCCCCGCTATCTTTTATGGGGTGCTTCCCAAGGTTAATGCTTTTAGCATCCCTGTGCAGGGATTAAGAGGGGGACAGGGAGGGTTTTTTTTCCCTCCACCAGTGCCCAGCTCCCTCTGCTCATGTGCCTCCCTGTTCTGCTGACCAAGCAGTTTGCACAAACTTCCTAATCTGCTCCTGGCCAAAGCAGGCTGGGAGCTGGGATGCTCAGGAACAGCCTCAGCCACTGCTGGGAGATCCCAGCAGCTCAAATCCCTGAGCACGGCACGTGGAGTTCGGGTTTTAAGGCGGGCAGGAGACAGTGTTTATCTTTGGGAGAATTGGGGTTCTTGGGAGATGTCTTTGCTCTGGCTCAGTCCAGTCTCTCCTCCTGAGGAGGGAAAGCCGTGGTGGAGATCATGGCAAGGACGCTGCAGGGAGTGGGAGAAGGGTCTGGCCCTCAGCCACTGGCAGAGGCTTTCAGTAAAGCAGCCCCTGGAGGTTATAAATAGCCCCCATGTAAAATGATCATGCTGAGGTTAAATGGTCTCAAACCAAAACCCTCCTGGTAAGAGAAAGCCGATGGTTTCTGAAGGGCATGCCAGGAAATATGGGGGGAGAGAGCGCGGCTCTGAGGCCGAGCGGGTCGGATCCTGCTCTCTCCAGTTCAGGGTATTTCAGTGGCTCTGGCCTTGCCTTGCCCCACTCAGATGGGCAGAGACTTGATCCCTTCCCATGCCTGTCCCCAAATGGGATGGACACTGGCAGCCCTGCACACACCAGATCTCATTCCCACTCGTACTGCTCTGGGGTAAATCTGGGTTCCCCCCCTGTAGCTGTGATGAGAATCTGGCCCAGTGCTGGGCAAGTCAGACAGGTAGACCCCCATCACCATCCAGCTCTGCTTCCCTGGCTTCAACCGAGCAGAGCCTCTGTTGAGCATTTGGCCCAATGCTTCTCCAGAGAGGTCTGGAAAATCTGAGTGTTTGCAATCCCAGCTCTGCCATCCCCGCAGCGGGACACCAAGCTGTCATTAGGATGGCTCCAAATGGTTCCTTATTACGGGGCACGCCAAGCCAGAGCCTTGCGTGCCTGCTTCAGTGGAGTTTTGCCTTTTAGCTTAAAAAAATCGTGTGGCTCTCTCAGAAGTGAAGCAAGATGTTAAAGGGACTTCTGCTGCCTGCCTTCAGCTGCTTCTCAGGGCCCCCTGGCTCAGGGGAGGGGGGCTGGGGACAGACACACGTCCTCCCCAGGAGCAGCCCCCCGTTCTCTGTGTCCTCCCTTGCCCGTGTTTCGGCAGTGGCTCAGGCTGAACCATTTTGTTCCCAGCACAGCAGAGCGGGACCGCCCACGCTCGAGTTCTGTGGTGGAAACATCTTCAACCACTCAAAAGCAATTGTGTGCCTTGTCCAGCAGCATGGAGGGGCCTTGTGCTCACCAGAATAACTGCAAAGGGATTTTAGATTGGATCTCCCTGGTACCAGAGTGAGCTGTTTTGATTGATGACGCTCCCCTGCACACTCTTCTTTTGGCTCCAGAGAAGCCAAACTCCCTTGATTTCACAGGGAGGACGGTAAATGTTGGATCCTTTTGCAAGCCTCTCCTAGCCCTAGCGCCTGCTGAATGTTTTTTGAGAAACTCTGTGTTCACTGGTGAAGAGCTTCAGATCTCCTGATCTGGAATTTGCTCAGCTTCATTCCCAATCCATTACTTCAGGCCAGTGCAACACTTTTATCATCAGCAGAATGCTTCATCATATGCCTTCAAAGTAAAGTCTTTCTCTCTCTTTTTCTTTTTAAATATACATTTTTAAAGTATTACATTACTTTTAAGAAGCCTCTTGGCATAGGCAGCAAGTGCCCCTATTGTTTCCGAAATGGAACGTGGCTGCTCTGAGGTTAAATCCTGAATTATGGGCCCAGCAAATACCCTGAATTGCTGCTTCCTAATCCCTGTCCAGATTGACTTATGGTTTCTTTAAAATATCCGTTTCTTAATGGATAAAAACATTCTACCACGGGCAGAGACTAAATTGTTTCCAAAGGAAGCTAGGCAAGCATTAGTGGGAAGAAAACATATTGTGGGATCCAGCTTCAGCCTCAAAGGAAGGAACACGCTCGAGATGGGTTTCCTGCCTGCTTTCAGGCTTCTGTGTCTATCTTTAAACTGCTTTTCTGCTCCTCTCCTTTACATTTGTGATGTCCCTCCAGTGAATTTGGTCTATCTTTAAACTGCTTTTCTGCTCCTCTCCTTTACATTTGTGATGTCCCTCCAGTGAATTTGGCATGGAACAGTCACAGATGAAGCACAGAGCAGTGCTGGGCAGCAGCTTACCCCAGGACAGAGTCCAGGCACTGCCACCACTGCGTTTGTGCTGTGGATGTGTGGCCGTCCCCCAGGCACAGCTCAGGGTGCTGCATCCCTACAGAACAGCAAGGAGTCCCTCGGGATTTGCCTCAGGGGTGCCACCCTGCCCTTACCACGGGATTTTCCAGCGTGCTGGGATCTGCAGTGCCAGGCTCAGAGCGGGGTGGGGAGCCCCCAGCCCGGGCACTGCTCCTGGAGCCCCCTGTGCCATCACCCCTCCGCTGTGGGATTCCCATGGCAGACGTGGCCTGGCCCAAACCTGCTCGGCAGGCAAGGTGGTCTAGCTGCAGGCTGGGTTGTAAATCCAGCAGCTTCCTTTTATGTAGTCAGGGCTTGTTAATTTGTTTTAATACCCTTTGAATAGAGGTAAAGAGCAAAGCGCGGGCAGGGCGGAGGGGAGCGCCTGCGATGCCCGCTCAGCCCACCCACCCTCTCCAATTAGCACCGTTATTCATCAGCGCGGCGGGATGGAGCGGCGGGGACTGCGGCATGTGCCGGGCAGGGGGATGCGGGCAGAGGGGTCTGGGATGAGCGAGGCTGTGCTGGAAGCTGGGAGAGCTGGGCTTGTTTAGTCTAGCGAAGGGCAGGCGGGAGCGGAGCTGATTGCTCTGTGTAAATACATCGAGGGGGTAAACACGGCGAGGCAGAGGAGCTGATGTAAGCTCTGGAGGACACTGCAGGCAGAGGACATGGGCCTGAACTGGTTCTGCATAAATCCACACTGGATTTAGGAGCAGGGTCCTCCCCAGAAGGATGGGTTCAGAGAACTGGCGCATCCCAATGGACCTGGAAGGTTTTGCAGAGGGGGTTGAGATGCGGTGCATGATTCACCGAGCTGGGAACACTGGGAATTCCCCTGCTCTGCTACTACCCGGCGTATTTGGGGTGGGAAAGGGCCCAGGAGCTGGGATTGTGCTGCTCAGTGGGGTGGGTTTGGGGCCGTGTGTGTGTGTGCACGGCAGCACACGGCGTTCGGGAGAATCACAAAACTGAGCAGCAAACGTGCTTGGCAGTGTTGAGGTGGTGCCTGGTGATGCTGTGATAAGACCTGTTGTGTTTTGGTTTGGGGTTTGAGTTTTTTTCAGACTCTGCAGAGGAAGTCCTTGCACCCAGTTTGTGAGCTGGTTCTATCAGATACAGAGCAATGCTCATGGGCGTGTAACAACGGATGCTGTTCACACCCTCCTTTTTTTTTTCAACACCTCCCCTCCTCCCCCAAAATATATTTTGCTCTATTTTACGTGGGCTGAGAGGAAGGGGCCGTTTTCTTTTTTAGTTGGCTCTGACTTGGAAACAAATGAACTTGTTAACATACGTGACAGAGGCGTGAGAGCGTGCTTGCATGCGTGGGTGGGGAGGAGAGTGGCGCCTTCTCTAGAGATGAGCTGGGGCTTCATAGATCAGATGCATCCCGTGCACCTTCCCATGGAGATTCTCTCCTTCCCTTGGCCACCTGCCTCTCTGTGCTCCCACGTGGAGTTATTGTGATCAGGGGAAGGAAGTAGAGAGGGACAAAGATCACAAAAATGCTCAAAGATGGCTTGGAGGTCCAAGCGTGACAGAAATGGGCAGAGAAAAAACAGCCAAAGGTATATCCAGAGCAGGAATGTCTGTCCCCACTCGTCACACACATGCTGGTGTGTTATATACAGAAGCATAAAGTATCATTAGTGTTTACATTGTCGTCAATCATTGTAGAGTAAGACAGGAAAGGGGGGCTTTTTCCCCTGTGGTAGATTTTTCATGACAATTTTGCAAGGCACACATATGCGTAGAATTAGAACAGTGATCCATGGCCAGGCTGAAGATATTTTATATTCTATACGCTTGGAGAGTGCCACGCTATCAAGTTCCCTTTAAATTCCCTTTGTTCTCTGTGCGTCTCACACACTGTGAGTATTTGTTGTGTAACATCCACACAAGCTCAGGTTTATTGCTGACTGGGTTCATCAGCCACCGCGTGCTCCCCACATCTCTAAGGTGGGGACCAGGTGGTATCTGGGGTGCTGAGGAGCTGCTCAGGTTCCACACGTCGCTGCCTGGCCCCAGAAAATCTGATAATGATGGTCCTGCTGTACATCAGGCCTAGTGCTGTGCTCTGCCACGTGTCTGGGGTGAGCTGGTTTTCTGGGAACCATTGAAGCACTGAAGAGGTCCTGACGTTGCTTTTGCTGCCCTTTCTTTCCTCCAGGCAGGGTAGATGTGCTCCTGGGTTAGGAGGTAGTGGCAGCACCCACTGCTCCTCTGGGATGGATGCACATTGATCCCTAAAACCATCTGTAGAGTCCATTGCCTCATCTCCTTGATGGATTCCAGGGACTTCACAGCAGATCCACCAGCTCTGACCCCGCCAGGGTGCAGGGACCAGTTCCACTCCATCCAAGGCAGCTCCCAAACCCAACGTGGTCTGAAGGGAGGTGGCTGAACACACCCAGAGAAACCTCTGTGGTTGGCAGCCTCACGAACCAGCCCTTCCCACCTCATGGCCAGCCCTTGCCACTCTGACCCAGCCGAGGTTTGGCTCCCATCAGGGACATCTCTTTGCATTTATCTCCTGGCCATCCACCCAAGGAAAGGTCTGTATTGTCTCTGAGGCGGAGACAGAGCTGCTGTGTCACTGCAGCGCTGTTGTTTTATCTGGAAAAGGGCTGAGCAGCTTTCAAAGTGTGTTTCTATCCAGGCCCATGTGTGGGGGGGACTTGGGGGTCCTCAAAAGGTGCAAATTGCAGCTGCACAATTAAATCATGGGGTGTGTCCCGGCCTCCGAGATCCCCGGGGCAGCTCAGCCCTAAGGAGGAGACAGTGGCATTACTAATCAGGGCTTTGACCTTTACATGGCTTTTATTTAATACACATTCCACACTTCCCCAAACTCCCATCCAAAACATTGACATTTCCGCTGATAGATTGGGTCAGATTTTGGAGTAGTTGGGGGACTCAATTCACTCTTACAATGGTTAAATTCTTACAGCTAAATGGGCTTATTCAGTTAGTGCAGCAGCTGGTGTGATTTCGAGAAGAAAATAAACATTTCCTTCAAATATTTTGATTGGCAACTGGACAACTGAAGTACTCAAGCTCGGATTGCCAGGGTCCAAAAAAGCAAATGGGGGCTGGACGGAGAGTAAGCGAGGGAAAACCGTAGTAAATCCTCGGAGGCAGCACTACGGAGCAGATGTGTGTGAGATGTGCCGGGGAAAGGGACAGCAAGATGGGGTTTTTAAAGCCCATTTTCCAGCCGTGATTCCAAAGGGAATGCGGGGTCCAAGGGAGCAGCTTCACCCACTCCTTGTTTCCTGGCTTTGCTCAGCAGCTGCTTGCTCCAGGTTGCTGTTTGATCCTGGCTGTGACAGAGGGTCCTTGCTGCTGAGTTAGGTGGTTATGGAGAGTGTTAATGGCCATGTTTTATTTGGATCTTGCTGGGGTTGTTTCAGTGGAGATTTCCTCGGATGCAGGGCAGGGGCTGGGGCTGTGGGGCTCCGATCTGAGGCAGCCAGGATGGAGGGGCAGCCCTGAAGTGAAGGAGATGGGATGGAGAGGCAGCCCTAATGCGGGGACCAAGATGGAGGGGAAACCCTGAGGTGATGGAGCCAGGATGGAGGGGGTGCTGAGGTGGGGGTGATGAACTGGAGAGACAGTTATGAAGTGAAGGAGACGTGATGGAGCGGCAGCCTGGACGTGAAGGACATGGGACAGAGGAGCTGACCTGAGGTGAAGGAGACCAAGATGGAAGGGCTGCCCTGAGGTAAAGGGCACAGGATAGAGGGACAGCCCTGATGTGAAGGACACGGGACACAGGGGCAGCCCTGAGGTGAAGGACAGGGGACACAGGGGCAGCCCTCAGGTGAAGGACA
>VXBB01002195.1:48302-82444 GCA_013399915.1 Illadopsis cleaveri
CTGATCCTGAATCCTGAGAATGAGCTCCAGGGTGATCCTGAACCCCAGGAATGGGCTCCAGGCGGCTCCTGAATCCTGGCAGGGGCTCCAGGCTGTCCCTGAATCCTGGAATGGGCTCCAGGCTGGCCCTGAATCCCAGGAATGGGCTCCAGGCTGGCCCTGCTGTGGGGGGCTGAGGCCCTTTTGGAAATCAGGCTCCTGCAGTGCTGCAGGAAGGGTCAGGAGCTGCTCTGGGAGCTCATTGCCAGAACCAAATCCCAGGAAATCCAGCCTTGGGCTCCTCCAAAGCATCGATTCCCAGGCCATGGCCGAGAGGGACGGGAATTCATCGCCGTGGATTTGGGAAATGCAGATGAAGAAGAGCCTGGGCAGGACAGAGGCACCTCACTGCAGGCAACCCCTAATTAAAGGGTTCAGCTAATTCTTCCCAGTCAGGTCACCTCTTCACTCTGTCCTGGGAAAATCCCAATCCCAGCCAGGGCTGGGAGCACGTGGGTGACACCAGAGCCAGAGAAGCACCTGCTGAGGGACACCGGGATGGGACAACCACCAAAATAGTCCCTTTTGGCATTAAAAATCTACAGCTCAGCCTTGGAAAAGCAACCCCAAAAACCTTTGGTTGGGGGACACACATCTCCAGATGCAGCAGAGGTTGTTCATGGACATCCAGGAGAGATGGGAGAGGGTTTTCCCAACACACAGCCAGCCCCTGAGAAAGCTGAACAGCTCCAAATTGCTTTTAATTTAGCCTTAAAATTGTTTTTAATTCAGCCTTAAAACGGCAGCTGAAAAATCCAACGGGATCATTTCCTCCTGGACATATTTGGGAACGTATTTATTTTATATCTTGTGGAGGGAAAAAAAAATTCCAGGATGTTAGTGAGAAGCCAAGAAAGGGAAAAAAAAGAAAAAAAAAAGNAAAAAAAAAAAAAAAAAAAAAAAAAAAAAAAAAAAAAAAAAAAAAAAAAAAAAAAAAAAAAAAAGAAGGGAGGGGGAAAGAAAGAAAACAAATTTGAACTGGGCCTGTTTTCCGTGCAGTATTAAATCTCCAGCACACAATGAATCATCCAGTCCTCGGCCTAACAAGGAGGACTCCAGAAAGTCTGTAGGATGAAGGAGTCACTGGAGACTCCAAGAAATACGACAGGCTTGCTCCAAAGTGCACAAAAGGGTTTTTTTTTTAGTAAAGGAGAAAGAAAAGGGGAAAAAAAAAAAGAAAAAAAAATATCGCCCTACAACAGCTTCGTTTGTATAATCCCTCTCGGGGCTGGGGCTGGTTTGCAGCAGGGGATGGCAGGACCCAACCGAAGGAATATGGATGTGAACTTTTGTCCCAGATCCAGGCCCGTGTTTATGGTGGGACAGGGAAGGCCCAGGAGGAGCCCACAGAGCCCAGAGAATCAGGGCTGGAGTCACCAAACCTGTTCCCTGGCCCCAGGCAGCCCATGTTTACCCAGAGCAGTGTCTGGGAGCTCCAGCACAGCCTTCACCCCACCGGGGGCACTGCCCCGGCAGCTGCAGGTTTCTCCAGGCATCCAGCCCCAATCTGCACCTTTGGTTTCCTCTCCCTTGGCCAGCAGTGCCCTCCATGGGGGTTGGTGCCTCTTCCCAGGCCTTGTTCCTCCAGGTGTTGCTCCCTCTCCCTTCGTTTATCCCACCCCGGGCTCCCAGTCCCTCCTCTGGTCCCTGGAATTCCAGGAAGAGCCACTTTAACCTCTCAGGTCTGACCTTGCAGCCTCCAGCCCTGACTGCCTCGCTCAGGAAAAGCCTCGGGGAAGGCTCCAGCAGCTCTGGCCCAGCCTCTGCAGCCTCTCCCCAGGCCCAGGATGTCCTTCCTCGTGAGCAGGAGCCACATTCCTGCCTCTGGGGCTGGACACCCTGAGGGATGGAGCTGAAGGAGGATCCCTGGAGCTCCTGACACTGCCCTGGGGCTGTAGAGGGGGCACAGAACCAAGAGCTCTGCAGGGTCTGAGGAGCCCAGGAGCTCTGGCAGTGATCCCAGCACTTCCAGAGCCACGGAAAGCAGCAGAGAAGCAGCCCTGGGCACAGCAGAGAGCCCTGAGCAGGGGGCCCCCGAGGCTGCCCAGCCCCACAGGGATTTATGGAATCAGCCTCTCCTGCCCCACGGCACAGCTGCCCTTCCCTGCCCCTCCGTTCTCCAGGGTAAAACCTCGGGGTCTGCAGCAGCCAGAGGCAGTTCTGGCTCCTGGAAGGACCAACCCCTCCTGCCAGGAGCTCCTTTCCCTCTGTGCCCTGGCAGGAGCAGCCCAGCTCTGGGTTTGCCCACACATCTTGGCCAGGGTGAGCCCCAAACCCCAGAGCAGAGCAGTGTCACACCCTGCCCGGTCCCACCACGCTCCAGCTGGGGTCATTCCCCTTTGGGACACGTGGGAGGAGGAATGCCCAGCTCAGAGAGGAGCAGGGCAGGGGAAGGAGGCTCTGGAAGGAGAGGGCTGCCCTTTTTTTGGGTGGAACGGGCTGCAGCAAGCAAAAGGTGAAATTGTCACTGGGCTCAGCCCGGCCACCATCCAGGCAGCAAAACTCTCTCTGGTTTTGCTCCATCACCACCATCACAGACCCTTCTTGGAGCTCCCTGGAGTGACTTTGGTGCAGGATGGATGCACTAAAAACCTGGGGAGGGGCAGAAAGCTCAGCCCTGGGCAAGCACAAGCACAGCAAACTCGTTCCTTGGCCTTTCATCTGCTTAATAACACTCTCTGTGGCATCCAGGGAAACCTGGGAATGGCAAAGAACAGGAGCTGGTCTAAGACAGGGATCCACCTTCTCCACGTGCTCCTGGCGGTGCTGGAGCACCGGGAGCTCAGGTGGGGACAGTCCCCCAGGGAGCAGCAGCTGCTGCCACCAAAAGCCTCCACGGTGTTCAAACTCTCCTGGTTTGACTGTGTGGGAAATGGGAAGAATTATTGCCCTGATAACACCCAAAGGGTTCAGACCCAGAGAAAGCCCCCGAAAAACCCACCACAAAGCACAGAAGGACACTCAAAGGAGTCCCAGTGGCCACCTGTGGTCACCTCTGCATGCCCAGGGCACAGCTCAGCGCCTCGGGGATGTGGCAGACCCACAACGGGGACACAAACATCCCTCCAAGCCGAGCCCGGACCTCCCTGTGTTCTCCCCTCAGGATCAGCGAGAAGAACGCGGGGGATGCTGCGGGAGGGCGGCGAGAGGCAGCAGAGCCGGGCTGGGAGGAAGGCGCAGCCCCAGAGGAGGCGCCGGGAGATTCCCCGAGCCGAGGCTGACCTCCGCAGGCCGGCGGCATCATCACAGCCCCGGCTGCTCCTCGGGGCCTGGAAACATCCCCAGACCCTGCCCAGACACGGGGCCTTGCCCCTGCGGGCTGTCCCGGTGTCACCAAGGCTGGGGACACATCTGCGGGCCGGGAATTCCTGCCGCGTGTCCCGGGACGGAGACACAGGAGATCCCGGGCTGGTTCCTGCTCTCCATCCCTCTGGTACATCCAGGACTCCTCCTGGGAGTCTCCCCCACAGTTTCCTGCTGTTCTGGAAATCGGGAGGATGCAGGAGATGGGAGGTGTGCAGTGCACGGGGCTGGCAGGGATCTCCAGAGCCCTCAGGAGCACAGGAGATGCAGCCCCAGGCCAGGAGCAGATCCAGAAATCCCAACTGCCCCAAATCCACATCACCTGCCCCAACAGGTGACAGCAGGCACGGACTGTTTACACCTCTGCATTACTGGAAAGGCTTCTCCCATATCCCAATAATCAATTTGATGATTTGGTTTTCAGCTCCAAAAGAGGGGAAGATCCCATCGGTGGAGCTGACACCGAGGCTCCTGTTCTGAGAAAACCTGAGTGATCCCTGCCAGAGCCAAATCATCCCTGCAGGGCAAGGGCAGCTCCTGCCTGGCTGAGGTTTGCACCAGCAGCTGCTGCTGTGAATTCCTAGACACAGCCTCTGCCTCCTCAGGGCCCGGGGTTTGTCTGGGGGTCAGTGCCAGGTCCCAGAGTGGATCTGCTCTGCCCGTGGTGGGAAGGGAACCTGGCAGGGCCCTCATGGAAGAGCAGCTGGAGCTGGTGTTTGAGGACACTGGCCAGGTGTGCCAGGAGCTGCTCCGTGTCCCTGACCCCACAGCCTCTCCCCAGGCCTTGGGGTCTTGCTGAGCCCCATTTCCCAGCATTTTCCAGCTGCTGGATTCCCTCCTGGCCCTTTGCACGGGAGGTTCTGCTGAAGCAGAGCCCAGCTCCTGCAGGCACGGTGAGATCAACCCTTGGGAGCAGCAAAACCAGGGCAGGACCCTGCAGAGGGGCTGTTCCACCCCAAACACAGCTTTGCCCCGGGGTCAGGGCTGGGGAGCTCTGCCCCAGGCTGGGACTCACCCCAGGGCACCCTGAGGCAGCTCCTGCCCCCAGGGGAGCTGGAGGGACCCCCAACGATGCCGTGGAGCTCAGCTCCTCCCAGGAACCAGCCCCGACTTGCCCGGGATTCAAGGCCCTCTCTTATCTTGTGCGGCAGCTCGGGCTCGTTGTGAAATCTCCCCACTGGAGATGTTAGCAGCCAGGATTTATGGCTTCTGTAGTTTCCCTTTCATGGCTCCAGCTGGGGAAGGGCTGGCGAGGGATGAAAGGTGCTGCTGCTCCTGGAGGGATGGCAGAGAACACTTCAAAGGCTCCCGAGACACCGAGTCGCGTTGGGATCCTGGGGATCCTTCTCTTCCACAGCTTCCAGCAGCTTCTGCCTCCTCAAGCACGGCCTCAAAACCATCTGGAGCCAGAGTCAAGCACCTGCAGCTCAGCTCTGGAGCAGGAGCTGCCCTCAGGAGCCCCCAGCAGGTTTCTCATCAGCCCCTGACAGTGAGATGCCAACTGGCTCAGGCAGGGCAGCAGCCACCACACACACAGAGGTTTCACAGGAAAGATGAGCAAGTTTTGCTCCTGAGGGAAGTCTGGGTTGGAGGGGAAGGCCAGAAGGAGCCTGAGAAGGGATTTTGGCCCCTGATGCCTCTGGATAACGGCCCCCTCGGGCAAGCCACGCTGTGAGAGGCTTTGCTCATGTGCATCTTTCACTGCCTGGGACAAATCCCACTGGGATAAAAGGATCTCAGAGTGCCTGAGCTGGGCTGTCACACTCTGGTGCCTGCAGGGACCCAGGGACAATCTCCAGCCTGTGAGCTGCCTGCAGGGGTGCAAAATTTCCCTCCTCAAGGAAGCTCACAGAGAAGAATTCACCCACAGGCCAGAGCAGCATTGCTGCACACACCTCCTTGGGTGCTGACTCTGGCTCCAAGGCCACAAAAAGCTGGGAAATTAAAGCCCCATGAAGAAATCTCACCCTGAACATTTCAAACCCACCAAGCCCATGCACAGAGCCTGCAGTAAATGTTCCTGTGCTGTTGTGGATCTGATTCCTGGGTGAGTGGGTGCAGCAAGATGAAGAGCCAGGCACTGCCTTAAAAACACCCAAACACAGACTGCAGGAACTCCCAGGCCCTACAAGAGCCACTGCCTGGGGAAATTCAAACTCAGCAGCAGCTGAAGCAGCACATGCCTGCCCACACTTTAAATCCCCAAAAGCAGGAGCTGTGAAAGCTCCCAGCACTCTCCTGCCCTCTGTCCTTGCCTGGGCATCCTGGCTCCTGTGCCACAGGTGATGCCACCTGGCAGCCAAACAGCAGCTGGAGTTGTCCTGGGTGACAGAGAGAACAGCACAGGCTCCAGTCTCCAGCTGTGCTCCAAAAACATCCACAGCAGCAGCCCAGAGATCCAGACCAACCCTCTCTAGCTGGATGGATGGAAAAACTCAGCTCCAAGGCACAGAGCAGGGCTGGGCACTCCCACAGCTCTGGGACCCTGCTGGAACTTCACTCCCAGCAGCCAGAGGAGCTGATTAACTGCAGTCACTGTGAGCAGCGCTGCTAAAAAAAGCCAATTTCCTCAGAGCACCTGGCCTTGTCCTCAGGCAGCCTCCAGGGCAGCGACCTCAGCTCCCCTCTTCACCCCAGGAGGCTCCTGGCAGGAGGTGCAGCAGTGCTGGGGCTCGTCTGGAGCCACACGGGAGGGTTTGGGCCAGGGCAGCTCCAGCTCTGCCCCCCAGAGGGTCCCCACCCACCTCCCAGGGGGAGATGATTGCAGCTACAGATGGGGAATCCCACCAAAATCTTCCAAAGGAAATTATCTCTTTGGATTTTTTAAAATGAAATTAATTGAAATGGAAAAAAAACCAGCCAATCAAGGCAAGGGGAATAGTTCACCCCACATTTAAATAACCCTGCATTTTCACAACAAATGGGAACAGCCTGCCTGACACAGACAAGAAATGAACTCATGGCCTCAAAAGTCAACTCCAGGGATCCAGATCATCCCATTCCTCATTAGGCTCTTCCCAACAAGAACTTCACCCCAAAAACAACCTCCAACAGCTGTGGAGGAGCTCCACATGGCTGTTCACAGGGTCCAGCTAAAGGCAGCAAAGCCTCAGGCAGGAAATGGTTCAAGAACACAACTGGGGGGTCTCTTCATCTTTTTCCTGGCAGCCCCCAGAGCCAGGAGTGTCCAGGAGCTGGAGTTCCCCTGGGAGAGCTGAGTGCACACAGCAGGATGAGCACAGAGCAGCTGGGAGAAGCTGTTTGGAGCTCCTGGGCTCCCTGCAGGAGGGACCCTCCTGGGGCTGCTCTGCATCACAAACAGCTGGAGAGAGGCAGCAGCAAAGTTATGGAAGTAAAGGAGAAAACCAGGAGAAGCTGAGGATGGAGGGCGCTTGATGGTGGAATGGGGAGCCAAGACTGAGCAGGACCCTGACCCACAGCAGTTCTTGTCCCTCTGGACAAAAAGAAGAGAAAAAACCCTACAAATAACTGGTTCTGCTGCTTGTTCTGCTCCCACTCCAGGCACCAACTTTCTGTAAGACACAGAGCAATCAATCTCTGCATGGTCCAGGTCTCAAACCCCCCTGGGCAGGCCTGGCAGTGCACAGCAGATGAAAGCAGCCCCTGCTGCTGAGCCCTGCCCCACTCCCTCCCTGCAGCCTCTCCAACCTGCTGCCTTCAGTGTCTGCCTGCCCCAGTCAGCATCTTTAATCACTGGGGATCAGTTAGAGTTAGAACTTTGCTGTGCTCTGCACCCAGAGCTCAGCCCCAGAGATGATTTCTCCTCTCCCCCACACGTGGACAGGGATGTTTTCACCAGAGCTGCCTCCAGACTCATTAGGAGGAGCAGTATCACTTTAATCAGCCTCTTTAAAATAAGAATTCCGTGTGCAAACTGACAAAGTCATTCCCTGGGTCCTGCCAAGCCCTTTGCCGTAGGCAAGGAGCTGAGACGTCCCTTAGCATCAATTTTGTTTGTTTATTTATAAAGTTCACATGTTTGATCTTTGTTTAGCAACCGTTTTCATCTCCCTGTCCGGTGGTAAGAACACAGCAGTTCTTCTCTTGAGTCAAAGAATCATGAGTTCTCTTCTCCCAGCTCTGGAAAACATCCAGCACCAGCCTGGAGAGCTCATCCCAAATTTGTCCAGGCCCAGTGGGGAGAAGGGCTGCTCCCCTCAGCCATGCCAGGCTCTGGCTGTCCCCTGAAATTAAAGCTTTTCATTAATTACCTCGTGACTAATTGACCTCCATGACTGTGATCACTTTTAACCGTGTCCATCACGACCCCAGCTCGCTCAGCCACAGCTTCTGGCAGTCCTGGAAAAACACTAACCCAGATTAAAAACCACTCTGGTGCTGCCAGAGCTGCTGGATTTCATTTGAAAGGAAAAGACAGCAAAGAAACCCAAACTGAAACTCTGAAATCCAGGAATTCTGTAATGGGATCAGTTCAACCTCAGCTCCTGAGATGGACACTCAAGGGATAAGGTTGAACTAAGCTTGAGATATTTATTTTTTTGATGTCTTTTTAATCCAACCTCACACATCTCTGAAAACCTGTATTCCATAGAAAAACAAGCTACCATGACCTGTTGTTAACTTTCCACTGAAAATCTGAAAAAAATAAATCTCACTTCTCCTAAAGAAATTGTAGAAAGTAATTATTTTTCTTAATTTTAAGGAAGTTCTAATTTTTCAGGGGCACCACAGCTGTTAGAAATAACACTAATTCTGCCTTAAATCACATCACCACTGGAAAAACCCTAAACCTGAAGGCCAAAAATGGAGAATATAATTACTAATAAATTGTATTGTGTAGTTCAGCCCATCACCTGGCAGTCCCGGGTTACCCACAAAATCTTCAGAAATAAGAGAAAGATCTGCTTGGTAGTGAAAATATAATTTTATTTAACAATAGCTGCCAGCAGTATACTGGTATATCTGTAAAAGATGTTCCAGAAAGTGAAAGACATAAGCAAACTACAACAAATTGTATCAACTCTTCAAGTATTTCTGCAAACCACGCTCCAACCCTTGATGTCCTGTCTGGGGAGTCTCCATCCCCTCCTCCTGCTCCCACCCCCTCCAGAAATGAAACATAAGAGTTGGTGGCACAGGCTCTGAGGCAGATGGAGCATTTCTCACTTGGGTTACAGCCTTCTCCTGAAAAAAAAATAATTCTCTGGATGTGTTCAGCTGGTTGTGAGTGGCAAAGGGAGCAGAGTTGGCTGCACTTCACCACTTTTTGTTCTGCACCCAGATAGGCATCGGTGGGTTTGGCTGCAGCAGCTCCCATTTATTCCTGTCTGTGCTCCTTTGATACCAAATGCTAATTTGCTGCTTTAGCATAAAAATCTGATTACATCTCTCTCCTTATCACGGAGCTGCACGCAGCTCTCGATCCGTTTGGACATGCCCAGTGTGCAGAAAACAGGGATTTGATGGGAAAATGCAAAGCTGAAAGCTGGGACTGCCCCTGTGGGACAGGGAGGAGATGGACAGGGAGGCTGTGGAGGGGATGGAACTGTTCCACAAATCCCACACACCTCGGGTTCAGCAGGCAGCCTTTCCACAGCAGGGATCTCTTCAAGAAGGAAAGCTTAGTTAAGGGGAAAAAATCAAACAAGAATGCACCTAGGATAATCTGTTCTCCCACACAAAAACAGGGTGCAGGTGATGGATTTTCCCTTTGTGTTCAGGAAATACACAAGTCACCTGTTTTAATGCGAATTTAAGCATATTTCAGCTTGAGAATAAAGCAAGTTATTCAGCATGCTAATACATGCAACCAGCTTGCAAACTTGGAATGCCTACTTGAAAGGGTAACTGCTGTTTTTAAATTGGAGAAGGGGCTAGAAGCAGCATTTTAAATTTAAACAGGGGGTAGATTAATTGCTGTTTGATGAAATTAAAAATGCATTTAAAGATCAGATTGTAAACAAGTTGACAGAAGTCAAGAATTTACATAGTTATGAAAGGGCTTTTTTTTAATTAGCGTGGAGCTGGTGATTGGGGCCAGATGAAAGTGCTCTGCCCACAGCAGACGCTGCCGTTCCCCGCTGCTCTGCAGGGATCACCTACAGAGCTGGGAGCTGCTCCTCTCAGCCAGATTCCTGCTCTCTGCCCCAGCCAGGAGGGGCTGGGCAGCTCCTGCCACAACAAAAACTGCAGCAGGAAGCCTGAGAGACAGCCAGGACAGATGCCAGGGCCAAGCTGGTGCTCACTGGAATTCCACCTCCCAGGGAAAGGCTCCGCTGAGCCCAGATAAGGAATCCACTGGTCACAGACAGAGCCTGAACTCTGTTTACAAGCTCTCAGACACAATTAAGACACTGAGGGAGAAGGAGAATGGTTTGGAGGCTGCCTGAGCAGCAGAGGGAATGGATTATCTCCAGGAGAAGCTAGTGTTTGAAGAGGTGGGGGTTTGCTTGCAGGAACTCCTGGCTGTGGGTGCCCTCTGCACTCCAGGGATGATTCCCTGGGAAAGGGAGCACAGCCTGACTCCTACAACCCCACCAACACAATTTCCAAGGGCCATCCTGATCTCTTTTTGAAAGGAGAGCTGAAAACTGAACAAAGATATGCCCACAAGCACGTGCTTCCTGCAGCTTTGTGAACTCTACCATGGCAAAGAGCACCAAACCCAGGAGGGTTGGCTTTGGGCTTTTTTCACCCTATCTGTCATTAAAAATGCTGTTTTTTAAATTAAAAAAGTCATTCCTTTTTCTAGATGTCACGTTGCAGCAGAGACTGAAGCCCTACAGAGGATTCTTATGGCTGAGGAACTTCATTCAGGAGGGGAACATGACATTAGAATACAGTAATTATTTACGGGCTACAGTTCAGGTTCTCCTAACCAGGTCCCTCCCCAGGATTTCCCCTCTGTGCCTGAACATTCCTGTAACAAACCAGAACGGGGATGAAGTGTTTCTAAGAGAGTTGCCTTTGCAAGAGCTGTGACAGGATTGCTGAGTGCCTTTACATTGGGATTCTAGCTCTAGGAAGGCAAGGCAAGGCACCACAAGCCAGGTATACAAATATGGATCTGGTTCTCGACCTCTTCTATGTCCAACTAACTCCATGGGTACATAAAGTAGCAAAAGCAGGATGCTTAGAAAAGTCAGGCTGGTTTTCACAAAGCCAGTGCTTACCAAAAAAAAAAAAAAAAAAAAAAAAAAAAAACAAANATAAAAAAAAAAAAAAAAAAAAAAAAAAGAAAAAAAAAATTAGTGTATAAAAGTGTTTATGTGAGCATTTCCACGTTATTGCAGAATGTTAAATATTCCATGAACAACCTCGCAGGAATAGCACTTTCCAGCTTCTAAAATCAGTTAAATATAAAAGTATCTTTACAAAAAAATAGGCATATAAGTCTAGAATTCTTTGGAGTTGTTTATGATGGTCTTTTAAAAATAACCTAGCAGTTTATTTCGTGCATCAAAACCATTAATTTTAAACAAGAAAACTATTCCCTGGTTTAGAAACATTTGAAAATTGCTTTTTAAAAAAAATTGTAGTGCTATTCCTCAGTGTTGCTGTAAAAAGATTTAAGTATAGTAGTGCAATGATTATGAGTATGCAAAACTGCAGTTCAGGTGCACAGAAACAACTGGGATAAATTCAATGGACAGGACTGGATTCCACCACCATTTCTTTACAAAATTCTCAAATTTCCTTTCAGGAAAACAAACAAACAAACAAACCCTACTATCATTTAAGGCAAATGTTCTCTTTAAAGGTCACTTTAGCTTTCTTCAGGGAAGAAAGGGCATTAAAAAGTTCCCATTTCATGGCTCTCAGTCCATTTTGCATCACTAATCATTGCACTGCTATTCCCCACCCAGAGTTAGGACACTACAGTTTCCATGGATTTGGGCTATGACAGAACAGATTTTTAAGTAAAAATCACCAAAAAGACCTATACAAAACAAAAAGGCTCTTAACTACCAAAAAGAAAGCCACTTGCAATTCTTAAGGTGAACAAAAGGGCAGCTTCCAACTCTGCTGTTTCCTGATGGTAAATCCTGACAATTATTTCTTTGCTGCAAATCAAAATTCAGACAATGCAGGTTATTTAATGTCCTCAAGCTCTTGAAGACACAATAAACATCAGCTCTGAGCTTTGAGCTTCCTGCCCCAGCTCTCAAGCCTGGATTCAAACTTCCCTGATGCTGAGGTCATTCAAATCCAAGGTTCACATTGAGTCCATTCTCAACCATTACCGTGACTTCAAATCCAAGAGATTAAAAAAAAATACAACAGAACAAACCAACAAAACATTGCCAAATATTTTGCAAATGGCTCTTTTGGCTACTAAGTTCCCTTCTCTATGTAAATAGGATAGACAAGCAGGTACAGTTCAGTGTGTCACAGGTATGACAGGTGTGTTCAGATCTTCTGGAAAAGCAATAAATCCCAAAATACATAAATATTCCTTGTACCATACAGTGAGACAGGATCCTAAACCAATTCCTGGACAAATCATGGACCAAATGTTTACAGAGAAAAGCAGCAGGGGCAAGACAACCCTTCACACTGAAGAATTCCAGAGTCACCCCAGTGCAACAGGAACACGACTGCATCGATCATATTCAAAGGCTGTGAGAGGAGGTCAGGAAATGACAAGCCTGTAATTAAAGTCTGCAAACTTTAGGTAATTACTGTACCTGGTCTATCCACCGTGACTTGGAGTAACTGCGAGTTCATGCACAAAACAATTGCTATTGGATATGAAAAGAGCAGTCTGTTAGAAGCATTGTTATGGGATATGCAGGACGTCATCCTTTGCAAGTGCTGATTACTTGGTGAGTCTCTTGGCTACATCACTGTAAGCTATCTCAATCTCCTTGTCTCCAGGACAGGTGTTGGTGAACTCATCCCTGCTGTAGGCATTTGTCAGGTATCTCCAGATCCCTGTCATCTCCTTGGGAATCTCGAAGTTGCGGTATTTTTTGGCCACCACCTGGAACGGAAGAATTGCCTTATGAATTTACGTCTTTAATTTAAAACGCTTTTCCAGCCCTTGTCAATCTCTTGTGAAGTTATCCTGCTGACTTGGGACACTTGGAATAACTCCTGAAGTTTCCAGAGGCTGTTCCTGAGGGATGCTCCTGCCTGGCTCCCTTTGGGGTTGTCCTCAGCCAGGGAAACTCCTCTGCAGCCAGGCAGAAACTGAGCCTGTGGCTCCATCTGCAGTACAGAACTGACACAGAGCACACTGCAGGCAGGGAGAGGAATCAAACCACACTGCTGTGGGCACATCTGCACTCCTGTGGTTATCCCAGGCTGCCTCTTCCGAGGTTCCACGTTGGTTTTTTTACACAATCCCTTTATTTCCCACAGTGTCATTTACTTTGTTCTGGAGCAGTTTCCTCTACAGAAGTGAGCAGACACTCACTTCAGCCATTACCTGCTCACCTGCTCTTCACCTTCCTCCTTTTTGTGAGCTCTGCAGCTCCCTGAGACCACGGGCTCAGTGAGGGAAATGGGGTTTGGCTGCTGCCATTCCAACCCTCTGCTGCCCAACCTGCCCACAGCTTCACCTCTGCTCAGAGCCCTTGTGAACCACTCAAACCTTGCACAATTTCAGGTGTTAACAGTGCAGCTGAGCTTCCAGACAGCTGAAATCAGCTGTGCTCGGGAATGTCACACACCACAAATATTTTCTCCTGCATTTTTCCTGGAAACCCCCCAGGTTTTACCTTGACAATGTGCAGTTTGGGCAGCAGGTTGCAGTCGGCCAAGGTCATCTCGTTGCCGTCCAGGAATTTGCGGGTGGAGACCGTGACGTCCTCCAGGCTGTTCTCATCAATCTCATCAGGGAGAGGGGAGTTCAGGTACTCATCCAGCTTCTGCAGGGTTTTCAAGAGGCCACGTTCTAAGGCTGCACAGGAAGGGATGATTCCAAAACAGGTATTAAACTGAGACTGGTACAGATGTGAAATACAAACCCCACATCCCTGTGCTGCCCAGAAACACTGGAGGGTTTGTAACCCTTGGTCAGTTTTTGTGGCCACAGCAGTGCTGGAGCTGCCTCTGTGCTCACCAGAACACTGAAACTGGATCAGAATCTCTTTAAATATCCCACAAATGCAGGTTATTTAAAAGCTGGCTAATACAGGAGTTTGCACTAATTT
Source organism: Illadopsis cleaveri (assembly GCA_013399915.1). Classification (NCBI taxonomy): domain Eukaryota; kingdom Metazoa; phylum Chordata; class Aves; order Passeriformes; family Timaliidae; genus Illadopsis; species Illadopsis cleaveri. The sequence goes on from VXBB01002195.1 coordinate 61,784, forward strand.
AAAATAGTGTAAGATTGTCTACAAGGGTTTATTTTTGGTTTAAAAAGTGGCTTATGTCAGTTTCTTAAGACTGTGCCTAACTGGCTTTAAACTGATTAGAATTAAGCTATGCTGAGGTTTATATACATTTAAACATAATCTGTTTAGTGTCACATGCTCAGCAAACAGCCCTGACCAAACCCAGAGCACCCAGGCTGGTGCTGGAATAGAGCAGGATGTGGAATGTAACAGCAGCTTCATGGAATGCAGCAGCAGAGGGCAGCACACCCCAGAAAATCCCCATTTATTTTCCAAATGTTTACAAATATTTTGCATCTCTCCCTTTGAAGCGCAGCAGAAAGGAATCCTGATTCCCTGAGTTTGGTTTTCCCTCTAAGTACTTTGAGGACAAAATTGATTTGTACTGAACTACTTAAAGGCCCAGCTGTGAGTTCTTTACCACTTATTGATCCCTCATGTGAAATCTCCTGTTTTCCCTCCACACAGAAAGGTTTTAATCCTTTCATGGAAGTGACACAAACTAAGCTTAGCTCAGAACTCTGACTGGAAGCCCTCAGTCCTAGAGAGGTGAAATAAGAGCAGCAAACACACAGAAATTCAACCACTGGGGCAGGGCACAAACTCTGCCTGAAATTTGCTTCTGGATGTTGAAATATTTATCCCTGATTCAAAAGTTTTGAGTGGCTGTTGCACAGAGAAGATCCAATGCCAGGGATATTCACAAACCATGCACATCCCACAGAAATTCTGATTGAACTGAAGTTTCTCTTTCAAAGGTTGAAATGTTTGACATTACATTTAAATAAGATTTTAATTGATGAAACTCTCAAGTGTCTCATGCAGCTCAATCTGTCAGGGAGACCCTTCCCACAAAGCTGCTCTGAAAAACACAAGCCAGGGAAAGCAGGAGTGCACTGTCCCCCCAGTGACCCACCTTCATTAGCTTCTGGTCTAGAGTTCTTGATAAATGCAGAAAATTTGGCAAATATATCCATTCCAGCAGTGTTGGATTCTGGATGCTTTGGTGAGAGTTTCAGGTACCTGCAAAGCAGCAAGGAGCAGTTCTACAGCACATTTAGCAGAATGGGGCTCATTATCTATTAACTGGCACAAAATGGCACTTTGGTACTAATTTATGCTTGTCCAGGCTTGTAGTGTCACATCCTAAGGTTTTTAAACCCTCTCCAGAGGGACACCAAAGCACATTTCTGCTTTCTGAACCAGACATTTGGTACAAGCAGGGGCACCAGGATTAATCCAGTGCTGCCAAGGGGGCACAGCACACATCTGTAAGCAAAACACAGGGTTTTCCATCTCAATTAACACCAGAGAATTATGGACTCCACATCTTTAAAAAAACCCTGAAGTTTTGCCATGCTAAAAAGACAAAACAGTTCAGTCTGCTAAAGGCAGTGCCTGGATCTGCCTGCCAGCTGAAGAGTAGAAAGCCAAGAGTCTGCAGAGAGTTTGAACACATTAAAAAACATCCTCACTGTAGTTTAGGACTAAGTTTGTACAGCAGACTTATCTTCATTTGCATTATTTGGACACAAATGTGCCTGTCACCAAAAGGGAGAGTTTGAAAGTGCAGAAAGGATGACTGGGATATACAGAAGATTATTTTTAAATAATCTTAAAGAGAAAACAGTTTTTGATCTGGAGCTGAGGGGAAGAAGGTATGACAAGCAAGAACTTCTATGTCTTCAGTTTATTGATGATATTGAAGAGTATCTTAATTAGGGCAGAAATGCCCTGTGAGAACTGTGCCTATCCGAGGTGACAAATCATCAGTTTAACACTTACTTGGGTGGGGCCAGAACATCTTCCAGGAACTCTTCAATCTTGTTCACATCTGTTCTCACCTCCCCGTTGTATGTGATGAAGGGTGGGTGGGTGCCTGGAGCCAGATTCTGAAGGTCTGCTGGTTTCCTGGGGTGAGATGTAAACCCATAAAGAGTAAACAAGAGACAAAATTGCATTGCTACAACCACAAAAACACTGCTGAGGTTTTCACATCCTCAGTTTTAAATAGACACCACCAGTCGTCTTTCTAAAAAGTGTGTTTACAACTAAACATTTTGAATACACCTGCTAACAATTAATTTAAAACAGTTAAAAACAATTTCCTCCTGCCCCTGGCTGTGTTTATTCTCAAATCAATACAGTGTTGACTAGAAGAGGGGTATCTATACACACACCACACTCTCTCCCTCTTTCCCCAGCCCTACAGAATAGTTTATAAATAGCATAATCTGTGCTAATCCTCCCCCCTCACACAGAGCTGCCCTGGAAAGAAGCAACTCTGACACAGCCCAGTGTATAAACCATTTATTACATGCCCAAGGAGTTTGGTCCCAGGCAGGCTGACAGATGCTTGAATGTTTAAAATGTTAAAATTAATGTTAAAAATGTTTAAAATTAAGCTTCAGTTTCCCCCAGTGAAAAAAGGGTATTTACAAACAAGAGCAGCACACCTGGGAGAGGAATCCCCATTAGGATTAGACATGAGAGAAACAGCAAAAAGCTGAAATACTCAGCCATTTTTAGCTCTATTTCTAACTAACATTTCCCTCAGGCTGGAAATGAAAAATCCACCTCCTGCTGGCCCAGCTGAAAACTCTGCCAAGGTAAAGCTGCCCCTTGGTTCCTGTGTGAACAAATCCAGAGTGCACCACAAACCCTGAACTGGGGCTGAGCCTTGTCCAGCGTGGCCACGTTCCTGAGCCAGCTGCAGGAATGCAGGAACTGGATTTACTGGAAATGAGCTGCATTTCCAGAAATCCTCCTGACGGCACCAGACAGGGAAACTCAAGTGGTGACATCCACAAATCCAGTCCTGCAGGGCAGCATGAGAAAGCAGCACGTTCAGAGAGAGCAGCTGGACTCTAAACTGAGCCCAGCTTACAAGTCTATCTCGTTTTCCATTTATTACAAAATTAAGAACCCCTGCCAGAATTGCATGTCCTGCCCACTGCTGCCCCTTTTACAGAGCCAAAGTGTTCTTACTTGTAAGACTGAAGGAGAAAAGTGATTTTCATACTTTAGAATATCCCACACCCTGCTTTAAACCAGGGGATGGAAACCTTATGAACACAAGAATTTAACTCTTTTTCAATTTTTAAGCTTCCGAGAAGTAATTTCTCACTAAGAGTTGCCACCACTCTCTCACTTTTAGGATTTAAAGTCTGTCATCGGGTAATGCTTTAAGTAGCTTAACACTTCATTTAAATACAGCTTTGTAACTCCCAACAATTACAGGAAGTCATCGTGGCTCCCCTCCAGTTCCCCATGTTAGCCAGATAAAATTCCTCAAAAGGAATGTTATTTTAAAAACAAACAAAGGGCAAGACCACCGGATCTGCAGGAATACCATCAAAGGCAAGCTTTAGTTCAAAACCAGATCATTCCAAAGAGCTAACCAAACAAAGTTTTCCAAAGAACCAGAGTGCATCTCAGAGCACTTCATTCCTCCAGTCAGACCACCTGGATCTTTCTAGAGAAAGAGAAATTAAGATCCCACAGGCCTGGCCCAAACATAAATCAGGGTTTGACTTCCAGTTTGCTGCTCCTGCCAGGAGATTCTGCTTTAGCACAGCCCTTGGAGCACAAGCACACAGGAACAGCCTTAAAAGGCTCAGAGTACAAATTCCCTTAACAGTCAAACAAGGAGGCAATTAATGTAACAGTGACGTTTTACTTCAGAGATAAAGCTGGAGAGCTTAAAAAACAAACCAAACCCAAACAAAAAAAAACCCTTCTGTAGCCACTCCAAATAACTCCAAGATGGTTTGTGCCTACCCCAAAGTTTACCAGGGGTTTGGGAGGCAGGGCCACATTAATTATCTGGCCATCACTACCCCCAGAGTTAAGGTGTGAACACCTCATGGCTGTGCCACAAACCAGAATAGTAATTAGCATGCAAATTATTTCTTGTACAGCAGACAAAACCCAGCCCCTAAATGTAATACATGTACAAATTACACAAATACTGCACTGAGGAGCTGAAGAATAACATGGGGAAAAGTCAGCACTAAAACCCCAGTTCCTCGGCAGTGTTTCACACTGCTGAAGTTGGACTCACCTCTGGGTGGTCTTTCAGATTTAATTTTAATATTTCATATCGTTATTTAAAGCTTTGCCTGTCAAAGGAACAGCAAAAACTCCAAATGAAGATGCTTCACACGGGGTTTCAGCCCTCAGCTGAAGGCAAGCTGGCCCTGAGTGCTGTTCCAAGCCCAACAAATGGTTTGTGCACTGCAGCTCTGCTCTGGCCTCCAGAACAAGCCAGAGCTCTGAGCACTGAAATGAAAAAAAACAGAAGGGAAGAATGAAGCCTCTGTGTGCCCAAAGAGAGGGAAGAAATGCCTGACTCCTTGCAGAGGGTGGGACTGCCCTCCTCCTTTGCCTATGTGCATATTTTGTGTGTTGAGAGCAGAGTTTGGAGCTGCAGAATGTGCCTTTGTTAGCACGGGGCAGTCATGGAGGGGGAAACACACGGCAGAGCCAGGCAAGGCAGGCTCAGATCTTCCTGCCTCTCAAGTCCCTCACTTGTGAACTTTTGTACCCAACCATGACCTTTTCAGCCTCACAAACAGACAGAGCTGCCCTTGCTGTTGTGCAGCACTGATGTTATGAGGCAGAGGCAAGCAAAGCCTCTTTTTTCCTGGTTTTGGCCAACAAAAGAAATTCAGTTGTTTAAAACAAAAACTGCTCTGCTCTTGGAGTTTGTGTCTAACAGGAACAAAGAGCAGAGGAGATGATTGGCTTGAACAATGTGCTCATAAAAGCAGCTTTTTGTGGCAATATTAAGGCACCACCTAACATCTCTTATCTTTCTGGCAGTGATAACAAGGGAAAGCAGCTCCATCTGATATCAAACATTTCCTTTAAGCACTCAGCTGGATGTGATGTTCTGCAAGCTGCACTGCTCTGCCAATGGGTATTGATCAATCCTCAGCGTTAAAGTTGTATTTGTGGACATTTAAATAAAGTCTAAAAGGAATTAAGTTTGTATCAATATCTATCCCAAGCTCAGTTAGCTTCAGTGGTCCTTTTTTTCCTTTCCCAGAGAACCCCTTCAGTGCCCAACACAAAGGTGGTTTATTTGACCTATTCCCCTGCAGATCTTTAATTTTGCACTTATTTTGTGTTTTCCCCTCCTCAACAGAAAAAAAAAAACAACAAACCTGAAAGAAAGCTTTCCTTGTGTAAGGAAGGTCAACTTTAAACATCTGCAACCAATTTATATACTAAAAGTTAGTCTTACATCCCATTCCCCCATCCAATTAACTCCAAGTTGCCAAGGGGACACAAAATAAAGGCAATTCATCAGGAATATTTGGCATTTTAATGATATCTTAACTGGTTCAGCAGTAAAAAAACCTTCCAAGCCTAAAATATCCCTGTCCACCCCCTCCTCCTGCCCACCCCAGTAACTGCAAGAGGTTAAACAACCCCGTCATTAAAGGAAAAGGAAATCCCAAACCACCAAGAGCCCACAAGTTCTGCCCCTGAGTTTGCACAAACCACAGGCAGGGCTGGGTGGAAGATGTGACACATTTGGTTTATGGAGCTGGCAGCACAAATATTTGCAGGGAAATCCCAGACTGGCCAGAAAAGCTCCTTGAGCAGCTCCAAATGCACCCAGAGCTGACAAAAGCTGCTTTCTGCCCCTCACCACACATGGAAGTCTTTAACACTCCTTGAAGCAGCAACTCCAGTGGTTTTTAAAACCCAAATAAGTCACCTCCCTCAAAAAAAATCCCAAGAGGTGAAGTCCAGCAGGGTGATTTCTCCCTTCTATGTTGGATTCAGTGCAGAACACTGTGTTTCTGTTGGCTTTATTCCTGAAATTCAGGTTTGGAGGCACTGGCAGCCTCCTCTCTCTGCAGAGCTGTGACCAACAGAGTTTTCCATCAGTGCTGGGAAAACATGACTTCACACCCAAAGCAAACACAAGGCCCCTGCTGAATTTAGCACTTCCATAAAAAAGAATGCCCAGCCTGAGGAAATTCAGACTCCTGGATTGTCTTTCTCACTGCTTTTAACCACCAAGGTACTCATTTCACAGAGGAGTAGTTGCAATTTAGGTGACAGCTTCAGGACTTATCTGGCTGACACTGAACAAAGGCAGGAAATTCTCTATTTTATTCCTACACATTTTGTTTGGATTTGCCTCATGGGCAGGTATATTCGTTATTATTGCAAAATAACCAAAATTAAAAATAACCATAATTAAAAATGTTAAGAAAATGAGGAGGCTGCACGTTGTTTGTGACAATTATCCATCACTGGAGATTTGACCAGAAGGTGGCTGACTAAAAAATTATCCATCCCCACTTAGGGGATCTTGATGTGAAGTCAGTAAAGGAAGAGTCAATATTCAGTTATAAAAGACTTGGTGTGAGTTTTACAGAAGAGCATCACTGAACAAATTCAAAAGAACTTATCAGACCCCTTATTTTTGGTTAAGCTATCACTGAATGCACCATTTACATCCAGGTTGTCTCAGTCATTTATTAGGACAGACTTTAATTTCAGAAAATCAGCCTGTGAGCCATAAAAGCTTTGTTCCACCGAGGGTGCTGAACTCCTGCTGCTCCAATAAATCAAGTGTTTCTTACCTCTTGAGGTCCACTGTTGTGACACTGAACACGACTCCCTTGAGCCACAGGATCATGAAGAGTCTCTGGGAGAAGGGGCAGTTTCCTATGCTCTCACCATCACTGCCAGCCTGCAGGACAGAGCAGAGCATTAGTGTGGGCAGGGCTGGGCCACCTCACAAACACTGCAACATCCTCACTCAAACACACACTCAGCACAACTGAAATGGCCACATTTGTCAGGTTTTCACTTGTCATGTCCTCTAGCTGCTCAAAGGATGTACAGGACAATATTTCAGTTCTCTTTGACCCTGACAATGCTGCAGCTGCCCTTGGCAGCTGGACATCCTCCTGTGAGCAGCCACACCTTCTGATGGCCCTTCTCCAATGTCAGTGCTGTTCTTTGCTCTTTATTATTCTTTTTTCTTTCTTCTCCAAGCCATGGCTAATTAATTGGAGTCACCTTCCAGTTCAGTGCTTCTATCTCTCCCTGTGCAGTGCTCCAGGGAGCCAACTGCAGCCAGGGACTGAGAATTGATTGTACTGCAGGTGTTGTGAGGAAAGACATAACTGTCAGTACATAGAGACTTCACTGACAATTAAATAATATCCCAAAGCCACTTTTTATAGGCAATTTATCAACCAGTCTTTGTCCTAGCACAACAAAGGCCCATTAGAAAGCAGCAGTGAGCTCCCCAGTGATAGCACACATCTCATCATTGCTCTGACAATGAAGGATGCATTGCTGAGTTGGAAAATTTTAGTTTTTACTGGGCTAAAATGAGGCACTGGAAACCTTTGTTATAAAATTCAATTCTCTGAGAACTGGTTCAGTGCTTAAAGCAGCCAAATATGTCAGATTATCCTGACATGTACTTTATAGTAGATGAGTTTCAATGGATTTTGCTTATTATTATTATTAGAGTCCTTCCAAGAGTGATTTTCATCAGTGCAATTCTCAAAGCCTGGCCAATTCTTTCATCATCACAGTGAGGAGAATTCAGAAAGACTTTGCAAGTTAAGAAGAATAACAGCAGGATTTTCAAAGGCCCAAGAAAATAGAAAGTTTTTCAGTGAAACTGTCTTAAATTCAGAAAGCTGTTTTGTTTTTTGTAGAGTTATGGGGCCTTTGCAGATGAAGCTGAGTCTCTTTAACAGCTGTTGAGGATTTATAAATTAATTAATGTTCCTACAGCTTATGGACTCATTTCTGCAAATGTCCCTCCTGTCAGAGCTTCCAAAGACCTGGCTGTAGACACAGAGTCAGTTTCCTTCAAACCTTTATTAGTGCCATTAATGAAGACTTGAAAGAGAAAGGAAGTTGTTCTGCCACAAATTACAAATTGCCTGCTTTATCTTGGCAGCAGATTGCTGTTCATGGATTGCCTTAAACTCTGCCATGTGTGTGCTCAGGAGACTGAATTCTGGAAGCTTCCAGAAAAAGGATGAACAGATAAAGGATAAACTCTGTGCCTGTGTGAGGAGCTCAGCTCCTGCCCCATGCCCACACTCCCACCAGCACTGACTCCACTCTGCACTGTCCATGCAGCAGCAGGGCTTTAAATGTTAATATTTAACCCATTTGTGTCCCTGCACACAGCAGGCTGGATTCCAGCAATTCCCAACAGTTACATCCCTGTGTTTGCACTGCAACTGACACTTCCTGCAGGGAAATTAGAGATTTCTACTCATCTGTTGCTTCTGCTGCCACGTGTCAAATCTGATCTACCTTTGGCAAAAAGGGATTGAAACACACAACACTGCATCCCATCTAAGGAAAATACATGCTTTATACTGCCCAGGGTAATTCATGCTTTGAAGCAGAAATAATTCTTTCACTCAGAACTGATCTGATTCTTCAAACTTCAAGCAAAGCCTGAGTTACACTGAGTACAGCACAGGCTTAAATCCCCATCCCATTAAACTTGGCCTACTGGAATCCAAACCAAAGCTACTTTAAAGTCATAGAACTGCACAAAAAATTGCTTAAAATTTCAGGCCTAGCACTGACCTGTGGCTTTTATCAATGTCTATCCTCCTAAGCCAAAATCAAAGTGACCAAAAAAGGTCAAACGCATTTACTTATCCCAAAACTTTCCTTCTCTCCCAACACAAGTGCAACATTCAAAGTGAACAACCAAGCAACAGCTTCTGCTTTAGTTTAAGTCAGGCTTTTTGGGTTATTTGAGTCAGAAGAGGGGATTAGAGTCCCACAACACTCAGTGCAATGAACAAACCCTGATGCACTCTCAGAGCCCAAACGGAGCCCAGACTTTTCTGTCTGCAAACGTTTGTCCCACTTCTGCTCCAAAAAGTCCCAAGTTATTCTGAGCACACACTGGAAAAGGAATGCACTCAGAATGCCAAGAAACTCTGGCTCCAGTGCTCTGGAGCCAAGGAATTCTGCTCTGTAACTGTTTGCCCGAGAGGCCCATTTTGTGTCTCTGTGTTTGATGCACAGCTCTGGATTCTCCCTCAGTCCATGGATTCTCTTCCCAGGGTCACCACTTTGGTGGATAATCCTGCAAGAGTCACTCCTGGCTCTGATTTTCTCTGCTACAACAGAGCTGTGCTGGCAGGAAACTCTAAACTTTACATATTACAAGAATATTCTGAAATCTGGCACGATTTGTCGTGCAGGGGGTTAATAACAGAATAATTGTTGCTTGTCTTTGAATTCAGGCCATAAAATTCCAGGATCTCTTCAGTGTCTAATCCTCATCACCACCAGAGTAAAGCAAATATTAAATGTTGACTTCTTTGCATTAACCTCAGCACAGGTTCTTTGTTATTTGACAAGGTTATGGTCATTCTATACTGAGAAGCTTAGGGGGTTTTATTTCAAATTCTTTTAAAAAACCACTCTAAAAATCTTTATTATTAGTAATATTGGTAATATTACTAATGCCAAACTGCCTGCAATTAGGGCTAATTTCCAATTCTACCATCACCCACTGAAGGATATGTATTCAAAAAACCTCACCATATATCTAATTTCACTGAATTTCAGGTTTTTAATTGAAGGGATTAGGACCAGACAGAGGAAACAAAAGTGCCACACCTCTCAGACAGTGAGGAAACACGAAATTTTTCACTTGTGTGTTACCCTCTACAAAGTGAATTGAATTCAAAAAACTTCTGAAAGGTGGCCAAAAGGCCCTTGTTAATTGTAAGACGTGGCACAGGCAGAGCAGAGCACACATCCACCAGAGCACGGCCCTACAGTGCTCTGTGAAAACAAATAAAGCTATTTTTAAAGAAACATTCAGTAAGAAAGGAAGTTCAAACAAGAATGGCAGAGTTACAGGGCAGTCACGCAGATCAGCTGCTCATTGAGAACTCAGCCTGGTTTGTGAAGCCACAGTGGAACTCCTGGAACTCCCAGTGCCAGCAGCTCAGCCATGCAGGAGTGCAGCCCTTTGGAAAGGGAAAAAGCCCAAAAATCCACTTATCCCATTGTCTGTCTGCAAGTCTGAGCTTAGCTCAGAAGCCACCTCCTCCCTTTCTCTTCCCCTGAGCAGTGACTTCACTCAAATGAGACTGTTTTGGATAAAAAACAAAACCCCAGAGACTACAAGTAATCAAACATCTGTTTCAGAGGCTGAACAAGCTAAGGGAAGGGAAAAAATCCATCTAAATTGTGAAATGTTTGTCTTTACAGCTGCATAAAAATTAACCTGAGACCTGACACAAGAACCTGCGTGGATTTACCTTAGCAAGGGAGTGCTGAAGTTTATTGCCAGGCTAACAAAAAGCCAGACAAGCAAAGAAACAGTAAAAGGGCACAAAACCTTTCTTATATAGCACAGATCTGAGAATTCTACAAATCCTTGGTCCCAAAGATTTCTACACAATTGTATTAATCAGATATTAACCAGTTAAAAGGAGCCCACTACAAGCTTCCCAAATTGGATCAAATAACTGCAGAAAAACAATAAAGTCAAAGTGCATCTGATGAGCAATGTAATACAGCTCAGTCTCTGCCTGCAAAAATAAAACAAAAGGAAAGGGCAGAACACCAAAAGACCATTTCTTAATTTACTCAAAGCTCTCAAGGCAATTTCTCACACATCTCACATACCAGAAGTGGTAAAAAGTTTGGAAGAAGAGGGATAAAGACATTTTAGAAGCATCTCACAGAATACTTCTCACCAAAGGCAACTACTGGAGCCATCTGACTGCAGCACCAGGGAAATCCCCACTCCCCCAAGGGGGAAATCTGCACTCTGCCAAGTCTAGAAGAAAAATGTTCCAGCCAATAAACAGATCAGGGGAAAATGAAAATCAGTGAGAAAGTATGTTCAAATTCTGAACTCAGTAATCTTGAAATGTGTCTTGAGTTCTAACAATGAAAATCAAACCTGCTGAGAAAACTGCATGAGCAGCCCAGCATGAGTCAAAGCCATTGCCTCAAACCAGCAGATAACAATCAATTTTGCATGTTTAATGAGCAGTAAGCTCATTCCAAAACTGAGTAATTAATAATAATCCTTCAAGGATTACTGTTTTGAGAGGAAATGGTTTAAGGTGCACTAACAAAGCGATTGAAGGGAAAACCTGCAGCAATCCCAAGGTGTGAGATAAACGAACAGAGGACACAGAAAGGAATGGTTTGGTGTCCCACACATGAAAAGGCTCTGGCTGCACCAGCCCAAATCCTTGGACCTTTACCTTGCCCAGCTGAACAGACAGAATTCCGTGGTGCTGACTGAGGGTGTTTTCAGATAAGGTGTAAAGAACTACACCCATGGAAGGAGTGACAGTACTGGATGTGACAAACACTCCCTACAGTGCCATTATCCCAACTGTTCCACGTGCTCAGGGATGTCCTGTGCACTCTGCAAACCAAAACAGACCTTAAAGGCTCCCAGTGGCTCAAATATTGATGAATATCGATGTTTTCTTCTTATTCAAAGAGCAAAACAAGTGGCAAGGTAGTGAGGTGCAGGGCTGGGAAAGCTTATCTGCAACAGTGTTCCACTCCTTGTCACCCTCCCAGACCCGCAGTTTGAGAAGGGAGGTGGTTTGTGTTTTTAGGGGAGGAACAGGTCAGGGAGCAAGGCAGAGTCAGGCCCTGACTGAATCCAGTTCAACCAGATTTAATCTGAGTGTCAGGGACATTTCCTCCTGTCACCTCTGCCTGTCCAGGACAGGGCACAGCTGAGGCCACCACCCTGAGGGCAGAGCTTTTCCTCGTGCCACCAGGCAGGGCACAGATGGGCAGAACATTTCAGCACAAAAACGGGGCTGACAGCCCGAAGGACTACCCTGCCACGATGAACAAAAGCAGGAAAAGTGGGAATTAGGGAGGAAAAACCAACAGCACATCCTGCAGAGGGTTCAGGAGATCAGAAATGCCTTTTGAAAGTGGATTTTTAATTGGGTAAGGCTGTGTAAAGGTAAACTCTCAAGTCACAATCACCACACCCTGCCCAAATTTAGCTCTACTGAACAACTTAGGCAATCACTAATACTTTAAACAGCCATTCCTTTGAGAAAAACACAGGAAAATGGAAAACAAAAAGCATCAGTTCAGTGCTCACACCTGGAATTCTCCAGGAGAATTAACCTAAGATAATTAGTGTATATTTGCTATATGCTGACTGACATTAACACACCCAGGGCAAAACCAACCTGAGTTCCCACTGCCTCCCATGACCTCTATCACCATTTGTAACCAACCCAAGTTCCACCTCGGCTGAAATTCCTTTAAACTCAAAAAATACTTCAAAATAATTAACTCAAGTCCCTGAGCTGACTTGAGATCTGGCTCTTTCAGCAGGGAAAGGAATGTTTGTCAGCCCCTCCGAGCTGCCTCTTAAGCCATTACCTTTCTGATAAGTCCCCACTGTGTCACACACTGGGCTGGAACAGCCACTGACCATTTTAGGATGATGCTATTTTTAGCCCTGTGATGCTGCTCCCAAGAAAATAATTAGCAGACTGGTCCTGCACATTTTCCTGCAACTCCTGCTCATTGCTGCCCAATCCTCATTGAAAAGCTTTTGGAAAATGCTGTGGGATCCTCATGATTTATGGAAGTAAATTCACAATTCAGCAGAATTGAATTAAGTGCTTCTTGTCCTTTGGAGAACAGGAATTATCCCATGCTCATCCTTTGGGAGAATCAGATGCAGAGTCCCAAACCTGCTTTAAATACAAATCACCATTCTCTTCAGTGAAGAAATTAGCCTGATGACAGGAACACAAACCCCTGGGTTTATTGTGGACAGACTCAGGACACTTCCTGCCCTGGCACAGGAAAATCCAATTATTCCCTAATGGCACAAGCCTGGCATCTCTGCTGTGGCAATACCTTGAACAGAGAACTCGTGGTGAACAAACCCCACACTGCCTAAAATGTGCAGGGAAACATCTTCACACAATATTCTGGTAGGAAACTGTAAGCAGACAATTAACTCTGCAGCACTGAAGGTTTGTTTTACACTGCCTGAAAGTTGCCTTTGGGTCTCTAGCACATAAACCCAGAGCAGGAATTGTTCATGACAGTGATTGTCTCTCCCTGGACTTATTAAATTTGTTGAAGTACAGTGTGTGCCTTGGCTACCACCCAAGAGACCTATTTCCAAACCTCCCCCACCAAAATGAAGCACCAAAGTGAGAGGAAAGAACTGCAAAACTCTGTCACTGGGGCTCAGAAGAACTGAGTCAAATCTGGATCTGTGGCATTGCAGAACTCTTCAAATAAACCTCTGGCTGTGCATCACTTCCGTGGGACAGGAAAAGGCAGAGCTGAGTTTGTGGTATTTTATAACCTCATGTGGAGAGATGAGCCAGGGGCTGGGCAGATGAGCAGAGAGAACAACCCAGAGCTGCTCCAGCTTCACCCTGGGCTGCTCCTCCTCCTCCAGGTCATTCCAGCCCAGCTGACTTGGACTGAACCTTTCCAGGAGCAGCAAACCCCAGAGGAGTTCCATGTCAAAATCCCAGCCCAAAAGGCACCAGCTGGGAGCTTCAAAGGCTGCTGAGACACAGGATGTGCAGCTAAAACCACAGGTGCCTCCAGCCTGGGCTGTGAGCAGCAGGGCCCACAGGAGGAGGTGTCAGAAGTGAAGACAGAAACCACCCAAATTCTCAGCAGCCTCACAAAAACCAGTCCTGAACCTGCTCCCCTGCCAGCAGCACATTCAGAAGCTCTGAGGAGGAAAAACTGACACCAAAAGTGGGGCTGGAGTTTCTATTTCAGAATGAAGGGCTTGGGGAAGGCTTGGTCTCCCCAGCACAAGCAATGCACAATGAAAAGGCACATCCCTGCCTGAATTCCCCCTCCCCTGGGAGATGGGATCTGAGTTTCTCCCCTGGGACATGTGTCCTTATCTCCCTGAGCTCCAGAACACCGTGTCTCACCAGGGCACCTCATGCAGCACCCTGAAAGGCCACAGAAAGCTCCTTAGGCTTGCTTTGATTTTATTATTAGATAAAACCACGTAAAAAAAACCCCATTTCCTTTATTTCAGAAAAGCAGCTCTCCTAAGGACAGAGCAGCAAAGCCCAGCCAAAATAATAAAGCTCCAAGAGAGCCAAAAAACTGTGAGGCTGGTCCAGTAGCACTGACTGATCCCATTAGCTCCTCTCAGGAAAATATACAGATATGACTTCACTCCTGGATTACATGCCTATATTTAGTTTATACCTAATATGGAGATTCAGTGTGCAGAACTCAGTCATTTCCTTTCCTCGGGTAAGTTCCTTGCCCTTTGTCTGGCCAACAATACAAGGAATAAGTCTGGACTCTCAGAGAATTCCCACACAAAGATGTTTGTAATTAACAGCAGTTTAGCTTGTGTTTTTCACTTCAGCAGAGGCAAACACCCTAAAAATGAAGATTGTGCCACAAAGGAATTTGACCTGAATTAAAACCCCCAAACTACTCAAAGCAAGTTGAAAAAAATTAACTGTTCGGGGTTTTTTAGGGAAAAAATACTCTAAATAAAGGATTTAAAGCTCCTGAAGTCAAACCTCTGTTGAAACTCCTGTGAAGACAACATAGCCATTTTGGGTTTGGGTGTTTTTACTGTGAAAATATGCACAAACTCTTGATACCACAAGGGAGTACCTACTATCTATTTTAAGACTAAAAGTATATTATTCCACACTGAAGAATATGCAGGGAAAAAAACCCCAAACCTGATTAGGACAATAAGCTGTTTGTTACAGGTTATTTACCAAGAACTTTGAAGATAAAAATCAAATTAGATGGATAACAAATACAGATGTAACGTATTTTTCCATGAACCATCAATTTGCAACCAACCACCACCTTAATTAAATTTTGTTGTCTTAGACAAACGAAGTGCCTCCCCTGGCAGACAAAAACCACCTTGTTTTCTCCCACACTGTCCAGTTCAGGCTTTACAGAACTGCACTGCTCAGTTCACTGGGAAAAGAGAACATCTACCAAAACAAGGCAACAAATCCAATTACTGCCAAGTACAGTTATTCAGCCTTAAAAGTCGTTCTTGTGGGTTTTGAAGTGCTATGTCCAGCCCAGCCAGAAGCTGGGATTGATGCAGGCATTGTAACAAAAGCTTGCAGGCCTTGTGTTTGTCACATCACAAGAAATGTTTCATTTAAACACAATCTGAATACACACTGGTGAGAAAATAACAGTCCAGGGCTTTTTTTTTTTTTTTTTTTTTGTTCCTTTGAGCTAATGAACACTTGAAAAAAATCAAAGTTTAGAGTCCAACAGTCGCTTCCCAGAGTACACAGCTTACTGTTTAGCTTGGAGTTCAAGGAATTCCCCAATTAGATCCTTCCAAACACGGATTTCTGGAAGGGACAACTCAGCCTTCAAAAATCCATGACCAGAGAACCGACGACTTCTCTGCTCTCCCCATTCCAAGACAGACAGGCTTGCTCCTCGAATAAAGAACTCTTTCCATGCCCCAGATGAGGTCAGGACAGCCATGGAAGGAGCAGACAGTGCCATGAGTCACTCCAGGCTGGGAGGGGGATGATCACCAACTTCTCAGCGTGCTAATCCTGTCCCAGTGCTGCCCACTGCCAGATTAGCAGGGCCTCCCACCCACTCCCTCAGTTGAGGTAAGGATTTCTGGTATCTCGTTACTTCTCAATAATCAAGTATCTTTATGTCCACACAAGAGGATCTCAGTCTGTTTATACATTTTCACAGGAATGCTGGTGTTCACCATGCCCTGCCCTGCCTGGTGAACTCATCCCTGCACACTCACCCTGTCCCAGACTGACACACACAACATCAGGACAGGGCCTGCATCCCCAGTGCTCCTTCATCCCTGACTTGTGACAGCCTCCAGACCCTAAAGTTTGCCCCACAACGTGTGCTCTGACACACAGGCTCTTCCTTCCATCCCAAGCCCTCAGTGCACACCCTGAGAAATCCCAGCTGGGAAAACTGAGGACAGAGCTGCCTTTTGTAGCAGGAGCTGTGTTGCAGGAATGTGTCCATGGCATGTGGCCCACGGAGGGAGTGACTCACAGCCACCACTGCCCGTGGCCATCCAGCCCAACCCTCAGCTCTGAAGGGCCACGAGCTGAAATTTGGGAATTCACACAGCTCTTAGATCCCTCTGAGGGGAAAGGAGGGAAAGTGCCTGAGAATTAAGACACATTTCAGCTGCAAAGTCAAATACAAGCTCTCCTGACAATCAGAGCTGTCTGCATGTTAATTATTGGGAAGGGGAGAAGGGATGCCAGGGAATACAACCATTACTCAGAAGCAATTCCTGACTCAAGGAAAGCTAACTCAACTGTGTAATCCCTCTGGAAATTATTGCTAGGAGGCTTTAAGCTTACTTACCAATGATTTGCAAAAAAATATTAACAGTTACACTTGAGATCATCTCTGTACTTTTAAACAACTCTGTACCAAGAGCACCAGTTCCTGTACCACCAACCAGACTCAAATGAAAAAGCTGAGGATGTTTCTGGCTGTGAGGACTTTCCCAGGCACAATTTAAAGGAATTACAGTTTGCTGGCCAGAGAAGGAAAAGGATTTATACCCACTGAGCACAGGATATAACTAAATGGTTACACCTCAGTTTACAAAGGGCTCCTTTACAACACTCCCAAGAAATAACCCTCACATGACATTTTGCTGTCTACACCAAACACATATCAGAGACAGGCTGAGGAGGTTCTCAGCTGCTGAGGTTACATCAAACCCTCCAAGGATGATCTGGTGCACAAGGAGGAGACTTATCTAATAAGATTATCAAGCAATAACCCAGCCAAGACTATCTCTGAGAAGCAGCACTGCATGTCTCCAGTCCTGTTATTTCCTTGTGCTGATGTGACTTTAAGTTGTACAGCTAGTTTGTGAGTGAAAAAAAAAATAAAAATTGATGGCAGAGAAGCTGAGGGATGGTTTGTTCTAAACCAATGTACAGAGCTACAGGACTCCAGAGTGCCACAGCAGAGCTTATGTAAGGGAATGACACAGGGTGAGACAAAGGCAGACCTGAATCCACACAAATCCATCCCGTGGAGCTGCTGCTGGAGATGCCCACATCCCCTTCCTGCCCGGCCCAGCACTGCACCGAACAAAACAGACCCCGAGCCCGGAAGACAAACAGTTCACCTGCCAAATCTCTGCTTGGTTCAGACACACAAAAACAGAGACAAGCTTCTGCTACAATCACTGGGAGCGTTTCAGAGTGGGGCATTTATGAAATGTGAAATCACAGCTTTTTCTTTTGTACTGACAGGCAATTCAAGGGTAAACAGATAGCAGACTCTATCTGATTTTCAACACAGGTGCCCCATTTCGCAACGACATCTTATTTGAGAGCTGCCAGAAATCCAAGGTCTGATTAATTAGCAAGTACACACACGTTACCCAGTGGAGAGGGGAACCTTTCCTCACTGGTTCCCTGCATCTGCTCCAACCCATGTCATGCCAGCAGAGACACACAGCTCTGAATTTCTCGTTTGTGGAGTCTGCTGTTTGTTCCCTTTAACACTGAACTTGTTGATCCTCTGTGTCTTCACCTCGGTATTAGCAGAGGATGCAATCACTGAGTGCCCTCCAGAACACCCAGGGCTGAGCTTTCAGCAGCTCCATCCTCACACACTCCCTTACAGGAACTTTTGTAACTCTGTCCTGTGATTTCCACAGGTGACTGGCTCTATTTGACCAAGTCACTTCACCACGTTTTTTATTTACAATAAAATTCCACACACCATCAACTAAAGTGCAGCTTTTATTCCAAGTGACCTGTCTGAGCTGCACTCAAATCTCAGAGCTCAAGTTTCTCCAAGCACATTCACCACAATGCAGCCTACACTGCTCTGAAATGCCACTAGGGCACATAGAAATATTGCTGGTAGACAATGGAAGCCTCCCTCGTTAATAAAACATGGGGCAGACGAGGAAACGAAATGAAATCAGATACATGACTGGTTTTGTCCTAATCAGCTCTCAAGAGAAAAGACTGGGAAAATATTTACGCTTGGTTTTTGCCACAGGCAGCCCACCGGCTCTGGAAAAAAAAAGTGTTCAAAGTTTTCATTGTGACACCAAGAAACAGATACACCACTGTAACAGATTTTCTTACCTAAGTACCCTCTATGGCAGACCACAAAAATACAAGTTACAGCAGATTGATACATTGTCTTGTGGAAAAAATCCTCTCAATCTGCCGGTGACAACACCCTGCCAGAGTAACTCCTGACTGAACCCAGCCATGTGTGTGCTCCTCCCCACACCGTGCCCATCCTATTTTGTTACTGATCACAATTTAATAAGGCTCAAACCCCACGGTTTGGGCACAGGGCCAGACCCTTTCTCCTGCTTCACAGGTTTGTTTCTCAAGCTTTAATCCCTACCTTTGTTTCATCTCGAGTCTGGCTGCTACAATCCTTTGTGCTCAGGTCATGCAGTCACCGCCCCTGGGCCGCGGGCTCAGAGCTCGAGTTTGGGGCAGGACTTTTCCCACTACCTCTGCCTGAAGAGCTTCCCTGGCTAACAGGGCACTGGTAGATCCCAGCCACGGCCTGAAAAGTGATTATCTGCGTGGAGAAACTTTCAGGAACTTCGGGGTTTTTTTTCTAGATTGCACCCACAACCACGTGGAAAAAACTGCAAGTCTCATTCACAGATGAAAAAAATAATCACTAAAATCCAAATTTAGTGCTCCTCTAGACAGACACAGTTGGTTCTCTTCAATAAACATATTCTGCTAGCAATTTCTGAAGTGAGCATCTAAATGAGTCAGAAAACAAGATTGTATTGGCTTTACAAAAACGCTGTCCTGATAATCCTCAACAGCTTCAATAAAGTGTGGGACAGGCAGCGACACCCAGGTGAAACACCTATTTTGGTCTGTCTGCTCTGAAGGACTTTACAGGAAATAACCTTCACCTGAAGATCGTGAAGGCAAGGCAAGAATAACTCCTTATTTTAACCTGAACTTTATCCTTAGGGCAGACAGTGCTCAGCGCAGCAGTCATCCATAACAATGAGAAAAAGTTTCCTTGAGGGAAAAAATCCTCACTGATAACCCCAAATTTAGCCTTCTTAAACCCTTGTCAGTAAAGAAATTTCAACTGAAAAAAAGAAAAAAATTCCCTGATTTCCCCCTTTCACATAATCTCACACCTTTATTGGTCTAATTCTGATTTAATCAGAATGAACACATCTCTCTCAAAACTATTTTTACAGCTTCTTCCATGCCACTCCTCATGCATAAAATATTCTCTTTAAACACACCCACAAAGCTGATTTCCCTCTNAAACTATTTTTACAGCTTCTTCCATGCCACTCCTCATGCATAAAATATTCTCTTTAAACACACCCACAAAGCTGATTTCCCTCTGCCCCCGAATCATTCTGTCATCAATCACTGCTTGAATTTGTTTAAAAATAAGAAAAATCAGCTGATGAATTTTAGGACAGATGAAGACAAATTGGCATCTCATATTAAAGCTCCACTGCTATAAATAATTCAAAGTAATATGCACCTTAATTGCTGCAGTTGTAAATTCTAACCTCTACACTAAAAGCCTAAATATTGTGACCAAAATGAGGTCTGGAATCCTCCACTGCAATGCTCTCCCTGGGTTTTGTTACTGCCTCTTGATAATATTATGAAGAAGTATGAAAAGAGGAAAAATTCAACACTTTTAGAATATCATATAAAACATAAAAGCTATATTTAATAATTTATTTTCAAAGCTCTAGCTGAAAATTTTCATGTTTGTCATCGTCACTTTTATACAAAGCAAATCCCAAGTTCTCAGAAGAAGGCATCTCTGATTTTCTCACAGCAATTGGAAGAAACTTCATCTGAAGAATTTAAATACTTTTCTGCAGAGGCTTTCATTAAAGGACGTTTAAGCACAGAAAGAGAAGATTGCACGGAGTAATAGGTGTTACTTTTGATATGAAGTAAAAGCAAGATGCTGCATCACCAGAGTCCCCGGAGGATGCAAAATATTGCATCATACAGCAATAAATGAATGCAAAACATGTGGAGATACCATATGGTATCTTTGCCAGATAAGGGCAGTACAACACATGCTCATTCTTCTAGTTCGGATAAAAACCCGGTGTTACTTTACATATTCTCTTCCCGTCAAAAAAAAGTAGACTTTTGGGGCGGGGAGCGAGCAGTGACTCGTGGTTTCGCTGCCTTTTTGCCGCCTTGCTGCGCTGTGCCGGGCACACAATGCCGAGCGAGGGCGATCCTTTGTGCCGCTCGCTCCTTCCCTTGTGCCAGCGCTGCCCGCGGTGCTGCCCCGCACCCGCGGCACCCTTCGCTCCGGGCGGAGAATCTTCCAGCAAAACCTCACCCGGGCCTCACTTTTTGCCCAAAAAAAAAAGTGACTTTTCTCGGGGTCCGACAGGCGCTATCGCCCGCTCCATCTGCGCGCTCTGACTCACCGCGGCTCCCGCACTCCCCTCCCGGCGCCGGGCACACGCCCTCGGCTCCGCTTTTGTGCCCGCACCGCTCTGGGAGCCGCCCCGAGCGGAGCCCCCCGCGCCCGCGGCGTGTTCAGGGGGTGCTCGGAGGGGCTCCCCACACCGTGCCGGGCGGGGAGCGGGGTCTGCGGGGA
>VXBB01002196.1:14872-34108 GCA_013399915.1 Illadopsis cleaveri
TTTTTTTTTTTCTGTGATCAAATTATTTGTTGGAATACTAGGAAAACATTCTGGGCAGAATAAAAAAAATAAAATTAATTAATAAATTAATAATTGTATTAATAGTGGTGAAGAGGTAGGTTTTTTTAATAACAGCAATGTAGCATGATTAAACAATCTGTTATTCACGGAATAAATACTTTAAACCAGCAAACCTAATAGTTACTTTAAAATACGTTTTTGTATAATCGCAGCTAGGTTTTTACTGTTGCTCTGGTTTCAGCCAAGGACAATATTAATTTTTTACAGTTGCTGAGAGGGCAAGTGGCTGAGGAGGCATAGCCAGGATCCAGATGTTATTTGCTATCACCTCACATCATTGCTGGGGGCAAGGGGAAGGGAGTCTTTGACTTCTGAATAAAAGGGCATAGTTTCTGGTTAGGAATAAACTTGGCACAGGAGAGGCCAAGGCAGCCCAGGGCTTGGGCAGGAGCACTCTTTGCTGGGTTAGGAACNTGTTTAGCCTGGAGAAAAGGAGACTCAGAGGTGACCTTATCACTCTCTATAACTTCCTGAAGGGTAGTTGTAGACAGCTGGGAGTTGGTCTCTTTCTCCAGGCAGCAACTGACAGAATAAGGGGACACAGTCTTAAGCTGCGTCAGGGGAAATACAGGTTGGATGTTAGGAAGAGGTTTTGCACGGAAAGAGTGATTAAATACTGGAATGGTCTGCCCGGGGAGGTGGTGGAGTCACCATCCCTGGATGTGTTTAAAAAGATACTGGATGTGGCACTTGATACCATGATCTAGTTGAGGTGTTAGGGCTGGGTAGGACTCAATGATCTTGCAGGTCTCTTCCAACCTACATATTCTGTGATTCTGTGATTCTGTGATTCTGTGATTCTGTGATTCTGTGATTCTGTGATTCTGTAGTGTGGTGGCAGTCCCTAGCCAGAGGCAGCAGTGGGGTGGCACCAACTGTGGTTGGGCTGGATCAGGCTCAGTGAGCTTTTGTATTTTAATCACTCTCTCTCATACACTTTTGGTTTTAATATCATTACTGTTACTATTTGTTTTCTTATCTGATTGCTTTTTACGGTATATTGTTCTTATCTCAGGATGTGATCTTTGCCCTTTGTCCTCCAGTTCTCAACTCCATCTCACCACAGTGGCAAGGCTGAGGGGAAGGGGGAGTGGGAGACAGGCATGTGATTTGGGAGAGTCTCAGCTGGGAACGCTGAACTGGGGACTACCATTCATAAACCATGACAACAATTAATACTAGTTTATATTCCAAAGTTTATCTGCTTATTGAGCATCTCAGAATCCAGAAATTATAAGAATTTCCATTGTAGCATTTTGCTTCAAACTATTATGAAGGCAGAGATCAGATCAAAAACATGATTAGGAGTCGTGACTTTTCAGTAGCTTTTCCAAGGCCTATTACTTTCATTATTTGTCTTTGCATGCTTCTGTAAAATAAGATATAATTAAAACAATATGCACTATTTTGATTTAACGTTTAGAAAATTATTTTGTGAGGGGAATATCTTTTTTTCAAAAATGTACTCTATCTGAAAGAGATATTTGTTATGTGATTTAACTAATATCAAGTCAAGGTTGGAAACACTGCAGGAGAAATATTGCAGTTCTTAAATGCTGTGCCTGCATGGAATTGCAGTACATAATGCAACACCCTGAACATTAAAATGTCTTGAAAAATTTTAAAAATTCTCAGTCTGTTCTGTGTATGTGTGTATTTCTAGTATAAAGGTTCAGTTCCAATGTTTATTTAAACATTTTCATGTTGATAAAAAAGAAAACATAATCTAAAGCGGTTGATAAAAATCATACACTAGATAAATTGAATCTGTGAAGCACCATCAGCCAAGAACACTTCTAGAGAACATGGCAGAGATTCCTTTAGTTTACCATGTGCAACTAAAATCAGCATCTGCCACAAATATTCTCACTGATTTGTGATAACATCAAAGCTGGAAGTAATTTTCTCATGTAGTTCTAGATTTTCGGATAGAAGTGTGGGGGTTTGGGTGTTTTTCAATGACAGCTTAGAAAGAAGTATCATGCAAGTAAAGAACTATTTCCTGTAAGAATTCAGTCACAAAATGGGTTCAATCACTGTAACACTAGAAAATCGTCAGATTAACAGGGCTATGATACCCATATAGTAAATGTATTGGTTTTAAGTTCTGTTACAGGAGGTCAAAACAAGAGATTCAAAACTTTTTCTATGAGGTGAACTTCGACCAAGGCAAAGACTGTGATGTGTTTTTACTGCATGTGCTAGCACCTTAAAACTCCCATATAAATTAGAAAATGCTAATGCAAGTCTACCTAGTAGCCATGCTAACTGAAACTGAAGAATTGTACTTAATCTTCACAAACCCAATAATCTACTGTATTTTAGCTAAACTTTGAGGTAGAATTAACAGTTTGAAGACTTTAAAAGTCTATTTCCTATTTGAGGCTGAACATCATGTCTTTCTTCAGATTGATGTAAAGGAGATGCCTAAAATGCTGCTAAAGTTAGAAGATAGGTGGAGATATCTGGTCAAGAGAAGCATTTATCCCTCTGTGAGGCCTCACTTTGAATATGCTCTGCAGTTCTGGGCCCCTAAATTTAAGAAGGATGTCAGGGTAACTCAATGTGTTCAGAGGAGGACAATAAAGGTTGTGAAAGGACTGGAAGGAATATATCATAAGGACTGGGCCAGGACTTTTGACTTGTCTTGTTTGGGGAAAAGGAGGCTGAGCAGTGACCTCATTGCTCTCCACAGCTTCCTGAAAAGGCAGAGGAGAGGGAGGTGTTGATCTTTTCACCTTGGTACCCAGTGATCAGACACATGGGAATGGTTCAAAGCTGCACCAAGAAGGTCTTGACTGCACATTAGGAAATGTTTTTTCGCTAAGGGGGTGGTCAAATCCAGGAGCAGGCTTCATAAAGAGGTGGTTGGTGTTAAAAACCTGTCAGTGTTTAAGAGGCACTTAGAAAATGCCTGTAATAACATGCTTTAACTTGATCAGCTCTGAAGTGTTCAGGCAACTGGATTAGGTGATCCCTGTAGGTCACTTCCAACTGAGAAAGTCTATTGTATTCCAAGAAAAGAAATAAGCTGTTGTCAGGACACATCAAGTGCTGCTTAGTGTGGAAGCAGTTGTAATAGCCAATGCAGACAATAAAGTACTAGGAAAGTATTCATTGCACTAAAAGTTTATATTTGGTCACCTTGATCATTGCCTAGGGTCCATTTACTGTGTTGACCAGATATTCAGTTCAGTTGCCTGTGGATTTACATGCTGTGCTCTCCAGTATTTTCTAATATATCAAGGACATTCTCACAGTATAATTTCATCTGCCTGAGATGAGAAGTTGAGAAGTTTTAGTCAAGAAGACTGTATGCTAGGAAGAAAATACTTATATGTACACATATCTTTATGTGTAACAAGTTGATAAATGTTTTTTAATATATTAGAGATATATAAATGAAAAATAGAAAATTTATCATAATTATATAGTAATATATATGAACAAAAATGCTTGTTTCTGCAGCTGAATAATTTTTCAGATTAAGTCAATGAGATTTTTTAATCAGACTTCACTTTGTACTGCAGAGACATAACTATCATAGTATAATTAAAGGGTGGCATTGCAACTATTGAATTACTGAAATTCTTTCAAGGAGATATATTGATTCAATTTATAAACAAAACCCTGAACAGTATGTATAAGTGTTAAATTTCAACAATAAATTAATCTAGTAAAATACGTGTACAATTTTTATTTTCTTTAAACATAAGAATTTTCTTTAGCTTCATTTGTTCCTGTTTTCAGTAGATTTCAGTAGATTTCAACACATTTTATATTAAGTATCAGTAATATTTTGCAGAAATAATAGTATGCAGAAAATAGTCTTTAACACTGTAAAAATGAAATCCATAACAAGCATTGAACATGTGAGTTTCCTACAAAATTGCTGATTTGAAGTATTTGTGTTATAAACATTGAGCGCTGTTGATGGCTGGTTTTGAGTATTGTTAAAGGAGGGACAGAAAACACTACAAAGAAGCAAAAATATCACAGCATTTGGTGATAATCTGTGGTAAATGGAGCATTTATTTTCATCTCTCCACACATGGAAATTTATCTACAACATATAGGACAGAGTTCTGGAGTCGCACAACTCTCTATATATAGTTGTCTGTCACCTGGACATATTTTTAAGCAAACTTAATTCCTTGTTAAGTGGATGTCTATTTCTGGTTGGATGAATCATGTATCAAAAGTTCAGAACAATGAACAATATCCAAAGTATAGACCTCTAGAGTTAGTTGCAATTAATTACATTCTGAGAGTCACCAAAGTGATTAATTAGAGCATTAGTATGCATCAGCCTATAAGAAAATCAGTACATTTCAAATAATATATTTATCTTTGCAATAACTTCCTGAGTATCTTGTGGCATAAGTGAGACCATTTCTCAGCAGTCCAACTGATACTCATTCTTTTCTACACTTGACAATATTCTCTTTTATAGCTTACCAGTTGACTCTTTTTTAAGGTCATAGGACCCTTTTTGTTTCTTCCTGAATTCAAACCTCTGAAGTGAACATATTTTTAATTACCAAAATTATTATAAATTCTATTATGCCCAGAGATATTTCTGGCTATTCCATTCATTATTTCACTATCAAAACCAAAGACATTTATTGTTTGCATCTCATTGCTTATATTACACTGTGTGCAGTGGTTTAGAAACAGAAAGAACAAATATCTAATATATATACTTCCATTTGATATTCTTGTCTGATAGTTTATTTCTTTGTAGTGAGGGAATGTTTTTTGCTTTGGGGGAAAAAACTTTATGAGTTAGAAAAGGACACCTTCTGCAACTAATAGAGCATTAACAAAGAAGAGTACAAAAGCATTTTGGCAAAGGAACAGCACTGATATATATCACAATTTTCTCAGGGAAACATCTTTGTAGTCTGAGAGGTAATTAGGACAACTAACTCTCACTTCAAGGAAAGAAAGGGCATTATTTCTAAATAATTGAAGATAATAAAAATCAGCAGTAGGCAACACTCCAGTGAGCTAGAGTTTGGTCAGATTCCTTTTTCTCCTAAACTGCAGACAGACTTGAGTTTCAATCAAGTTAATTTTGCGGGGGTTTTTTTGGTTGGTTTTTTTTTTTTTGTGGGGAGTGGAGGTAGTGTCATTGCCTTGGGGGTTTTTTGTGCATGTGCAGTGTTTACATAACGGGTCACATGAAAAATTGGAATACACAGTATTGTAAGGTAAATGTAATAGTTGAATTTTAAAAATGCATTGCAAGTTTTCCTGCAAATTTTCATCCTCTCATCATAAGTAGTGTGAAGGTTCATAAAGAAGAAAGGCCTAGAAAAGAGTAGAAGGCTGACAGAACAAATCTCCCTTTTAGAAATGGTCTTTACATTTTGTCCTCTCCCTATTTAGCTGTTTTCTCTATGATAGCTCAGTGGTTCACAGCCCAATTTTTTAACTCTCCTCTTCATCTTTGTGAATGCAGTTGGACTATAAACTACAGAAAAAAAAAAAAATCGAAGAATCAGTTAGGAATAGTAAATCTCGTCATTTCCCGCAAAATGCTTTCACTTGCTCCAGTAATTTTTTTCCAATTAAAAAACAAAACAAACCTAAACCTCAAGAAATACCAGAAATAATTTATTTAAAAATAAATATCTGCAAATGCAGTTGATCAAACCTCAGACACTGAAAGGTTTGCATGTCATTTCCCAAAAACATTTTTATGAGGGAAATAAACAAACCCTCACAAAATTGCACTGAAACTCACTGTAAATGTATACCAGTACAGTAAATAATTTGCTGTGTTTAAATGACTAAACAGTGCTTGCTTTTCCTATATGTAGAATGATTGCTATTGAATTACTCCTTTCTCAGATAAAGTATATTAAATTGTCAATCAGATGCTTTCTATGCTTAAAACATAGAACAAGTCCATAAAGTGTGTGTGTGTGTGTGTTCATTTAAATCCCCTGGTATCTTGTGGGCAGTGTCCATCCCATCAAACAAAATTAAACTGGCAAAATTATCTGACAGCCTTATACTAAAGGTTCAACCATTAACTGAATGGTTTTCCTCTTCTCATGTGTTAAAGATCACCTGTTTTAAAAATTTGGCAGTTTTTACAAACAAAAAAAGTTTGAAAACTTTAATAAATCTTTCATAGGTACTTTCATTTTAGTTCATGGCTCAAAGCAATAAGAGATTATATGCTATTTGTATACCATAATCACAAGTGTAAATCAAGTAATTTTTTCTTTTTTCTTTTTTTTTTTTTAATGCTTTTAATCAATTTTATAAACTTTTAACACAAACTTATTTTTTGAAGAAAAGTAAAGACTGTGAACTCTGTCATTGTTTCTCATATAGTCAAACAACAGTAAGTACAATTTTTGTGATAGACTGATCACTTGGAAGTCTGATTTTGCCTCCTCATGGCTCCTTGATTTTTTTTCAAACTGCTGCAATCACAAGTTAGAATCGAAAGGCAGAAAAAACCTAGAGAAAACATCTCTGTCATAGTCTGATCTGCCAAAATTTAGCCTGCATTCAGTGTTCTTAGGCCTGAATAAACAGCATTGCAAAAACCCAAGAAGAGACAAAGAGCCTTTAAAGTAGTGTAGATTACTGAAAAAAAGGTAAGCTAAAATTACCAGATGAATGAATAAAAGATATAATAGTTTTAAATATGCAGTTAAAACGCCTTGATTTGCAGTTGCCTTGATAATTTCTAATTAAGCATCTGAAGACTAATATATTAGCATATCAATAGGAACATAATTATATGTTCATTCTTTATGTAAAATTGTGTTTGTTACATGGCAACTTAATTTTGCATTCATTACCTTCACTTTCGTTTTAGGTTTTGAGTGTACTTTCAAGTGTGTTTCTTTATCTTCATAGCTTAATGATAAATCTACAGCAAGTATTATCAACAAAACAAATATTATTGCCCATCAATACATAAATACATACATAGACCAAGTGATAGATCAAAGGACAATGAAGAGATGCTATAGTTCCCTGAAATGTAAAATATCTGTCTAGTTAAAGTTTTATTTTAGCAGTAACTTGCAAAGCCAACATTAATAAGGTTTTGAAAGGGAAATTAGGAGATGGAATAAAGCAGAGCTTTAGGACTAGTTATTTTTAAAAAGTTTTTATTAAAATCCTTAAGACACTGATAAGAACAGAAATATAGTGCGTTAAAAATCATGAAGAAAGAAAACTGTTTAGTAGTGCACTGGTAGCAAAGAGCAGAATAAAAACTTATCTGATACAAAGCTGCCATGAAGAAAGATGGTAGGTTAGATTAAAAAGAATAGCTGGAGTTAAAAACAGCACCTTTGTTGGATTTGGCTGGGATAGAGTTCATTTTCTTCATAGCAGTTATTATAGGGCTGTGTTTTGAATTTGTGCTGGAAGCAGTGTTGATAACAGGGATGTTTTCCTTACTGATGAGCAGTGCTTACACATGGTCAAGGCTTTTTCTGCCCCTCACACCACCTCAGCAGCAAGCAGGCTGGGAGTGTGTAAGAAGTTGATAGGGGACATAGCTGGGACAGCTGACACCAAATTACTAAAGAGATATTCCATGCCATATGGCATCATGTTCAGCATATAAAAGTGGGGAAGAGTTGAGAGTGAAGTCTTGTTGTTTAGAGACTGGCTGGACATCATCTGATTGGTAGCAATAATTTTTATTTTTATCACTTGTCTTTCTTTTGTTTTATTTTCCTCTTCATTCTGTTTTTTGGTTGGTTGGTTGGTTGGTTGGTTTTGTTGTTTTTTGTGGGGTTTTTGTTTGGTTTTTTTTTATTTTTTAAACAGTTTTTTATCTCAACCCATGTGTTTTCTCACTTGTGTTTTTTCTTATTCTCTTCCCTCCATCCAGCTTGGGGAAGGTGTAGTGAGTGAGCAAGATGTGTAGTGCTTAGTTAATAGTTGCAGTTAAATCTTGATTGTAATTCCTGCATCTAATTCCAGTTTGCAGTAGTCTGTGTTTTGGAGCTTGTTTGATGGTTTGTTACCATCAAATTAAAGCTTGAATTAAAGAATTAAAGAATTAAAGTCCTGGGCAAATTTAAAGTCCTGTACCTTAAATAAGAAAAATAACCTTTAATTTTATATTTTTTAGTAGTCTAACACCACTTGAAGCAATAAATCGTGAACATTCTACATTCTACAGTTCATAACATTCTACATTCATAAAGTTCTACAGTTACTGTTAAGCTGTTAAAGGATTTTGAAAACTGTAATTATTTCCTTGCCTAACATTAAAAATGTGCTCAAGAGAAATGTTATAGATTGATAGGTGAATAAATTTGTTTTCATGTGAAGGACAATATATAAGGTTTGAGTCTTAATTGGTATGAAACTGAAAGGAAGACAATGGAATTAAAGAAGAGATGACACTGTACAACAGCAAGAGAACACAAGGAGATATATCTATATCTATATATACATAGATATAGATATATAGGTATAATATCTTGAATATTCATTTGACTAAATACAAAATTATAGATCTGAATCCTGGTCTTTGAAATTGTAAATTTAAACAGCTAAGTTATTTTAAGTAGTTGAACTATTTCAATTGTAATTCTAAAGACATGTCCAAATTCTTGGAATCCACTGGCTGCAATGTTTTCCCAGCAGCATAAAAAATTTTAAATCACATTCAAGTTCCTTCAAATTGTTTAAAAAAAAAAGAAAAAAAAAAAAGAAAAAAGACAAAGTTTGTCACCTTTTTCTCAAAACATTCTTTTTGCCAGGAATAGGAAAGGAATGTAAAAAAATTATCCATAAAAATTCCAATTTATTTTTATTTTAAAATTTTATCTTAACAGCTGAATTTTGATTTTTACCTGTTTCTATTAATAGAATTATCCACTGTAACACAAAGTGGCCAAGTCAGATATAAGTCAAAGTTTTACCTTCTCTTTTGTTTTGATGGATTGTAGCAAATTACATTATTGAGTCCTTGACTTAAATATATACAATGAGTAATGTTTACAAACACATAATTCCTTAATAGCAGGATTAGATGCTAGATGTATTACCTAAGTGTTCTTAGTATATGATAATCTGAGAAAGAAAGGACATTTTACATTCCCTATTAGGAAAACAGTAATAGCTCAAACTAAGGACATATTAACAAGAATATAATAATCAAAAGCAGTTATAACTGCCATAATTGGGCAGTCTGTTCTTGGCAGACTGCCACCCTTGCAGCAAAGTTTTTCCTCATATTCCAATGAAACTTCCTCTGTTTCTGTTGATAGAATACACCCCAGGATACCACTGACCTTCTTCTGGATTCCCAGCTCCTTCTCTACAGGGCTCCTTTACAGCAGGTCAATCTCTAACCTGTAATGGTGAGTGGGATTATTCCTCCCATGGTGCTGGACACTACACTGACCTTTGCTGAACTCCATTAAGGTTCTCTCTGCCCAACAATCTAGCCTATCAAGATCTCACTGAATGACAGCACATCCTTCTTCTACATCAGCCACTCCTCACTGTGTTGTATCAACAGCAAACCTGCTGAGGGAGCAGTCTGCCCCTTTATCCAAGTCCCTGATGTATGAATGAGCTAGACTGGACCCCTGGGGAACACTGCTTGTAACACTTCCTCTTCAAAGAGTTGAAAACTAGTGCTTTGTTGAATATGCTAACATATATTCACCATATTTTCTAATATTTCTGTCACACAATAGACTGACATATAATACCTTGTAATCTTTTTCCCATGTTTTGGCTTTTTATGTAATGGTTGGGATTACTTATGGGAAATCCCTGACTATAGCCTAAGTATACATTTCATTCTTCTTCCCATTTTTCTTATGGGATCATTAAAAAATGAAAAAAAATATTATAACTATTAAACCATTGTAGCACAGCAATATAACTTAAACCAGAAAGAATTAGGATAGAGCATTCTTCATCCATGATATGTGTAATTCAGGCTTTTCCATCAGGTGACTTTATATACTTTTCCATTTTCTTCCAGAAGAATCTGCTATAGTCAGGGTACACAATTAAACACATTTGTTGCCCTCAGTTTTCCTGCTTTCGAGTGTTTGAAATCTTGTAGTGCAGATTCTCATGCAGCTTCAAGAAAAACAATCTATATTTTTAGAAATTATTTATGTGTTTACATATTTGTCCTCTGGGAGGAGAACTATGATTGATGGTGATGTCCACCATCCAGGTCAAAGAGGTGGAGATCTGTGTAGCCAATCTCTTGCCTGTTGTACAAATGTATATAAGAATGGAGTCAGAAAATTAAAATAGAGAAGATTTCCCTTGACCTGCTGCTGCCTGCCTCGTTCTTTGTGTGTCCAAAGTAGCGACACACATTCATTCATCACTCAGTGTTTTTTTCTTCTTCATATCTTGTAGAAATTTCCTTCTTCTCCCCATGCCTGGAGCTTCCAGTAACTTCAGCACCTTCCTACAATGATAAGCCTTTCTGCATAATTTATGCCAGTAATTAAGTCATAAATATGTCAGACATACAAAGTATGAGATGTGTTATAAATTACCACTTTTGAAATGAAAGGATTAAGTGATTCTCCTACTGAGATGTAGAAGCTTTCTTATGGTGGAAGGGATTGAATTTATTTCTATATCTATTCAGGAAGATATAATCTAAATTATTTCCTAATAGCATATACTTCTCTCTACATAATCAATAATTTCATCTTGACATGTTTACATTTGCTTGAGTTCTCATTTTATTTAACAGATAAAAAGGAAAAAACCAGATAGCTGACTAGCAGATTAAAACATGCCAGCTGAGCTTCTGAAGACTAAATAACTTTTCTTTCTCAGTAACAGGACTGAATGTCTCTTGCCATTACCCTCCTTTGAACTCTTTGCCTTTCATTCACACAAACCAGAGAAGATACAGTGATTCTGTCTCAAAGACTGTACTTTGTACTTTGGGGATTTAATGATCCACATAACAACTGACCTAAGAAGGAATGATTGCACATACCAGTTGACCTCCTGGATTGTGCTGTTGTGCCTATAGTCCTTCACAGGATATGAACCCAGATAGCTGATGGTGAAAGAAGAGCCTGGAGGCTGCACCTGCTTGGCAACAGCAATATATAGATGCTGGCCTGTCTTTGCCTTTGTCATGAAGTGAGGCAACATTGCATTAAAACATCCTTTTCTATCACAGTCCCTATGAAAAAATCTTATAAAACCTGTGAAGACCTCATTACCCAAAACTGTCCCCTTGGACAGGACCTGTGCAGCAAGCCATGGCCACCAAGAGGCTCATCTACTGCTGCATCAACTCAGGGATCTCAATATCAGAAGGGATGCAAGATTTTAAACCCAGTTATTGCATCTTTTAGAAAGTTAATTAAATGCATATATTACTTGAGAGAGTTTGATCCTTGTGACACCCAAAAGAATCAGCACCTGTCAGCACAGAAGAAAAGAAGAGAAAGGCAGACCATTTGTTTTCTAAACCTTTTGGGAAGAACTTATCATTCTGACAGAAAAATACAGTTTATTTTGTCATTTTTATTATAAAAGTTTTATTCAGTTTTTCAAACATTTGTTTTGTCTTCTTAAGAAATAAGAATATTCCTCCTTTCTGCAATGCCATGAATGATAACACTGTTAATAAAGTTTGCAGGATAGAGAAATAGAAAGAGATTGATAAATAATTATAGATAAACAGAATTTTAAAGCCTAGAATATGTATTTTTATATGAACAAATATAACTGTGCATCACACAAATTCAGCAGTTTGTGAAGTTTCACCTGTCTGAGCTGAAGATGCTGTTGCAAGGACACCTGCAATACAGAGTTCTGTTTCCATCCATGTTTCCACCTGTCATCCTGCTTGAGTGATGTGATTCCCTAAGCAAGTCTTAATTATGTGAAGATCTCAATAAGTTATTGATTTTTATTCAATATTTATAAATCCATGCAAGAGGTGATATTTCATATGGGAAATAATTAATGTGAATATATTTGATGTTAACTTCATTGACCTACTTCAGTCCTCTGATTTAGTATAAATCCCCACAACATTTTCCAGCACCTGAAATTCTCATCAAGTGTGACATGATATCTTTGTAAACATTTTAATACTCTCTTATCTCTGGAGAAAGGAGAGTTTGTGCATTTTCTGGAAGAGAAAGCAGTATGCTTGGCATGGAAAAGGAGAGGAAATTTCAGAAGATTGTGGTTTTTGTCAGACAGAAGCGGAGATTAAGGATTTCCAATTGAGAAAAACAGTGAACAGTCGCACAGAAGGGCTTCAAAAAGTGACCTCCAAGGGAAAAAAAAAAAAAAAAAAAAAGGTGGGTATGTGGAATTTTGTGCCAGTCNCCAAAGGAAAAAAAAAAAAAAAAAAAAAAGGAAGGTATGTGGAATTCTGTGCCAGTCACTGAGTTGACTGAAATCAAGCTTAAAAGCATGAGCCTGCCAGAAAAGAAGCAGTGCAAAGTAAAAGAGTTTTATAAAAGCCCCTTCCTTTCCTTTCTCCTACTTACAATGCCTTACTCTGCTAAGTAAAAGATACCCAGGAACCGTTTTCCCATTATTTAAGGTATTAGAGCTTGTTTGGACCACCGCACCCATCCTTCTCAAAGATGTGCCTCCTATAGAGAGGAATAGGCCTAAGCAACATGAATTACTTGGCTTTGGTTCTACAAATTGGTCTCTCATCCTCTTTATTTTAGCACTGAGACATCTTATTTTGTTGTGGGATTTGTTTGGGACGTACTTTTAATTTTGTTGCATGTTTGGTTTTTTTCTAAAAGCCTGATCTTTTTATTAGGGATCCCATTGAGAAGAGAAGGGCAAGATATACATGCCATCTTTTGCCATTTTGGTGTACAGGGAACTCTGAAAAGACATTATTATCATATCTATAAAAAGATTTCAGAGTAACTAATAGTCTAAGAGCATGAAAGTCAGTAACAGATGGGAGGTAAGAAGAGTACAAAAGCTAAAGGAGGTGCATATGAGCCAGATCAGATCCATAAAGATCATAACATAATGAAGTAGCACTGTAGCTTCATCGTTAATAAGCTCAGAAGCAAATTTTTGGTCCAGCTATAAAGCTGAGAAGTGTCATATGGTTCAAGAGTATCAAAAAAGAGAAATCGAAAACAGGGAAATTCTCTGCTCCTTTTATTATAGAGCAAAGATTCAGAATTAGTATTAAAAAAAAGAGAAATCTAAGGCAGATTTTAAAAATATAATTTGTTGTAAAATTCTGTTGATTTTTCCAAAGATAGATTATACAGAACTACACAAGAAGTTTCTGTAATAAAAAAACATTGTTTCTGGCTGCGAGAAATATGGTACATCACTTTTTCCTCCAAGACAGTGAAATATTTGCTATATTATCACATGGAATTGGAAAAGATAAGCAATAATGGACAGCTGGTAGAGTGGTTGATGGCTATCACTTAGGAAGATAAAAACAGGTAATACTGGAAGAAGAAATATAAGTGAAATAACTGGTAAAAATAAGCAGGCCTTTCTCTGAATTACCTTGGAATAAGATTTGGAGATATGTAAATGAAATTTGCTTCTGAGACAGCTTTGAAACTCATTGTGAATACTTGTCACTATGGAAGATTAGTATAAAACAGATTAAAAAAAAAACAAAAACAAAAACAAAAAACTTTGCAAACATTAAAAAAAAATGAAATTAAACATCTCAAGTAGTAAAATTGTTGACTAAGGATCTAATAACAAAAGTGTTGGATATAAACCATGACCCTATTATTAGATAAATGCCGGGAAGGAAAATTGTCTAATTCATTAGACTGCAAAAAAGAAATGATGAATCATTCTGTATTTTTTTTTC
This sequence comes from Illadopsis cleaveri, assembly GCA_013399915.1. Taxonomy (NCBI): domain Eukaryota; kingdom Metazoa; phylum Chordata; class Aves; order Passeriformes; family Timaliidae; genus Illadopsis; species Illadopsis cleaveri. Next base: position 28,782 of record VXBB01002196.1, read on the forward strand.
CCCAACAAGATAGATTAAACAGATAACTGGGATTTTTTGTCTCTGTTCAAAATTTTAATGGAACTTTATAGAAAGTACAGTATATAGTTCTATTTATCCATGGTTCACAAAGAATTAACTCAAACTTAGCTAGTACAAAGAAAAATTAATAGTTTGAAATGGAATTTTACAATCAGAAAATAGCATAATTTGCCTTGTTCAGAACAGAAAAATAAATGCTAAGGGAGAATGTGATTGATGTCTATAATTATATAAAACTACTCTTTGAATTGAAAGACAGCGTCAGTAAAAACAAAATAACTTATGACCAAAAAAAAAATCAAAAAATAAAATCACAAATTAGATTATCATAACGTCCTTTCTCATGAAGAAAGTTCTATGAAATTACTTTTGAAATCTAAAAATGTTCTCCTTTTCAAATGTAGGTCTTTAAGTGAATCAAAAACCAAGAAGGCTATCTGTCCCAGAAGAAGAGAAAGTCCCATGGCCTTAAACCACATTTCAGAACAAAAGTATTTAATAATACAAAATACATGGCATAATAGAGAGGGACTTAAGCAATAGTTCAAGCAAAGTTGCAGGCACCCATAGCTTTAAAATTTACATTAGGATTTAATAATTTTGAAAATTAAGTCATGTGCTGAATAACTTCATACCTGGTACCTAAAAAAGGCAGTAAGGAAATAAGACTCTCAAATAAATTTCTGCTTTCTGTACCCCAGACCTAACTTGAAATAATGTCCTGCACTGATTGTGTCTGCAATTGACACTACGAGAAAAATCCAGTGGTGAAAAAGTGGCTTTTAGACTTTAGAATATCTCTTCTGTAATTTTGACTTGGATGAAAATCTGATACATGAACTCAGTGTGTTACAACTATATGACATAAAAGATCTCTATGTTCTCCACAATTTATAAAGCAGTTGAGAAACCAAATCTATTCTTTAGAGAAGCAAATAGAAATAAATAATCTTTTATTTCTTAATACACATTGTTAGTTTGAAGTATTTTTAATCCTCATTCCATAAATATGAGAGAAATATTTTATATCTACTTTTTTATGATAAGAAAATTGTAGAAAAATGTGAAACATGCTAGATAATTTTTTAGGTCCCTCTCAATCCAAACCATTCTGTTTCTATACATTACGTGTTTTTATGGATAGTAATATACACATGTATACAAGAATAGGAAAGAATATATTATAATAAATTGTTGCAACATATTTCATCTCCTCTCATTTTAAATAGCTAATTAAGTTGTTTACATCTTTTTTGTACTCTGTTTATTTCTAGTCAGTGAAAGGAAGCCCGTACTTTTTGAACTGGACTGACCTATGTCCTGACTCATGCTCTTGGAAGACGAATTTCTCTCCACAAGGTGTTCAGAGATGTCTCTGGTCACGGTATTTGCACTTAAATTTCTGCATTTGGTCAAACATATATCACCCCTGGAAGTCTGATCAATCTCACACTTTTTAATTCTATTTCTTCTGCACATTTTGCAGTTGTACATAAGTTTGTTTTGTTTCATCGCAGTCAGGAATCACTGCTAAATTCAGTGATGCTGGTCCAGCATCACTGAAGTTGTATTTTTTTTTAACACCCTTACATGAATTTCCTGTCATGAATTTTCAGTAGTCTGTCTCTTTCAAATGGATTAATACTGTGGAACTGTAGGTAATGAAAATCTCTCTGCTGAATGACACAAATATTAAAACCAACTTTCTGCACTTCACTAATATCAGCAGGGTCCCCCAGTTTCAATTTTGTTGAACTAATTCATGCCACTTCAAATTTTATTACAACTTGAACTTTCATTCCATAATTAATTACATGAGCAGCGTGAGTATGCCCTGGATACTGAAAGATTAAAGCTTGCATTTCTACATCTTAGTTCTGACACAGAGCTTTATTGTGCAGCACCAAGATGTGCTGGAGCCAATCCTTTTATCAAGACATGGAAAATTTACTTCTGAAATTTTAGTTCAAGGCATTTACTGTACAATGTTAAAAATTAATTTACCTGTCTTTCTGACTCTTTACAATTTAAAGAGACAGTAACACAGAAGGCATGTTCCTCTGGGGCAGCAGCTATAGGCTAGGAAAATTACCCCAAAACTATTTGTAATGGTACTAGGAACCTATATTTAAGTTGTTAAGCACAATTCAAATGTGAGCTAGTAGTTTGGTTGCTTTTTTAATCATTAGAAAGAAACAGAAACTTCCTTAGAGGAAATCATCTCATGTTATAGGAGTTTTCTAAAAAGGAGGGAATGACTTGCAACTTGGAGTACCATTGTCTCTCAACTGACTGTAGTGAAAGTGTCGTAACATGGAGCAGTCAACTAATTTTTGGCTAATTTTGCCTGAAATGTTTGTTAATCAAAAGAGACAAAAGTATGTCTGTCAGTGACTAAGTACCAAGAAGTGATACCTCTGAAGAGATGTACTGTATGCGAGAGACATTTGGTAGCCACAGAAGGAAGGATTTTAGTATGAGACAGAGAAATTACACTCAGAGTGTGAGAATTCCACCTCTGCTTTGTAAAAAGGGGAGCAATGCATTTATCATATTTTGAAAGAAGGCAAAATCAGTCTCTGTATTTCTCGGAACTCAATTCTTTATCTATGTCTTCAAAGATATGCATGAGATTTTGCAGTGAATAAATTAATGTCAGACTTCATTTTATTATGGAAATGCTTCCTCCTAATAAAAATTGTTTCCGTAAAATAGATATTTAACTTGCATTAAAGTTTTTGAATGCCTAATGAATATCCAAAGAAGGAAATCTTCAACAATTGAAACAGACTTCAGAGGCATAACTTGTTCATTTATTTTAATCCACTTGGGCCATTCTGACTGTATGAAACACTGCATCATGTTCTTTCAGAAATGTTTCCCCTGTCACCAGTAACACATGGAGGACTAGATCTTATACCTCTACCTTGTTACTATTCACTTGTTCTGATGTTGGTGTTTTGGATGCCTAATAGATAAGAAAGTTCTGGACCTTCTGTTCCATCATCTCAATTTCTTATTGTCCTGCCTTTGGCTGGGATAGAGTTAAGTTTCTCCACAGTAGCTAGTATGGGCTATGTCTTAGATTTGTGCTGGAAATAGTTTTAATAACATACTGGTGTTTCAGTTATTCCTGAGCAGTGCTCAGTGTCAAGCACACAGTGTCAAGGCTTTTTGTGCTCCTCACACTGGCAGGGGAATGAGTAGGCTGTGATAGGCAAAAGGTTGGGGGGGGACACATCTGGGACTGTTGAGCCCCACTGACCAAAGGGATATTCAGTACAATATCACTTCATGCTCACCAATAAAACCTGGGGAGAAGAAGTTTGAGGGGGGCTGCTATTGTTTAGAGACTGGCTTGTCATCAGTGGTTAGTGGTGAGAATATGGGGGATTATGCATAATTTGCTTTTCTCTGGTGTGATTTTTCATTTCTTTTTGTATTTTTGCTCTGCTTTTTGTCTTTGTATATTTTTCTTTCAATTGTTAAACTCTCTGTAATTTAACTCATTTATTTTCTCTATTTTACTCTTATAATTCCGCCCCACATACCTCTGTGGGGGAGTGAATGAGTGTCTGTGTGGGGCATAATTGCCGGATGGGTTAAACTACAGCATTTTAATGACATTCACAAATAATATCTGAAGTTCTCACTATTTTTTATGCATACTTTAATTTCTGTAATAGGTGCAACTTCTTTTTATATTCTCTTTTTCAAATGAACATGTATCAATTTTCCTTCTTGTTTATACAGTTTGGCATTTTAACCTTGAGCCTGTGGCTTTCTCTGAAGTAAAAGCAGTGACATTGTTCGCAGTGTTCCTGAAATATGGCTGCTCTTTCAGGTTAGTACAATTTTGTAAAACAATCCATAACTCTACTTTATACTCTCCGGAAACAATGAGGGATCATTTCTGACATAACATCCCTCAAGTGGGAAAGAAAAGCTGTAGGTTGCCTGAGGGTCACTAAAGAGATGTTTCTGTGAGTTCTAGTGCTTTCAGTACATATAAGGGTCACCCATGAAATAGAAAATTAACTCCTTTCGCAACATATACAGTATGAATTCCACTAGGCAAGGCATTCCACCTATAAGACTTAAATAAGAATATTAGAACTAGAACTGTAGAGGACCAAAGCAAGAAAGAAAGTGCACATGGGAAAAACATTTATGCTCTTGAGATACATAGGGAAACATAATTTTTGAATGGAGTTTTCCAAGCCCCTCATTATTCAGTAAATACTTACATGGCAGTCACAAAATCCAACTTGAAAGAGAAACTTTCTAATTTTTTCGGACTATAATAAATTGACAACTTATAAGTTGATTTGAAATGTCATTCATTTCAGCTGAAATCTGAGGTTTTATATAATGTTGACTAAGAGACCTTGAAACAGATCAACACTCCTTGAGAGGGTTTCTTTCCTTTTCTATTCTGTTTCACTAACTGCCTTGCATGCAAGCTTTTAATTAATACACCTGAAATATGTACATGAAAATAAAGAGTGATGAGCCTTTTCATTGTCTCTATAAAGTTACAGTCATGTGGATCAACAGGACAATTTCCTAACATTTTTCAACTTAAAATAACTCTGTATTAAACCTTCTTTGAAAATGTCTAGGGTGTGGATCCTTGTGTGTCGCCTCTATTTTAATAAGAAATAGAGTATAGCTGCTCAAAGTTTTATGGAGATCTACTGAATGGTGATGCCCTGCCAGAACAACGTGAAAGCATGACATATGCTGATGTTCTAACTTCTGTATTTCTCAAGACGACAGAAAATCTGCTGTGGTGGACACAGAGGTGATTGAGAATTTCCAGTCAGCCAGGAATTTAGGGGAAGAGAGCTCATTTGCACAACTTGATTCATGAATACTTAAAAATACCTGAGTGCTTCCAGGAAGATGATCTAGCAAACAATCAACCAATTAAATCTTCATTGTATAAGGAAAGAACTGAGATGCAAGGTATTTTCTTCCTTCCAGTTTTCTGATTCTGTGTGTTTATTAGCACTGACTGTGAATGAATAGATCATTTCTTTTTGAATTATAGGCTACAGATTGTTCCACATCTAGTCAATGTGGCAAATTATGACGTCACTTCTGAACTGTAATTAATCCCCATGAAGTTCAAATACTGGAGATGGGAGCCTTCTGTTACCCTTTAAGGAGTATTCCAAACACTAGTAATTTTATGGTTTATATTCATGCACCAGTGATTTTTTTTTCCTATTTTTCACAATCTTTGGATAATTTCACACACACACACACACACACACACTCACACACACACACACACACACACA
>VXBB01002196.1:47919-76130 GCA_013399915.1 Illadopsis cleaveri
AAAAAAAAAAAAAAAAAAAAGGGCAAAAGAAAACAAAACAAAATAATTCCCCCAAAATCCCAGACACCTTTTCCAACTATACAGAGCTGAAATACTTCCTGATACACAGAGCAAACACCTCTTTCTAAAGCATTCCTAATGAATCTGTTGTATTTTTAATCCAAAAAAATTCTGCCCTGATCTTAAAATCATCACATTATTTTTCAGAACATAAAGATATTCAAATCGATGGGAGACCTCATAGGCAGTACAACTGTAAACATTTATTGTTTAGATAAGCTTGCAGAAGGAATTCCAAATAATGTGTTCTGATGAGGATATAATAAGAAAATAGGGTTTAAATAAAGACTGACTTCTGTTTCCAAAACTCAGAGCATTCATTTTCTTCAACTATATATGAAATATTTCATGGAAGTAGGCTGTTGATTTCAGAACTTGTGAATTGCTGTGTTCAATACTATGTAAGGAAGTGAAATCATAATGCTGGTGGCAGAAGATACCCACAGGTATTTGGTAACGTTACCTGAATTAGACAGTTTTAATCCAATTTACTCTGCAAAAATAAGTCTATGTTTGGTAGCATATACACATCACTCGGTTTAGCAAAATGTAGAGAATTTATTTATGACTCATACATAGTCACGTACACTTGCTCTTTGTATTAATGCTCTGACATTAGGTTTACAGTCTTATGAGAGGAGTTCAAATAGCTAATGAAAGAATATAAATATCATCATGAAAATATGCTATGCTTTAAACATGTATAAAGGGTTTGCATATCTCATATTTCATACAAAGATATCAGACAAAAAAATACCCAGCAAACAAACCTGATCAAAAATCTGTCCACATCTCTGTCAACATTTAATCAAAGACTGGGAAGACAGGCTTACTATGAGATAATCTGCATAAGTCAACAGTCAGTGTGAGGTCCATGTAATTTCTCTAGATATTTAAAATCTTGCTGTCTAATCTGATCTGATAATTTACATGACAGCCTTTGTAACGGATTGTTCCAGAGGCAATAATCTCACCTATTTTGTAAATTCAGGATGAGATGAATCAATCTCCTGAATGTTCTGTATGTTTACACAGAGTACAGAGAGAATCTGTATGGTGAAATTAGAGAAGTAGCTTTCAAACAGAAAATAAAACACAAGGTAAATCCTTTCTAAGTGTCTAGGTATGATGGCAATAGATATTATGTCCATTGTTACAACAATACAGGAAGCTTGAGATTTGGACATTCATATCACGTCTGAATCTGGTGGGCAGCAGTACAGCATCTAAATTTAATTTTAGGTGGAAAAGCTTTAAAATATGGAAAAGTAACATTCAGTAGAAAGTCTGGGAAGTAAGCAGTGTTAAAGTCTAAATTGTTCCAAGGGGTTTCATAGGATGAGAACATAAAACTTCTGCTCTTCCATAAAATTTAGAGCCATTTGCAAATATTATTTTTATATGACGGTCCTCATCACAGGTAAAAATACAATCTTAAAACATCAATTGTAAACAGAAGTTGTCCAAAATAAAAGACAAAATACTAAAATCAGAAATTAAAAGGTTCATTGTGTGTCTTATAGTATTCAGACTTGTGAGGTGGACTGCCACCATCTCTTTCTTAAGGTGGTCACCCAAAAGGTACTAAAGAGACTTTCCAAGATGTTTGTGTTCTGGAAAGTTTTTTATATGAGCATTCTTCACTGCTCTTAGAGGTTCAGTCTTCCTCCTTCTTTTCAGAGGTCTCTGTGCAGTAGCTCAAATCAAGGAAAAAAACCCAGATTTTCTCCCTTGTATATCCTCAAGTTCTTCTAAAAGAACATAATTTATAAATATATATGCATGTGTGTGTGTGTATTTTAACTAGAGAGGGAAAACCCACAATGAAACAGTTTTGTAACTCATAGATGTTTCAAAAGAACCATATACAAGAGCATCAGTAATTCTATGTATTTCCTTACAAAGAAGCTGCCATCTCAGTAAAGCTACACAGATCCCAAATTTCAGATGTTAAAGACAAAGAAAAAATAACTGATGAAATTCTGATTTTCTCACTGAAAGTTCAGTATTACTGAAGACAATGGTCTGTGTTTTAGAACATCATCTGTATTATCAGAACAATTAAGAATAAATTTTAATGTAGTCACAGCTTCAATTCTGCTATGGTATTCTTTGTGCATGCATTCTTAGGGTCCTTCTTGACTTTTTCACTATAACAATGAAAATTTCAACAAATTACAAATTTGTAATTCAACAAATTCCTACCAGAGCCCATAAATCATCTTTAATGTCCCAAACCCACATCCTGAGTAGTAGCTAGAACAGCCACTGGTCTACAAGGAACTGTTAAAGGCATATGAAGATGATAATTTCTAGGCCATGTCACAGAACCACCCTTTCTGGTTCCTCTAAATATGTTAAGCACAGCTAAATACACTATTTATTGGTCATGGAGTCTCCCTCTTTGGAAGCATTGAACACTTGTGTAGACACAATTCTGAGCAATGTGGCAGCTGAAGTTGGATCAAAAGACCTCAGAACTCCTCTCCCACTCCACTATTCTGTGATTCTCTGATTTACGTTTGCCTGAGTAACAATTTCCCAGTTAAAAAATCAGCTCAGTTGAAAAAATTATGAACTGACAATTTGGACTACGCTGAACTGATCTAGAGTATTCATTTTTCATATTTAAACCCCCAAAATCTGTCAACAATCTGTTTCCTGATTATTCTTCAGTGGACTTCTGACTTTACAATGAACAGAAATAGCTAATTAGAGTAGGTTTGCAAAAGGAGATGCTATTTGTTGAGATCAGCCAGAGGCATTAATTATTTTTATCAAAACTTTTCAGATGATGCAATGAAATAAGACATTGAATCACCTTTGACTACTTTGAGGCTTTTTGGGAGATGAGATTGGTGTTTGTTCCATGTATACATCTATATACACACAGACAAATTTACTAGTAATTACGCAAGAAATCTGTCAGGTGTTATAGTATTCTGTGTTCCATCATTGTCCTTCTAGACTTCATATGCTATTAGGAAAAAAAAAAAAAGTGAAAAAAATCATATTTCCCCTAAAAAATTAGCTATGTTTTTGTGTTGCAGCAGCCCTCTTGTTAGAGGGTAAAAATGAGCTGAGGTACAGACTTCTCCTTAAACACAGCGTAAAAAGGATCCTGGTTTATTCCTCTTCACAGCTCAGCCATCCTGACCCCAACTATTCACTGACTGGCTGCAGCAAGCTCCTGCTGTAGGTTTCCCTTGCAGCCTCTGACGGCTGGTTATTTCCTGCTAAATTATAACTGCAGGTATTAGTTTGCAGACTCTGACTGCAGGCTTTTACCTGGCTAGGCTGTGACTGCAGGTTCCAACAACAGGCTCTAACTGTAGACCCAGACTGACCTCACAACAGTGATTCCCTCTCTCCCCAGGATCCTGCTTCATAATTCTCTCCTTCATACTCCTTAAGGTTCCTCCTCCATGATAATCCTCTCCTTTACCAGGTAACCCTCTGTTTCATCTGACTCATCCTTATTGGATATAGCTGTGACTCATCAGGGGCAAGGCTGTATGGGTTAATTAATACAGCTGTTACTTATCAGGCGTGAGGTCACCTGTATTCCCCTCTACATTTTGTGCTCTGGCATACTAGTGTGGTCACATTACTTTTGGGTCAGTTCCTCAGCCATCCATTGCCCTTTAGTTCTTTTGCTGCCATACAAGTAGTGCAAACTGCTCGTGAACAGCTAACATTAAATGTGTGGGTTTTGCTAAAGGAAAACTACTGACTTTATAATATGGGCTTTTGATTAGCTCTTTTTCCTCAGTACTTCACTTACTAGCAAGCGGATATTCAGCGTATTTCTGTATATAATTATACAGAGAGACAATTCAAGACTCACGCTGTACTTCAGTTCTCTAGCTCTACATAATTGCTTTCAATTTAAGAATGCTGAAGGCCAATTAAAATGGACAACTACTGAGATTTTATTAGTTCAGTTACGGCTATGTAAGCTTTGAAATTTCCAAACTCTTGAAGAACTAAATATGCCTGAAGGTATCTTTAAAAACTTCCATGTATCTTGATTTATGACTTTATCTTTGGTAAAATAAACATTTTGTTTTAATTATATAATGAAGAGAACAATGTAATTGTGAAGAAAGCTGAATCATTGAAAGAAGACTGCCTAATAGCTATTAATTTTTCAGCACAGTAAGGTAGGGTTTCAAAGGTATCTAGGTATTGTAGGGAACACAAGGAATCAATGTGCTTGAGTCAAGTAGTATTTAAGAACCCAGGGTGAAATTTAGTTACATGCCCTTCAGAGACATGTCATTTTTCAAAAACAGGTCCTTCCAGGTGAAAACATATTTGTTTACACATAGGAAGTGTCTGAGTAATGACAATCTGTGCAGCTCAGCATTTATTTTATTTTTAAACCCTGAGAGAGTTCCTAAATTAGGAACTTTGTCACTCATCTCCTTGAGAGATCTGAGGAGGGTGTGTGTGAATTTTAACTTATATATCTTATACATTGGTGATCTTACATAATTGAAACTCCCAAGAGGTCCAAGCCCAGATGATCAGACCCCTTTGAGTTTCCTTGGGACTCAGCCCTGTGGTAACTTGGAGAGAAAGACAGATTCGATTCAGTTATCCAAAAAAGCAATTTTAATAACATGAAAACAACAAACAATAAGACTGTATGGGAGCGAACTGGACCATGGCAGTAACAAAGAGCCAAAGGCAAAAGGTGAAAGGCGGAGTTCAGGGTCAGACAGGGGTACTTATGCACCCCGGTGTGGATGGGGAGTTAAGGTGGGGTCTGAGGGAAGGGTCCAGTGGAGGAGAATGATTAAGAATATTAAAATTCTTGCACCAAAAATTAACCTATAATAACATGGAGAATGAGGAACCTTCTGGTAACATTTGCATATTTGAACATGTGGATAAGGTTCTTGCTTGTTGTATTTTGAACGGGGTTTCCCAAGGCATTTTTCTAGGGTTCTCTTCTTCCCCGGGGAAACCACCTCTACATATAATCCTCAACATGAACATTCATGCAGTTCACCAGCTGCTTTACCTTGTTTTACAGATGGTAGATTTTCAATTTTTTGGTTGAAAAGACCAATGAATGGCACAATAACCAATAGTTTCTTCTGCACCTTCATCTAGAAATCACATTCTTTCTTCTTGCTCCCTTGTCCAACTTTCCTACATAACTACCTTCAGTTTTTCACTAAATTTTCTTAGCTGGATTTGCAAATGCTTAAGTGTACATAAAATAAACTTTTGGATTACATGAACTGTGTATCTAGAACTCAGTCTGGAGTGAAGTACAATCTATACAGGGAAGGAAATCTCTGTAGAGTGGAAATTCCTTGAACAATAAATTGCTTGAGGTAGATTTACCTGCCCCTTCCCTTAAAATGAATATTCAGCTAACATCAACATAATCTTTGAATGTCTAGACTTTTATTAGAGTATGAATTAGAACAACATAACTTTTGATACAGAGAAAATTTAAATCACTCACCTAATGAGCATTTTAAATAACTTGTAAACAATTTGTTTTCCTTTCCTACAGTCTGTACACAAGGACAGATTTTATTTTAGTCCACCAGCTTTCACTGTCTCCTTTTTTGCAACAGACTCCATGCAACAGTCCTCCCTGGATCTTCAGGGCTTATGTCTCCACCACATCTCTAACATAGCATTGAGCCTCTGGGTCTCTCCTGAGGCACTGTACCTGCAGCTTTTATCATTCCTGTGTGAACCACCAGAATCCAATTTAACATCCAGCTGAGCAAAGCTAGTACTTCGCTGTTTCATCTGTTGCAGAAAAAACCAAAACTACTAACAGTGTAGAACATAAGAGTCCCCCATTTACTCCTACTTTCAAAAATGTAGTTTTGACAAGTCATCTGCATTTAAAAAGGGTGGCAAACCCCAAATTATTGACATTCTAGAGTTCTGGTTGTCCACAGAGAGAAGTTTCTCCTGTGATTTATTCTTTATTATACAAATCAAAACTAGGTATGATCCAATACCATTCTTAGTTTCACACAAATGAAAATGCTTCTTACGACTCAAGCATCTATTAAATTAAAATGTTTTAGAAAGAGATTGTATTTTGTCTTTATTATTTGTTTATATTGTGTAGGGATCATGCTTTAATTTAGAAACCAGATGTAGTGATCCAGAATAAAGGTATCTGTCTGGCATGTTCTACTGAGATGTACATCTTGGAATGTTTCTTTACATTTAGTTGCAGTTGTCTTTTAAATAGAAGTGGTTTTTTCTGAAAAGTTCTTTGATATAAAGATATAAAATGGTATAAAATGATGTTTCATTACCTTACCTTAAACTGTTACTCAGAAAAATGTTTCAAGTTGTAAATTATATAGGGGAAAATGAGATGAAATGTTTGCTGATTTTGGTTCTGTAACATTTGTTTAGTGTTACTTTGTTGGTAGTATTTGTTCTGTTTTTGTTCATTTCATTTCATTTATTTTCATTTCATTTTATGACCAGAGCTTCAGATGACAATAATGGCAGTGCTTAGGTATGTATTTTGAATTTCATAAAAATTAATTACCTTATACCTTTCTTATGTTTTCCTCAAAACTTGTAATAATTATGTAAAACAGTTCTCCCTGCTCTAAAATTACATGACAAGCATGTCACTGTCATTTTTCTTATGTTTTCTTGGAATTTTGATGCTCACAAATGTGGTTATTTTTCAGATATTATCCTGTTAAGCAACCTAGAAACAGGAAGAACATAGAAACCTAAAGGAAATTTTTAATTAATTTATAAGAAATCTTTATCTTTACTATTGAAATTTAAACATGTGTCTTAAAATTATTTGACTACATTAGGTTATGGATTTGGAAATATCTCTTTAGACATTTGTGCTCCATACCCCTGTCCCATCTTCTTACCTTTCTTATGTGAAGATTGGTGAATGATGAACAGCAACATTTAAAAATCTGTCAAAATAGGCCAAGTAAGAACAGACTGGTAGGATTCTTATTGATAGAATTCTCAGAGTAAATTCAAAAAGAAACTGAAATTAGAAAATATCCCTTAATCAGGTTCAGTGAATCTGAAAGAATGATTCACTTTTTATTAATAGTCTTTTTTTTAATTCAGAACATGAACTAAGGAACATCTTCTCTTAAGAAATTTTGACAGGGATGGATATAAAATGTCTAAATTATAGATTCTGCCTGTGAAGCCAGACCCCAATTCTAGGTCTTGGGTCTTGGCAAGGACAGTTACTTCCGGAGGGAGACGAAACCAGAATTTTGAACGTTTCATTTCTTAAAATATCTTACCCAGTTCTTTGAAAATGGAAACAGAAGAGAAGAAAATCAGAACTCATTTAGTCTCAATAAACAATCTATACTTTGGTTATGTAAAGTCAAGAGATTTTTGGCCAAGTAAATTTCTTGGTCCTGTGAAACCATGGGGCTAAACCAGTCTGTATCAGAAACAAGCAAAAAAATTAGTCAAACAATTGATTTAGGACATCAGGCTGCTGAAGTTAACGTATTGTGGTTTTCTCTATTCAGTTCTTAATTTCTCAAGAATTAAAATTCAGGGTTGTTCATTTTACTTTTCCCCTTACTCCCAAAAGTGAGTGTCTCCTCAATAAATCTAATTTCTTGCTCAGAAACATCTGCCTCAAGAACTTTCAGAGATGTCTTGCAGCTTTATTTAAAGATCCTGATCAATAGAAAAGTAGTTTTAGATATTTTACTAAGACAGGGACCTTAGCAATTTTGGGCTGATGCTTTGTTCAAGCATGATAATAAAATTTCTGAGGCCATTAACAGAGTTGTGTAGTCAACCTAAAATTCATGGATATTATTCATAACTGACATTCTCTCTGCCTGCATAAAATGCCTGAAAAGTGCATCTCCTGATCTGATGTTTACTCTTCAAGCCATAAGATCTCTTTTATCACTTAAAACAGTGTAAGCACCTCTGTGAAATGAACCATTCTATAAGGCAGGGAGATATGGAGCCAATTTTTTTTTTTTTGTGGTGGTGTCTGGGGTCCTCAGCACCTTATGTCTTCATAAAAACCACTTTAATACATTTTCAATGAGCTCAGTCAACCGTGTTATCTGGTATTACATATACATAAAAAAAAATATAAGTATACTGGAAAATATATTTGTTAATACCACTGCCAAATTCAAGATGGGAAGATAGTTATAATCAGATCAGCTTCAGAGTTTCAAGAAGAGATAGACTTCTACAATTTCCTAATCCAAATGAACACTTCTGAAAGTCAGAGTTAGGTTAATAATGTGATAGAGTCAGATATTAAAAAATATTTTTGGAGCCTCCTGATCACATATTTTACAGGATATGATTTTGGCGTTCAGTTTTGTTGCTAAATTTCTTTGTGATTTTGATCAGATTATTTAATTCTGAGCACTTTCTGGGATAATTATACTTCCATTTTTACTAGGAAAAGGCAAATAAACTAGACAGTGGGAAAACTAGGACAAAAAGGATAGTGTAAGGAACTTTGAGAAAGATGATGCTGATTTTATCTAAATATGACAAAAAACTCATTCTAATATTTCTGAAATGTCATCACATTGAGAAAAAAAAATTCAAATAATTCTTGATGTAAGTGGAGGAATAGCTACACTTTCCATTATGTTTGATTTTTCTATCCTTTTTTTGGTGTTAATTTCCCATCTGACAGAATGAGCTCTCAATTCAGCTGCATGAGATCTACTAGCATGTATATTTAAATAAAGAGATATATGTTTTGCGTACACCCCTTTACTAGCATTTTTCAATGCCACTGTTTGTGTTCAAAAGAATAACCAAGATCTTTATAACGAGATAGCACACACAGTGTACAAAGAAACTAAAATAAAAAAAAAAAAAAAAAAGTTGAGTTTTCACACTGGATTTATCATTTGGATTAATCTCAGTCTCAAAACAGTGTAGGTTTATTTTATTTTATTTTTATGTTTATTGTAATCAGGAAACTACAAGCCAATTAAATGACTGATTTACTACACAAACCACCTTTAAATTATATTGTCATAGAATTAGTAGACCCAATGAGAGATACTGTTCCCCTCTAGTCTATCCTCATGAGACTCCACCTGGAGCGCTGCATCCAGCTCTGGGGTCCTCAGCACAGGAAAGATATGGAACTGTTATAATGGGTCCAGGGGAGGGTTACAAAGATCATCACAGAGCAGGAGCACCTCTCCTATGCAGACAGGCTGGGACAGTTGTGGTTGCCCAGCCTGGAGAAAAGAAAGCTCCAGGGAGACCTCACTGTGGCCTATGAGTACTTTGGGAGGGCTTATAAAAAGAAAGAGAGGAACTTTTTACACAGGAAAGTAGTGACAGGACAAGAGGAAAAGTTTTTGAACTGAGAGAGAGAAGGTTAGATCAGATGTTAAGAAGAAATTCTTTACTGTGTAGGTGGTGATGCACTGAAGCAGGTTTCCCAGAGAGGATGTGGACGTCCCATCCCTGGAAGTATTCAAGGCCAGGCTGAAGGGGACCCTGAGCAACCTGATCTAGTGAATATCATCCCTGCTCATGGCTGAGGAGTTGAACTAGATGATTAAGACTCCTTCCCAACCTAATCATTCTATGATCCTATAATTCTATGATGTGCTGCTTTTTGTTTTCCCTGTTAGAGTCAGGGTGGGAAATGCTTGAGTGTTCTGATAGCGTCAATAACGAGACTAATCATGGTGATGTGATTAGAGTGGTATCAAAGATTCAAAACAAGGTCTCACAATAGAAAATGATTCTAGGAAACTAATTACACAAACAAAGGCTCAGATTACTCAATGGAAACAGAAATTCATAGAATCCTACAGGATATACATGAATTACAAGGGCATTCATATTGTTCAGATATAGAAAGGACAAAATTTGCTGTTGATATAAAATTGATCAGGGTGGTCAAAAGTAAAACAAAACACAATGACATATGGAAAAGTATTATGATTTTGAATGCCCATGTAACAAAACGAAAGATGTAATTTAATGCTGATAAGAAAAAACTAATGAAAACTGAAAAATATATCCTTACAATAAAGTTTTTCAATGTAATGATTTTCCATTGGTTTCAATATTAACAAGTAAGATATACTAAAGAAATGAAAACCCTCAGCTTGAAAAGGAGCTAAATAATGTAAGTTATAGCATGTGTTCATAACATTTTGAATACAGAAAAAATTAGTATGGAAGTTGGACTCAATCTAATGATTTGATTACATGCTCTTAAAGGTCTTTTCCAACCTAATTATGATTTAGTATTTCTCCTAACACAAAAATTCTAATGCAGTTGTCAGATGCTTTCCTTGAAATAAATAAAAGGATGAATATTTTACACACTATACTTGAATTGCAGAACCCTTTTCCACCAGTTACCGTACAGTTCAGTAGAATAAATGAGATCAAGAAATAACAGGATAAGTTAATGAAGAGAGCATCCATCATTACTTCAAAAGTACAAGAGTGTGAGTGAAATCTCCAGATATGAACTCCATAACCTCCAAATTCTTGGAAAAATCTAAGGTGCACTACTTTTTTTGTTATCATTATTTCTTAGAATAATTCCTTAGTGTAAATGATAGGGTTCAATTGACTGGACAGCCCTTTGAACTGACCTACATTATCTCTTTTTATGTTCTTATGTATAGTGCAATACATAATGTTCTAGGAAAATATAAAAAAAAAATGCTTAGCATTCTTATGATTTTTTTACAATATTGAAAGTTTTAATAAAAAATTGTTTTTACAACCCTTTTCACAACCTTGCATATGCATCACAGGTCTGAATAAATGGAAACATCTTACCTTGTTAGTGCAGTTAATTAAATAGGCATTTATGAATAAATACTGTAAATAATGACTGGTTTTCCACCTACTCAGTCATTCTTGAAACAGCAATGAATATCTTTGTCTTTCACATAAGTCGGTTCAAAAAGAATTCACAGTAAATGAACTAATCATAAAAACATTTTCAATTATATCATTACCTGCTACTCTGCTGTTCCTAAGTCACTAAGTTGCCATGGCTGGTTTTGTTCTGTTGAATGACTGCTCATAGGTTTCCTGCATTTCCACATGGCAGCAAACAGAGTCTTTCCTGCAAAGTTAACTCTTTCACACAATGGATGCAATGCCCAGGAGGACTACAAGAAACACTAGAGAGGCCACTTGAGAGCTGGGGTAGCCAGCCACTTGCAGCCAGCTCTGCTATACATTTTCTTCTAAGCTCTGTTTATTGAAGGAAGAGAGGAAACACAAGTACAGATGACAGTTTAATAAATCCTGCTAGATTTTGCTCCTAGACCTTCAGTATTTCAGCCAGGTTTGGAACCCTTTACCCCATACAGGGTATGGCATTTTGTCTTACCTAAATAATCTATATCATCTATATCTATATTGAGAAAGAGAGAGAGAGATTTGCAATACAATCTTGATGGTGTTGAATTAGGAATGTTTATTCACTCCCAAATTTTAATTGTTGGGAGTGAATGAACATTCCTAATTCAAGACCATCTATTTAAATGAAGAAACTGACACCAACCACTACTTCTTGAAATGATACTGTTTTGGAGAGAGAAAAAAACAATGAGAGCCTGAGTCCTTGATATCTATCAGATTGGAATTTATTGGGCTCAAAACCTATAACTAGCCAGGGCTGGGCTTCACAGCTGAGTGGTTCAGTAAGTAGCTTTTTATATAGTGCACTGTGGTAATTACCTCTTACATGAACTATCTGTTCTTGAAAGAATGACACTTTAATCAGCTCTATAGAGATCTTGACATTTGATGTATGCTGTGCTTTCTTTATTGTTTGGAGTTTTTTTGTTGGAGATTTTTGGTTTGGGTTTTTGTATTTGGTGGTGGTGAATTTTGGTGAATTTTGGGGATTTCTTTTTGATCTAGAGATTTTTAATTTCCTCTTGACTTTATCGATGTTAAAGGAAAGATGTTTGGACAAGGACTTGCCCCATCCTACAGCCCAAGTTGATAATATAGAGCAGAAAGTTGCCTATTAGGATAATTTAATATAGAAAATAGTGCAGAGTCTTAATACATTTAAATATTCTAGCTTTCATATGTTGTGCTAATTTTTACATTGAATCTTCATGTACTTTTGTCCTTGGAAAAAGGGTAATGCATTACATAGGCTGTTGTACATAAAGATGTAGGTGAATTTTTTCTGCTTTCAGTAGCTATTTTGTTGATGGCAGTTATATCAGACAAGACATTTGTTTCACTCAGGTTTAAATTAGAAGTCAGACAGTTAGAATTGATAAAATTACTCTGGCATAAACTAGAGAAATGTGAGAACCCCCGAGACAGTGAGCAGAAGGGTCATCTACTGATGTGAGTAAATAAGGGACACAGTGAAGTTTTTGGAGCAGATTTCCAAAGTAGCACAAAATGTTTCTTGACACTTCATTATATCTAATCTAGAAAGTCCCTGCAACTCAGTCAGCAGTCTGGATCCTTTTAAGGACAATAAACAAGATATGACAAGATGTAGGCAAAAGCCAGTACATATCGAACACACACAGAAAGTGGCGCCAATTCCAAATCCAGACATCCATATTTCTACCAGGCCTCTGATGGTTCCATAGGCAACCAAAGTCATGTAGACAAGGTAGCCTGTTTTTCTAAAATCAATTTTGTGCCTTTCAGCTCCTCGACTTAAATTCTATTCCCATCTGTGTTTATGCATTTTCAAAAGAAGCATCAGAACTCCTTAATGAATTAAACAAATTTCTTCAGGGGAACAGCATATTTATTGCAGTTAATATTTTTTATGATGCTAAGAGAGTGGAGAACCAGATGCTTTAAACATCCACATTTTATAACACTCATGGGCCAGTGAGCAGATGTTTCTAAATGTTCAAAACCATATAGTGCTGCTTTTAGGCAGGGATAAGTAATTGACATTTTAATATCAGAGAAAAAACCTAAAAGCCATTTTCTGCAATGAAAAAGGTAATTAGCATCAAATACATCAAAAAAGGAATATTCCATCACACTGATTGTATAAATGAAAGTGAAATTCACAGACATTTGATTGCTTATTGAAAGTGTAAAAGCTAGTA
Organism: Illadopsis cleaveri; assembly: GCA_013399915.1. Taxonomy (NCBI): domain Eukaryota; kingdom Metazoa; phylum Chordata; class Aves; order Passeriformes; family Timaliidae; genus Illadopsis; species Illadopsis cleaveri. Next base: position 61,059 of record VXBB01002196.1, read on the forward strand.
AAATATTGTGACTATGCATCAGTCCATGTTACAGAAACTGGACAGGGGACTGACCATGTTGCTCTCTGATTTTCCAGAGTTGATATATTCTTAAACAGTTGTATTAGAGCACGATTTTAATAGATTCATAAACAGGAAAAGCAGTGGTGGTATGGACACTTTACAGTGAATCCTGGTGAGACCCACTAAACACATGTTGCAACAAAGATAATACTTACAAAGTCTGTGAGCAATGAAAAAGATAAAAAAATTCTGGAAACAGAGGTCAAGAGGAGACAGTAAAACAGTATCTCCACTTCACTTGCCATTTGTGCAATGCAAAGGAAAACATTTCCATCAAACTTATCTCCATTATTTTTTCTGGTGTCCATTCTTCACAAAACTAAGTAGATAAAATTTGTGTTTCCTGGAGCATATCAGATTTTTTACCTATTGAAGGTCCTTATATATGATTAAAATATTGATGAAATGTTACTGTCCAACTGCAGGTATGGACTGCTCAAACCACATGGGATGGGGTAGAGAGCTTGGAGGCTTAAAGCCAATTAAGTCATGGCCAACTTTGTTGCAAAGAAAGAGAACCAAAATGACCCTTCTGCAAGCCCATAAAACTCCACTTACAAACACAATGGTATCAATGTATCTCTACAGATTTATTGACACAAATTTGATTGACAGTCATTATTAACTTCTGATTGGAAACATCAGTGATACAGGGGCAGAAAAGTTTAGGGGAGGTGAAGGAAGACATAAAAAGACGAGATGAAGTGAAGCAAGGCAAGGCAATGAAAAAAGGAAAGAAGAGATGCAGTTGTTCACACTGAGAAATAAAAAACAGAGATTAACAATATTTTGCTGATTGAAAGATATGAACAAGAAAAGATGTGTTTTTTTTGATTTTTTAGAAATTTTCTTTTTTTTTTTTAGTGTTCCATAGGTTTCCTTTGGGAATTAGATAACACATTTTATATCGTAATTTATACTGTGCAGTCAAAGAAAAGGAGGATTTAAAGTTGTATTCAACTTTCTTACAGGTAGATAACATAGACTAAGGAATAAATATTTCATGCATTTTTAATTCTTTTTTCTCAAAAATAAGATTTGATTGTGACTCGATTTAAATTTTCATACATCTAACAACAATTTATTTCCCACTGACAGCTAATGATAATAATAAAAGACATAAATTAACATGGAAATGTATATTGGAATGTGTGTTTTCAGGAAAGTTACCCATTTCTCCACACTAAGTTAGAGCTCATGATTGATTTTCTGAAAGCTATTTTAAATAGGGGGTTTGTGTTGTTATATTTATGCTTTTTAATACTTTCAGAAGTATTTTTTTACAAATACTAACTGCATTTAGCTATCATAAACTTTCTGAAGGATTTTTTTTAGTGGTGGAAGGTGTATTAATTTGCTAGTTTATGATTAAGTAAAACCTGAAACTGTGGTCTAGTAAACCCAGAAGCATAAAGAGAGCTGAAAAATTAAGTTGCTTATTTAAAATAAATTATTTTCTGTAAGAAGCACAAGAACATTATTTTATAAATCTTTGCTTATGAAGAAAATGACTACTTTAAAACCCTGGGTTGATAAGAGAACTAATCAATACAGATTTCCAACTTTTTATACTACTTTTCCTTGGTAAAAAGTAGATTGATATAATTTTAGGTAGAAACACGATGAAAAAAAATTAGAGAACAAACAAAGCAAACCAAAACTGGGGCAAGTTGAGCATTTTAAAAGCAAGCCTAAGCTTTTCTGAGCCCCATATCTGATCAAATGTTTCTTAGTCTTATAATGTCAGCATTTTGCAAGAAATTCAAGATAAATCCAATACTCAAAGTAGCTCATATTACTCACTGCCTAAGCAAAATTGCAAATGCTAGTATTTAATTTCAGAAAATGTGTATGAATTATTCACTGATACAGTTTTGTCCTTTTTAAGGGCTAAGAGTTTAACTTTCATACTCATACTCACAACTGTATTAAATGTCAGCTTCTCTCATGACAAAAATGCAAAATATTTTTGTACTATTATTGCAGTGAACTTATACTATGAAAGTTGTAAATCCACTAGCAAGACCAATAGATATTACTAATCTGTTCTGCAAATGTTATAGAAAAGTGACTTTTTTCACTCATTATAGTAAGGAAAAGACTTTAATATGGAACACCTTTTCTGAAAGATGATTATGCTTGAAACTACTAAACTTTTCCAGTTTGCAGAGTACAAGTCCCAACTTTTCTGTTGTTACTCCTACATCCTGAGTAAATAAAAATCATCTTAAATGTGTGAATTTAAAACTATTTTTTGTTTCTTTTTTCAATGAATAAAAGTATCCATGGAATTAATTGCATTATATATGTACACACATACACATCTTCATACAGGGAAATATGAACATTAATATAGATATGTCTGCCCATTAATGCAATCTATTTTAATGAGAGCCAGCTTCAATAAAGAAATTTAATAAGCTGTTAGGTTTTAGTTCCAAAATGGAAATAAAAACATGAAGGCAGTCTTGGCTCTTTATTGCTTGACTAGCCACAGATATTTGTGTTACCTCTTTCCTAATGAAGGTAAATTTCAGTTTAAGTAATATAAGATCAAAGAATCAAATGGAGACATTCTTAATGTCTAATGAGGGCTTTGTCAGATTCCTTCTTCAAACTTTCCAGCATGAAAGGCAGAAAGAAGAACCAGTGAAGTATACTAAGAGAATCATTAAATTTTATCAGAAATGTTTTCAAAATTTACCAGATACTTATGTCCACATCTTATGACTAATTCAGTCCTTAGTTCAGTGATTGAAACTATTGTTCTAAATAGTGTCTTCCTCATCTGAAGCCATTGTCTCCAGAGAGAGACATAAAGTGAATTGCTGCAAATTGAAACAGAACCATACAAAGCACTTTTTCCGGACATGTAAGAAAAAAATTAAATCAACAAAACATCCCTAAATCCCAATCCTACTTATAATGATTGGATTTTAGATATTTTGTCTACCAAGCTGTCTGTGATTTAAAATGATAGCAAGGCATGGAGATGTAGAATTGGATGATTAAGGACCTTCCTCAGTGCATAGAAAAACAGATGATAATCTTCTGCTCTCTATGTTCATATTTTTTGTGTTGCTAATTCTGCTATCATTTTTATTTGCATATTGCATATTGCATACACCTATGGAGTTGCTTAAATAATGATTGAGATATCAAATGATTTTGTCAGAGTGACAATAATTTTCTATTTTACTGCTTTAACTGCCATTAGCATCTAATGTCTCCTCCATAGTTAGTGAGGAGACTAATAATGGTAAAGATAATGGTAGCTACTCATTATGTAGCATCAAGCATTGGAACAAGCTGCCCAGGGAAGTAGTGGAATCATCATACTTGGAAGTGTTTAAAAAATATGTGGAAGTGGCACCTGGGGACATGGTTTAGTGGTGAACATGTGGCAGTGTTAAGTTAATGGTTGGAATTGATCTTAGAAGTATTTTCCAACCTTACCATTCTATAAAAGAAACCTTTAAAACAGTTTAAAATTTGCACAACTCAAAGGAATAGATAAGGAGGTCATATTTGGCAAATTAATTTGCAGCAGAGCTAAATACTGAAAATATTGAAGTCGGGTAAATGAAGTGCATAAAATATTAAAATAACAAGTTCTGAATACAGTAACTTCATTCTTAATCCCCTAGAGATACTTGAGTAATTTTCCAGCTGTAGCATTTATTTCCTTTGCTGAAATTCTCGTCTCTTTGTGACATGGTAAAAAGATATGAATATAAAAAGAAGTCATATGCCTCTAAGTTATATTGTTCTGAAAGCTTACTGCCAAGGAAGCAGAAAGATTTCAAAACAAAAAGAAGCATGATGTGGATGGAGCTAGAAAAGATTTCAATAGATCCCATTTTTTCTGCATTGCTGAATCTCATTTTTCCAGTACATGTTTTGGAAGATTTTCTTCATCTTTTTTTTGCTTAGAATTCAAATATTCTCCTTTGGGAGAATAAAATATTTATTTATTAATTTATTGTTTGTTTGTTTGTTTATTTGTTCACAGTTGTCCTAGGCTAATTTTATGATGCTTGCATTCCCAGTTGTCTGTCCTGTTAGTGCTGGATATTAAATTCTGCACCTTTAAGACTGGTTCCGAGAGCGAAGGGAGAAAAGAAGCACAGGGTGTATTTGCAGAAGGTGCACTTGCTCCTCCCCATTCTCTCTCATGGACGGTGTTGTCTGCAGCATGGACAGTAGGAGAGAGCTCTCCTTTACTTTTTAGTTAGATTTTAGCTAGCTGAGGCAGAGAAGTTCCCCAGATTGTGGCTTTTCTTTCTCTTGGAACTGATCGGCCCTGCTCTGGACTGAAAACCCAGGAAAACACCAGAAGCTCACACCTGTGGCCCACTGGGGCCTGGGATGCTGCATTCCAGTGCAGGAGGGACTGATAAGAGACTGAGCAAGCAGAGCTACATCTCACAAAAGACTTTCTGAATTTGCCATCTCTTCAGAACAGCAAGAGGTTCCATTGTTTAATATTATTAATCTTTCAGGTTTCTGAGTACTTTGATTGTTAAATAAACAGGGGTTTTTTTCCCTTTCGTTGAAACAGATTTATGTCTCCAGAACTGGTGGGGGCAAGGTCTGCTTGAATTTGCTTTCTAGAGGGACCGTTTTGGAAGTTCTCTCCTGAAATTTACCCTAAACTAGGACAACAGTATTACTGGTATGCAGAGATGCAATACCTTGAAGTGGTCCAAAGATGCATCAAGAGAGTTTTGTCTTGGCATTAAGAAACATTTCTTCACTAAGGGGCCCAAACACTGGAAGAGGTTTCCTACAAGCATGGTCAATGGCCCAAACCTGTCTATGGTTTAGAACCAACTGTATAATGATTTCAATAATATGCCTTTACTTTTTATCAGCCCTGAATTGGTCAGGTAGTTCAATCATTGTAGGTTGCTCCTGACTGAAATATTCTATTCTATTAAGTTACATTTGTGTTTAGTATTGATTTATTTTAGAAAATCACTCTTAATATTCTTATTTATTTTTTCTAAATGGTGATTATTTCTTGGTGTGGGTGGACATGACATTTAATTGAGTCTGAAAGTGTGAAACTATGCATTAAAAAGTACAGTGAATTATGATTAATTGCTCTATTCTAATACATTAGAAACTGTTTATTTCTGTGAAAGTACCTTATCCTGCACATGTAAGGCACAAAATGTTCAGCCATAATTTTATAACCCCAATATAATTGCAGAGTGAGAGAAAAATATGCCATATATGGTAATTTGATAGTAGAGGTTGTGGTAGGTAAATGTACCTTGATTAAAGCAATTAAATATATTCACAGAAAAATACAAAAAGGTCATCCTCCTGAAGTTATGTCACAAGATATACAAACCATTTATTCTGATTTGCAATATTAGAAGAACCCGTTTATATTTATTAACAACTTACTGTGGTCTCCACGCTGTTCTTTTTGTACAAAATTTTATTTTACATAGTAAATGTATTTGTGTGACTCACACATATGTACAGATTAGCACAAATGCAAGAATGAAAATTTGTTCCCCATATTAGAATAAGAATACACAGCACTCTTCTTTCCTATACTGTGGAATGATGTAGTCCAAGTAGAAACATTCAATTATTGAAGTCTACTGTAAAAATCTCCATTTCATTTTGTCAAAAGATTAATTTCACTTTATGTGTTCTCTATTGTGCCAGTCTTCTTGATATACCCTTCTATAAAATTTCTATATTTTTGTCCTCACCTACTTTATCTTTTTTTAGTTACTTTTTTCTTCTTCTTTCTGCTTTTATCTGATAATCATTTTTATATGAATGTAACCACTGAATCTAGATTATTATGAGTAGCTTGAAATCTAGTAAAAAAATGTCCAATAATTTTTTAAGACATCAGCAGGGATGTGACCTCAACAAAGGTTGACCTTAATGAAGAAGACCTCAGAAAAAGCTTGCACTCCAGTGTCATTTGCCACTGTTGTGCAAGCTAAGATATCCTGCTCTGTAAACAAATAGCCATAATGAAATTTCAGTACAACTGTCCCAGCCACTGACAAGATTCAAGGTCTCTATATAGCACTGTGTCTTTCCCAGTATATGCACCTTCAGGAGAAAACTATCTGAGAATGCTGCAGTCTGTGTTTTTGGAACCAGAGACAGGGGTGATGCACTGGCCTGAAGGAGACAGCATGGAAGAATGTGATAACACTAAAGACTAAATTTATAGTAGTCAAATGACTACTGGGATTGTTCTCTGGTAATGGTAGCTACTGGCATGGAATTCTGAGCATGTCAAAAGGAGTGCCCAGTGTAAATCACCCAGTGGAATTGTCTTTAGCTCACAATATCTCCAGAGCCATACCCGAAAACTGATTGGATGCACACCAACTTTTTCAGGACAAAGTAATGTTAGGAACCATGGTAACAATAAAACCATAAAAAAGCTTTCTATGTAAATTAACTGCCAGTGTTTATCTTAAAGCTATCTTAAATTAAATTAAATGAATAAAGGCTGTCACTGCAGTAGTGAACCAAAGTAGGAGACGCCAAATCATGGCAGGCTTGATGGGGATTTCAAGCAAAATAAGAAAAGCGTTTTCCGAATCAGGTATGTTCTTGTTTATATACTGTTGTGAAATTAATCAAAATCTCTGAATTGGAAGTTACTGGAAATAGGATCTTCATCCTGTAGGCCATAGATTTTGATGGTTTTTGTAATGGTTTCTGGTATACTGAGGAGAATTTAATTTCTGATTCTTCTCCCAGCTTTTATTAAAGTAACAGTACAAACTAAATGTTGACTATAAAAAAATAAACTACCTATATCTCTGAAAACAACACCATCATAGAGGGTATGGTAGAATAATGCAAAAATGCAGAATGCATTCAGCCTGCAATTGAGATTATTCAGAAAAAAAATCATTTTTGGTGAATAAGCTTTTTTTTTTGCAGTGTACTCACACAGCAGTTGTGTATATCATTTCTCCAACAATATCTTTTACTAATGTCAATAGTTTTGCCGAGATATGTTTTGTATTAAGCATTCAATGCAGAATTAATTAAATCATTATATTTTGGTTACATGGTTGCATTATTCACCTACCTCTTATTACTGTAACTGAAACTTTTCTACTTCAACTTTGACCGTATTGTGCACACTTTTACAAAATATTTCTTATAGAGCCTTTATATCATCTAGATTTATAAAACAATTTTATTTCTATTCTTTACCTCACTGAAAGTCAATATTTCTTGAAAAAAATCTAATATAAGAAGAAATAGATTAAAAATGTGCATGTATTGGTACATATTTAAATATAATACAAGTATAAAATATTATTAGAGTGAAATTAAGACTCAAAGCATATATCAGCTCTCATGTAAAAATAAAAGAAAAATTTTAATTATAAAAAGTATTTCTCTTGAGACAATATATTTTTGCGAATACAGGAAATGCAGTATTAATTTTATGCATGGGGGAAGTAAAGACAGGAGAGCTAAGCAAAACACTCAGCCTACCTAATTCTACTTTATTGTTGTAGGCCTGTGTTTTTTGGTAAAGTATTTCAATGCTGGTGAACACAGGGTTTGTCCCCATTTTTGCTTCCATTTTTGGACAGTGGCATGTCATTCCATGCCATCTGCCAGACAGAAATTCAAATTATAAGGGGATAGAATAATTCCCTCAAGAAACATCTTTCAATAAAAGGAGCATATAAACCGATTGCATAAAATTAGATGGGATTATCCAAGTGGCAAGATATATGACATACAACAAGGGGTAAGGTCATTGATCCTTTTAAAACCACTGACATTTGAGATAGATAATTAAATTTTGAGTGGTTTTGACCTTTATCTAATCTCACTTATATCTTAACCACTATAATAAAGAAAACTGTTGCCTGCAGGTAAGCTGTAAAGGAATGATGAGTTTCATGAATTGTCTGGTAGAGCAGTGGCTTTTTATTATTGTTGGAAGGCTAGCATTAGTCTTTTTAATTATAAACATCAGATGTCATTATCAATACTTACAGCCATGATAAACTTTTCTTCCCCACTGTGCTTTTTATATAGCATACAAATTAATTTTATCTGTATAGTGCTTTCAGAATTTACAGTGTTCTTTCATTTAGATTGACATTAAAATACTAAAAACAGTGATAAAACTTTTTTCAAATTAATTATATAGTTTAAAATGTTTATATTAGAGATGCTACTCAATGTCCAGAACTGCAACAACAAAAAAAGTAATTTACCTTTTTCTTCTGGATTTCTTCTTCCCCTACTCTTTTTCTTTCAATTATTCCTTAATTATGTTTCTTCTTCATCATCTTTCACCTACAGTTGATGATCTGTAAAAATTCAGTGTTACCTCTCAAAACAGATATTTGGCTCTAAAAATGCATCTGCACTACCATATAAAGAAGAATGGGGGTGTGCACAACTAGAGAACATTCAACAACTTGCATTATTTGAAATACTTTATTCTTAGATCAGTCCCAAATTAGCTCACCTCCTTTTTGGTCTGCTGAACAATAGCACTATATTCAAAATAAATTGGAATGAATTAGACTAGCCTTTAGAGACACAGATCTGAGACAATCACTTTTACTCATTTTGGACACAAACCATTGATCTTTTTTTTCACTTTTACATGTGTACACAACCAGAGATATAGCTGCAGCTTTCATGATGCTCTCTTATATTTTTTTAATTGATATTCTCCGTTACCCAGCTGTTAACCATACTAAAATATAGTTACGTCTTGTAGGTATCAGTGACAGACATGCTACGTAGTAACCACCAAACTATTTGAAATATTTGACTGGGCAATTTTGCAAAGGAAGCAAAGAAAAAATCTCTTGGCCCTTCTCAAGAAAACAGGATTGGAACCTCAGTAAAGGCCCTCCATTTCTGTCTTCTGATTAACAAGGAGACCCTATTTTTTCCTTTGTCAAACAAAGTAAGGGAATTGATTTGCAACATTCTTGTTAGAAGAATGCATGATAATGCAGTAGGAGAAAATTAGTAGTTGCTGTATAATTCTTTGCCAAAATCGAGTCTGCCAAGGCTTCAAGGAAGTGCTTTTTAGGGGAGTTTCTGGATCCTTCCTTGCAAAGACAGTAATGACTCTGTGAAACGGAGAGCAGTAGCAAGTTGTGTGAGTCAGGAGTCATACTGTGACTGGTACTGTTCTCTATACCTTTATTAATGACATAGTGGGATTCAGTGAACACTCATCAAGTCTGCAGATGACATTAAGCTGAATGGTACAGGTAATATGCTAGATGGAAGGGATGCCATCCAGAAGGACATTGTCCTACCTAGATTTCTAGATTTTAGTAGGGCTTTTGACTTTTTTCTCACAGCATTCTCCTGGAGAAGCTGGTTTCTCATGGCTTGGAGAAGTGTACTCTTCACTGGGTGAAAAACTGGGTAGATGACTGAACTTAAAATGTAATGGTGAATGGAGTTACTTCCAGGCAGTCTGTTCCAGGTGGCGAGCGCCAGGGCTAGTGGGGCTGTGGGGCTAGTCACATTCACATTATTGAGGGCCTGGACCTGGGGATCAAATGCACCCTCAGTCAGCTTGCAGATGACACCAAGCTGGGTGGGAGTGTTGATCTGGTGAAGAGTAGGAAGACTCTGCAAGGGGATCTGAACAGGCTGGATTAATGGGAAAAGGCCAGTGGGAAGGGGTTCAACAAGGCCAAGTGTCAGGTCCTGTGCCTGGGTCACAACAACCCCATGCAGTGCTACAGACTGAGGGTAGAGTTGCCAGGAAGTTGCTCAGTGGAAAAGGAGCTGAGAGTGTTGATCAGCATCCAGTTGAACATGAGTATGCCCAGGGGTTCAAGGAGGCCAGTGGCACCCTGGTCTGGATCAGAACTAGTGTAGCCATCAGGACCAGAGCAGTGACTCTGTACTCAGCACTGGTGAGGCCACATCTCAAGTCTTGTGTCCGGTTCTAGGCCCCTCACTTCAAGAAAGACATTGATGTGCTGGGGCGTGTACAGAGAAGAGCAACAAAGGTGGTGAAGGGTATAAAGAGCAAGTCCTGTGAGGAGTGGCTGGAGGAACTCGGGTTGTTCAGCCTGGAGAAGAGGAGGCTCAGAGGAGACTTTATCATTGTTTACGACTACTTGAAGTTGCCAAGTAACCGGTGATAGGACAAAAGGAAATGGCCTAAAGCTTTGCCAGGTGAAGTTAATTTGTATATTAGAAAAAATTTCATCACAGAAAGTCTATAAAGCATTAGAACAGGCTGCCCAGGTTGAGTCACCATGCCGGGAGGCACTTAAAAGGTATGTAAATGTGATTTAGGACCATGGTTTAATGGTGAACCTGGAGTGCTGGGTTAATGGTTAGACTTAATTTTCTTGAAGGTTTTTTCAAACGTAAGTGATTGATTGATTCCATGACAAGCTTGAGGAGCATGTCCAGTCTGTATGAGGCTCATAAACTTCAAGGTCAAATGCAAAATACTGTCAGAGGGTTTAAAATGCATGATCTTTAAAGGCTCCTTCCAACCCAAAACATTCTATGATTCAGTAATAACTGCTCTTGTTTTTTCCCTGTTCCATGCTCCCTTCGCTGTCTTTTTTATTATTTCTTATTTCTGTCAACTTTTATCGTTTTTATTTCATGTTCCTTTTATGTCCTAATTTACCGGGTTTCTACCCTTGTGTCAAGCATTTGTTTACTTATGCTTTCCTCTCTTCCTCTTGAACAGTCTCCTTTTACTAAGCACTTTACTGCAATGGATGTAAATAGACTGAACAGTGAAGACTACTGTTCCAAAACAGATCCTTCACTTTCATGTGAATGTGCAGTTTCTGCTTTGTCAGAAATGGAAGACAAACAAAATTGCTTCCAAACAGCTCTTTTTCAAAGATATCTCAGTAAGCTTGTTCAGTTTTGTAGTTCATTCATCTCTCAGTCAGTGATTGCACACTGCTAGAATTTCTTTACATTTTTATTGTGTGCTTTTTTATCACATAGAATAACCTCAGCCTGAGCATATTCAATATCTATCCTTTTTCCAACTTAGCCAATTTGGAATCTTTCTGATATATCTCTCATTTCAATATTCCCTTAAAAAATATGCCAGTGTGATTTTATGCCTTACATGCTCACAGCTTTCAAAATATCTCACGCCAACACATGGAAAAGAGAAAAAAAACCCCAACCACTCAACCAACAAAAAAAACCCCAGGACAAAGCCCAGACCCAATCTTTTATTCCATGCTCTTAGCTGTCATTCTGAGTGTTTCTAAAACAAGCATCTATCCAAAGCTTAAAGACACTGACAAAATAGAATTATAAAAAATTCTAGTCCATACCTAAGTGGTTCTAAATCTGGAAAAAAACCCCAACAAAACAAAAAAAAAAACAAACCCAACAAACCCAAAAAAAACCCCAACTTCTGTCAACAAATGACTATGCATACTCAAATGTTCATATCGCTTCCAGATCATACAATTTGCAGTTTATTGCTCAATTAAATAGTTTCAGTTGAAATTGTTCCATATGCTTCCATATCTTGAAGTATTTTAAAAAGAAGTCATCTGTGCCTTTTATGTTGCTGAGTTCTAAATATTTTTCAAAGTCAGAAAATGCTGAAAGATTGAGCCATCTCAGGGCAATGAGAGAAACAACACACAAACAAAAGAAAAAAAATAGTTCTTTAACTGCTGTAGATAAGTGTAATTTTATGGAGTTCAAAGGGACATATTTTTCTGTAGAGATTCTGGACTTTAACAGCTAGGGGAAAGATTGGTGTAGTCTGTAACAACTGATGACAAAACAATTGTCTTGGGATGTGGGAGAGAAAACCCCATTTCTGGAAACATTCAGGATCAGCTTGGACAGGTATCTGAGCAACCTGATCTAGCTGATCTAGCTCCCTTCTTATTGAAAGAATATGGGATGACCTTCAAAGGTCCCCTCCTGTTGAAACTGTTCTATGATTCTATGATTGAATTTAAAACTAATACAAACTGAGATTTGAATGCTATGTACATTTTTTTTTTCAGAGTAAAACTGTGTTTAGCCTCACCATTTATATTGTGTGAAGATTTTTGTTCTCTTAAAAATATTTCTCCTCACTTAGAATTTGAGTTTTTTCCAGTATTTAAAGCCTGTCATATCCTAAAAGATATGTACATAAGTTTTGATATATAAAGGGATGGAATCAATGAAATCAATCCCAGTTCACTTCATTAAAATTATTAAACTCTAAGGTAAGTTATTTTTTCATTATACATGTATAGTGCAGTTTGCCAGGTTTCTAGTTCCTAAGGTTTCTGTTCTGAATTCCTTCCCATCATCAATGTTTTTTTAATGGGACATCTATGACTAAACATATCTTGGTTACCAAACTCTAGCTCAAGATGAGATGGGAGGGAAGCACTGGTTTGTTACTGGCAGATTCTCTTTTGTCTCTGCATCTAAATATATCAGGCTATTTTTGTGTTACTTGTCTGGCTATGTAACTTTTAAACTGCTGCCTCAATTGGTATTCCTACAACTCTGCTTTCTCTAGAATCACCAAAATCAAGCAATGTACCTCTTAATGCACTTTCAATTAAGAATGAGAATAATGCTATTACATGGGCACATGAGTACTTACCTACATTTTGAAAGGGTCAAGACTAAGTGGTTTGTGAGGTTTTCCTGAGTTTTATCTATCCTTCATGCCAGACTTTATTTGAAATTATAATTTGGTTTTATAGTTTAATATTGTTTATTTATATTCTGTCTATTATTCTCATTTTTCAACCTTCTTTTTCATTTTTTTTACTCAAGCTCCCAATTATGCTTCACATGGAAATTCTATCAACATTGTTTATCTGATCTTTCTGGCTAATAATGAGAAACAACTCAAGTGACAAAATCATGGGTGTCCCACTGCAGATAGCAGAAAAATAAATTTACGGTAAAATATGCAGATATCACATAACAGCAACACACATTTGCAATTTTTTTAACCTGTAGATCACATACTGTCGTTATATATCATGTGTTAGCTACATCCTTGATTTCTTTTGCTTATATTACTCTATTACTTTGGCCTCTGAAGACTAAACTGTACAAGAGCTTAGACATTGTAATATGTATTAAAAATAAGTAAAATTAGTTTGATAAAATGATAGTAAAATATTTAATGAATATCAGGGTGTGTTTTTTTAATAAAATAATTTTTACTTGTTATATGGAATGTATTTTTAGAATGCATTGAACACTTCAAAGGAACCAAAGACTGTTCTATGTTTCCCAGAAGGGCTGTGAAATAAAATCTAGAATTTGTTTAATTGTAGTGTTTCTTGAAGTACTCTAAAGAAACATTAGGAATAAGCAAAAGATTATATGTACATAATCAATTTTCAGTTCAGAGATGTGGGAATGTTATTCTAGATGCCATGTTGCAAATTTGTATTAGCACTAATTCTACAGAATACAGTGTTTTTAACCTCATCTTCAAGTTGTGTTGCAAGTACTATTTTTCCAACAGAACTGTGCTGTACAGTTATTGCTAATAAAGGCAGTTATTGTTCTATTTGGTGGCATAGAAGAGACAATTTTCTGTATATTGGCTACAGCTTTGATGAACAAGGTCTTTTACAACATAAGTTGTTCCAAATTTTAGTTCATAATCCCAATATTTCTTCTTCTGAAAAGTCTGGTGGGTATTAATATATGATTGATTACTGGTCACAGTTTTAGATGACTTCCCAGCCATGTTTCATACATAACGTTTAGACCAGAGAGCCGAGGGCTGTGCTCAGTTTGATTTTGAAATTTACTCTAGGGATAGACACGATAGACACCTCACAGAGTTCCTGTACAAACTGTTTCTGTATCTGACACCCTCAAAATAACCAAGCAATCTTTTTATGTGTGTTAAATTGAATTTTTTTTGTATTTCAGAGCATAACCATTTCCTCTTATCTTCATTGGACCACTAAGAAGAATTTGTCACTGCCTTGCTTGTATCTCTCTCCCCTTTGATAAGATCTCTCTGAGCCATCTCTTCTCCAAAATGAACAGTCACAGATATCTCAGCCTGTCCTCTCATGACAGATGCTCCAGTACCCTTCATTCCTCTTTGGGGCAGACCAGCTGACCAAATAACAAAAGGGAGCAAAAAGAAGAATGCCTGTAGTGACCATTATCTAAGCCTCCATTTACCACAAGCCTAGAGTTCACTGTGGGCTACCTATTCTGTGAACATTTCTTATATATGGCAATCCTTTGTCTGCTGCAAAAAGCTGAGAATTCTCCTTAAATAGCCTTCTTTGTAGCCTGTGCTTCCACTGCACTCACCAGTAACACGCCCTCCTGCTCCTGCCAGTGGGTGAGGACAGAGGTATGTTCACAATTTGACGTGGATCTATCTGGCCGTCTCTTTTCTGCTTTAATTTGAAGTGTTATCCTACAGTTCTCAAAGCAAACAACTGGTCCTGAAGCCACTGACTGTGCCTGAAGGAAGGCATATGCACACACTCTCCCACAGATGTGTCTCAGGAGAGGAAATATTTTAACACTGGCAGCTGCATTTGGTATTCCTTACATGCCTGCCAACCTTTCCCCTCAAGCTGAACTAATCCTCCTGTTGTCCTTCCTTGGGACAGGTTCTTCTGGGACCTGCCAGGTGCCTGTGTAAAGTGCTTTCCAAGCTGGGAAAAGGCTGGATCTCTTTCTAAGTCTAATTCCCATACACTGCAGGTTAATTCAGTCACCTAAAACAGAAAATCTTCCTCCATTTCTCTCCCAAGCTTGAAACATTAGGTTTCTGTTGTATCATATTGTTAGGAACGAATTCCTGGTATATTTTTTTTTCACCAAGGACACACGGGGAGCCGAGGCGGCGAGGCCCCGGCTGCGTGGAGAAAGAGTCCCCTGGGGGCTGCCGGAAGGCAGGGTAGGGGGCTGAAACGGCGGGAAGGGGTGCTCGCCAAGGAGGAGGACTTGGGACGCCGCGCGGAGCGGCCCCCACTCCTCTGCGGCACGGCCCCACCCCTG
>VXBB01002196.1:76436-87384 GCA_013399915.1 Illadopsis cleaveri
GACCCCCCCATAGCTGATCTTTTTAATAAAGAGCTGGAAATTAATAAAGGCCTAGACCCTGTTCTTTTCAGCATGAATATGCAAGGCACATCTGTGTTAAATTTGATGCCCTTCAAAAACCAGTCATGCTAATTACCAAAGTCTGTCAGTAACAGTTGGTTTCTGAAATATCTTGAACTTTCAACTGAAGCCTTAAGTTTTAGCTTTCATGTTTTTCAGATTCTGTGCTGCCAAGGGGTGTAGTTCTGAGCCTCATATTAAGTGCTAGCGAGCCCTCTTCACAGAGTAGGTAGACAAAACAAATCCTTTTCCTGCTGAAGACCAAGGACAACTTTCAAGCCGAAAAGCATAAACAACAGTGGACTGAAGCGGGGAACAAGACGGATGGGACCTCAGAACCTGAAGCTGTAACTGGACAATTAAACTCCCATATGCAAATGGACCAAAGCTTATAAAACTGTGAGACCTCATGACCCGTGGTCCATTTTGTGACCATTCTTAGTCCACTTTGGGTGTAGTCATGGTCAAGCTCTTGTCCTGCCCAAGGTGTACCCTAAAGGCCTTTCAATAAATATTTACTTTCAGCACTGTTCAGTCTCTGTTTTAGGTCAGCCTTCCCAAGGCATCATAATCTTAAATAAATTTGCATTGTTCAGAATAGCCATACAAACTTTTTGATGCAAACTCTGTGAAAACAAAATTGATTCTTTTTCACCTTGGTGGAACACAGTATTCTAACATTGTTCACAATATAATTTTCAGCAGACTGACTTTTCAAGTGGGAGTCTCAACTTACTCAGGGACAGTAGAACTGTCTGAGTATAACTATTTCTCTTCATTGATTAAAGAGGGTGACTGTATTTTAACACAAATGCCTCAGTTGACTAAAACACAATCAAACTTGAGAAAAAAAAAAGTCAAATTCCAACTTTTTTTATTGTTTTATAAATTACATCTGTAGATTAAGTGAAAATCCTTTCCTTTCAGAAATTGACTTGCAGTAACTGAGGAAAATCGATGGAGAATCTAAACTCAAGTCAGAGGTAGTTAAATTCAAGTTATGAGGTAGTACCTGCAAAGATATAGGCAACATTTGAGCAGCATGCATTCAAAATAGGTTTGTTTAAATAACTGAACACGTGTTCATTTATTTAAATTAAATATTTAAATATTTTTATTTATATTTTTAGAAAGTCTATCTTTGTTCAGCAGTGTTTTGTGAAATTTTTAGTCTTTTTGTGCATTTACAAATGGTTTTTTGAGTACTTTAGTAACAAGAAGCTGTTGTGATGCTTCTTCTTATAACTCAGACTTTCAAAGTTTTTATTTTTATATTTTATTAAAAAGAGTGGTTAAGATAAAAAAAAAAAAAAAGAGTATACAAGTAATTTGTTTAAAAATCCAGAGAACCATTAATCAGAAATTTTTCCAATCACTTCTAGAATCTTTAGTAACATTTTTGTACTCCTCATAGTTAAATGTTACCCAAAGGAAAAATAACAAAATGAATAATTTAGTTACTATGCTTATATGTTGTTTTGGGTACAGATACCATAAGAAGTGTCACATTGCATTTCCAGCATAGGGAAAAAATCCAAAGCTTCAAACTCTTCTGCAGTGGTAGTTTGTTCATACTGTTGAATTTGCTCATTTTTGTTTGAACTGTTGGAAATTAACTGCTAAATATTTAACTTTGAAGTGAATCATTTGTAGTCATTTGCAGATTGAAGTACATGACATACTGGTAAACACATACAGAAAAAAAAAAAGTGCTTCTAAGAGGAGTCTTTTTGATTGTCAACTACTCGTAGTGTACCCTTTGAACAAATTAATTTATTTGTATTAAATCATTCATTTAGCAGTATAATAGTTATGAGTTAGACTCCTCAAAAAAAGACTATTGTTTGAATCAATACATTGTGAGATACCAATAAATATAGTGAGAGAGAGATGAAAAAAATCAATACAAATGCATAAATATAATATGATAGTAGTAAGTTACTTATATATAACAGATTTAATTTCTCAAACTCTGTACGATTTCTATATACTATTGAAGCATGCATGCAATAATGGAAAGAGAGGATGGGTCAAGGACAAGAGAAGAAAGAAGAAAAACACTGTAATAAATGTAAAATGTCGTGGCCATTAAAAAAAAAAGCTACTTGATGTGATATTCTTAATTTTCTTCGCAGGCTCCAAGTACTGTTTGTCAATCAAAAAGAAAAGCATTTTGAGAACCTCAAAATACAAAAAAATTGCTCTGACAAGAAGAGAAAAAAAGGGTAAGAAAGCATTCATTTCACTGCTACCCAATATTTATGTCTCTTTTGATAGCTGATATTGGCTGGATTAAAATTTAAGTTCAAATGTTAATTGTTTAAATGTGAATAAAACTGTTATTTGGTTTAATAGACACATTCTATATATAAAAATAAGTTTGACAAAGTTGACAAATGTAATAAAATTTTTCCAATATGTGTATGTTATATGCACATCAGCCAGAAGAAGGCTTTTTATAGGAGGATCCAAAACCAAATACCATAATGACTATTTCTGCTCTGTAACCTACTTGTTCATTTTTCTGTTTTTATTTTTTAATTAAGATAAATTTAAGAAATGTTTTATTATTGTATTTTAAATTCACTTTTCACTATAAGGTGGGGAATTTTTAATTAGTTTATTTATTTTTACATCACAGTGTTTCGTTACATAGAGATTACATGTATGGTCAGATAGAATTATTGATCATAGGCAACTCTAGCCAAGAATCCAGGTTTTTAAAAAAGAGAATAAAGAGGAAGGGAAAAAAAAAAACAAACCCAAACAATTTAAACTGGAGTTCTGTTTCCTAACTGGTGACCTTTATAAATTTCAAACCCCATGGAAATAAAGAATGTGTCAAAATGTTGAATTTGACTGTTAACTTCAGATGTTGCTTCTATTTTTCTTCAAATAACAGAAAAGCATGAAGGCTAAACCTTAAATGGATTCTGCCATGAGGACAATAACATCTAACAAAAAAATTAAGGTCCGTTTGGTTTACCCCCTAATCCATTAACCGTAACTCAGTTATGTAAGTAACAGAGGCACATCCTCACCCCAGTGTCTGAAGGCTAACAACCCCCATTTACTTAAAGGCAGATGCTACAAGCTGGGACTGACCACTCCTCTTGACTCCAGCCAGATCCCAGTAGCTGGCACTTACTCCTTGCAGCACTCACACACATGCAGAATAGAGTGTGAGATTATGCAGGAATAGTTAGGATTCAATAGGACAGTGCACAGACTGTGCTGATCAGGCGCAATGCTCAGCCACAGAAGTGTCCTGACTGTCCCAATTTTACATGTGAATACATCTCTCTGTCTGTTCCCTCTTTGCTCCTTGCCAGTTTCCTTCCACTGCACACTTCTTTATCAGTTTGCACAGAATCAGTAATTTCACTGTAGAATCCCAACCCCTTGTATGTCTTTAGTTCCCACTTTTTAGCTACAAAATGCAGGTGATCCTCTCCAGACCTGTGCCTGGAGTTTTAATAGCTTGTCAAGTACTATGACTGACAAGGTTTGTTTCTTACCATTGTCTCCATTATTGTTTGCCTGTAAGGCCTGTACCTCTGTATGTTTTTTGTGTGTTACCTTCTTCTTTTCTTTACACTCACATTTGACAAGGTCTTTAATCATATAATCTTCAGGGAGCAGACATGGTCTCCTGCATGTTCTTACAAAGACCTGAAAGGACAAAACCCTGCACAACATAGTCTGACCTCATAGGTGACTTTGCATTGAACAGTACACTGGCCTAGTGGCCTTCTCAAGTGCCTTCTGAGTTATGAGAGTTATTGAATTACCCTACTGTTCTATAAGGGCATTCAGGAGATGATGCTAACTTATGGATTGTGTTCAGGCTGGTAATACCTATTTAGCGACATCAGAGGGAAGACCTTCTTTGTTAAACTCTGTAACATTATGTAACATCCTATGTAACTGACATTCCCCAAGATAGGAGTATATTTTGATAAGTATTGAGATTTTTTTTCTCTATCTCGAGATAATACTTCCATTGTTAGCTGTCTACACTGGATAATGTTTTGATGTAATCAAAAAAGAGGAAACACTGACATACTGAAATCGACACTTGTAAAAATCATTCCTGCAGCTCAGGACAGATGCAATTCCCTGGAGTTATTTCTTTATACAGCTCTACTGTAGCCATGTTATTACTTCACACAAATGTATATTTCAGCCATATTAATGCATTAATCAACAATATTTGGAATATAATCTTTTAATACAGCAGTGAGTTTTCATCCTGAGGGAAGGCAAATTTGTTGTCAGGATGAACACCTTGTACTGGGTTTACATAGCAATGTTTTGCTAGCAGGAGGTGTCTATAATGTAGAGGTGACTCCTGTGAGAAACTGCCAGAAGCTGTTCCCATGTCAGTCAGTTCCAGCCAGCTACAAGGCAGACCTACTGCTAGACAAAGCTGAGCCAAGTAGCAACATCAATAATGCCTCTGAGATAACATATTTTTTGAAAAACTAAAAGTACTTCACAGCAGCTGAGAGAGAGATTTCAGAAAATGTTAGAGAAACAGCTCTGCATATATCAAGGTCAGGGTAGAAGAAGGGAAAAAGGCTCTGTAGGAACCAGACCAGAGCAGGACGAGGAAGAATTGGCAGAAATTAAGTATTATGAAATGAACACAACCCCTGCTTCCCATTCCTATTCTCTTCCTGGGGTAGGGGGAAAGAGAAGATTTGGGAATGAAGTTAAGCCTAAGAAGGGAGGAGTGAGGGAAAAGTGTTTTTTGTTTTGTTTTTTTTTTCTTATTTCTCACTATCCAATTCTGCTACAATTAAATGGCAATCAATGGATTGAACTTCCCTAGTTGAGTCTATTTTGCCATGATGGTATACTCTCTCCTTGTCCTTACCTCAGCCTGTGGGCTTTTTGTCCTAATTTCCCCCATCTGTCCTTCTGGTGGAGGGTAAATGATAGAATTGCCTGGTGGGCACCTGGCAGCCAGCTGAGGCCAACCCACTACATTCCTTTAAACTAATATCTAAATATAAATTTCCACAGAGATGAGTAAGACTTACTTATCCAATTCCAGAAGCTTCAGTACCATGTGAAGAAGAGTTACTGCCCAATGGTGTGAATCTCAGATTTGAAAAAATTTCTTTCTTTCCAGAATGAAATTTTTTCTCTTAGGTTTACAGACTGAGGTTCACATCTACCTGAACATATTTTGTATATCTCCTCAGAAATATAAGCTGAGATATTCAGTGTGAAAATATAGGGAAATAGTGCAAGGTGCAAGGGATACAATGGAAGTAAATGTAAAGGAATATTTGTGGATGTCAGTCTGAGCTTTTGATTTGTCTGATATTTGCAACAAAGTCAAATTGCAAAGTTAAATTTCAGAGAAATTACTGCTCTACTTTTGATTATTTACTATTTTCATCATATTTCTTATCTGAAGATAGTGCTGATGGCTATTTTACGTCTTTTCTTTCTCTTTTTTTTTTTTTTAACTAAAACCCATGAAATTTATTTAAAATCAACAGTTTTAGGCTACTTCTGAAAAATAAGTTGTCTTTAATATCAAAGCTAGAACTTTTCCATAATATGGAATCTATATAATAATTTTCGTTCTAATACATCAACACAGTTCTAGAACAACACTTTTTAAGCACTTTTGTAATTAGGGCTGGGAGTGGGGAATGTTCAAAACTAAATTACTCTATTTACCGCTTAGTTTTGTAGGTGATAGATTTATCAAACTCCCCCCAAAAAAGTCATCACATAGAATCATCAGCATTTGCTCAGCCCTTGCACAAACCACCACAATGCAGAAAATTCAAAATAGTGCATGTAATAGCCATTTTTGCTAAAAGGCAGTGCAAACTCAACAGAAGAATCTCATTTAAATGTGCTTCTAAATTGTATTAAGAAGAACTAGACAAGAAGTATAGTCAAATACAAATCAATACTGGCACATATATTTCCTTTATATCTATTACATTTTTCTCAACACTGACCACAAATGGACAAATTAGAAGTGACTTTTGTTTCAGGTATTGGAGATCAACAGAAGAAAAAAACAGTGTTTCATGGGACTTCTTACCATGAATCTTTCTTCCCTGATGAACGATCATTTGTCTCCACAGACATCTATAACCTTAGAGATTTAATGTGAAGTACAGAGAAATTAGGGTTGAAAAAAGCACACCAGGATTTCTCAGTGTTTCCCATTACCAACAGCTCAGCATTTTGTGACTTATCCTTGATTCCTCTGTCCTGCCAATACCTTTCAGTACTGATCCTTAGTTTACTTGACCTGACAATAACGTAGTCCCATGGCTGTAGTCTTCACTTCTTAAAATCCTCCTCTAAAGTGTAATCACTAACAAGCAGAAAGAAGAATTGGATTCTCAGATACTCAAGCAGAATAAAAAGTAGCTGTCCTATGGAAGACAGTGATAAGCAGATGGAAAATGCAGCTTGAGAGTTTTGTTAGCTTGGAACATTTCACTGCATGTTCTCAACAGGTGTTAAAGGGAATGAGTTAATTAACAGAAATAATTAGCATACATTTTATTTAGTAATGTCCATCAGTGAGTTTCAGGTATAATATGCTCCCAGTATGAAAAATGAAAAATGTACCTTCTCTTTCAAGAATGAGAATTTCAGAAGTCTTCATCATGGGACTATATTTATTCTAACTGAAATCACGTGGATCCTACATTTTAGTTCAAAGACAGCAAGTGAACCAGTATGTATCCTTTGCAAATGAATTCTTTGCCCGTTGTAGGATTTATATCAATAAACTAATTTAAAGGTGGCAGATAAGGTTTATATTTCCAAGAACATGTTTATCAGTATGGGACAATTTGAGCTTTTGTTTGTTTGGTTGGTTGGTTGGTTTTTTGTTTGTTTTGTTTGTTTGTTTTGTTTTGTTTGTTTGCTTGGGGTTTTTTTTGTTAGGTAAGAACTAAGCACAGATCTAAGAACATTTTTACAAATGTGGAAATATCACATGCTACTCTGGACATTCTGGCACCATCAGATATGTCTCCTATGCAAAAAACCTGCATGTGGAGCATATTCTCATTTTCATAGTTTGAGATCTAAATAATTTTGGTGGGGTTTTTTTAATGGACTTCTGCTTAGACTCTTTTTAGAAAAATAGCAAACGGAATCGGACTCAAGTGGTCCTCCAAACCCAGTTTTGCTCTCTTATCTCTTTGTATAGAAAATTATTTATTCATTTCTTAAATGGTCTCTATTTGTGGTATACTATTTCCTTAGGTACTGTTACAGCTGTTTAGGATTTAAATTCCCTCTATTTTCTTCACATCAGACTAACAATATTGAAACGCGTCTTCTCCTCTTATATCCCTGAAATGCAATGGGCTTTACTTGATTCCGTTATGGATATGATTCCAAACTTCAAGAGAAGAAAATGAACAAATCAACACATGCACTGTAACATTTATAGAGAGCTGAGAAGATGGAAGATGAAGAACAAATAACATCCTCTGTGAAGTCTATCTCAATTCCTGCTACTGCTAAGTGCTCTAATCCTCCATTATGTTGGAGGAAGAAAGACTGGAATGAAAACAAAAGTGTAAGGAATGATCAGTATAGGAGAAATGACATGGGTCAAGACATTCAACAATAAAGAAATTCTGTCATAATAGTCTGAGATCAGCTTTTTTAATAGCAAGGCACTACTTTACAATTCATCATTCCGTTAATATTTACCCCAAATTCAATTGTCCCTCTTAGATCACACTGGGAACTTTTAAAGACAGAGAGTGTTGCTTCGCGTGTCTCTCTGGTCAGCCCGCATTTAGCTGGGCAGCCCGGTCAGCTCCGACACGCTTCAACAGGATCAAAGTGTGGGCTCTTGGCTCTGCAGCATCCAGACTCTCACTGTCATGATCGTGATTCAAATGAAAGAGGGGACTCTCGGAGGTGAAGAACAAAGGTTTATTGGGGAGCACAGAGGAAGCCCCTCACCCTCGGTTCGGATCCTCAGGAGAGACCCTGTACCTTGGGCTCCGGGGGGTTTTGTCCAGGGCTAGCTGGAGGGGTGGATACAGACTTTGCACCCATGGGACAAAACAGGGGGGGGCAGATGCCAACTGGATTACATAATACAGAACAAATCAAAGGTACACTGGAGAGGGGTCTCGGGGGTCTCTGCCAACCACTGGGCAGATTCCACCAAAGTTTCTAGACTTAGGGGACAGGACTTAGGATGGGCAGGGAGAAAGAGGATACCTTGGTAGGCTGGACAAAAGGGGAATAGAAACTAGCAACTACACACAACATAAATCACCTTCTGATAAGAAGCTCTAAGACAGCAAGAGGCCCATCTTAGGTACACAGAACTAAACTAAACTTACAATGAAAACTGTTAAACAAAATTCTGCAACCCCACAAGAGAGATATAAAATGACAGTGAATTTCTTGTATAAATTGTCTGATTTCTCATTAGGTTGTCACTTTTGTCTGATCCTTATACTGCTGTTCAGGCAGCAAGAGTTGAAAAATACGACTTTGAAGAAAAAGGGGGAAAAAAAATCTGCTCACTTGGGTTATAGTTACATTATTTCTGTGCCATAGACCAAGGCCATTGCTAAAATTCTTAGGCCCACACACCTCTCTGTTTGTTTTTCTTTGTTTCTAGTTGCTCCTATTCTGCTGGGAGAAAAAATATATATTCCACTGAGTTCTATTAACTGATTATTTTTGCAGTCCTACAGATGTTAGTGCTAATGTTGAGAGCTAACAGATGGAAATAGAAAGGAAGAATGGAATATCCTTTTTGTGGTAACACAGACATATGGCAGATGAATGTGATAAGCTAGGTGGGAACTTATGCTTGCAAATATCCTTTCTCACCTTGTATTTAATGTCTGAGACTTAAGAGTACCAAAGTAAGATCAGAGCAAATATAGGTAGAAGATTTACCTTCCTCACAAATCTATCATCCAGAAAGTATTCCTGAACTCATAAGCAGCGAGCAAGCACCTAGTTGTATTAGAAAAAGACATGTCACAGTAGCACTAAGTTGTCTCTCCCTTTTTTTTTTTTTTTAAATTCAAACCTTTGAAACCATAAGTCTTTAATAGACTACAATTAACCCAGGCATTTTTCAGATTTTGCAGGAGAGTGTAGAAAAGGCAGCCAGCAACTCTGCTGAGAACAGCATAAAACAATTCAACAATAGTGATGATGTACCACAAGCTCTGGATAGAACAGTAGGAGGTGGGTTTATTGCCTTCAGGTGTTAGGTCATTAAATGAAGGAGTTACAGAAGAACTTCAGCAGCCTGTACAACACAAGAGATCACCAGAAAGAAATCTGTAGGACCTGCTCTGAGACCCTGCAGTTATAAGAGAAGTCTAAACTCCCAGCTCTGCTGAATGAGGCATGATAGCTAGTCTACTTTTGGAGATGGGAATTGGACTTGCCTATCATGATAAAGGCTAGAAGCTCATGACTTAGTATCAGAAGCTGCTCCACTTGTAGATTTGCAACTGTCAAAGAGTTTCAGTGCCCTGGACGCAGGCCTGGGAGCTTTGCCCAATGAAACATTGAGCTTGAACCCTACAGCAGCATTAAGAAATAGCCTCAGGTTTGTAGGACTGATTTCATTTGAAAATTGAGCCAGCTTGATATCAGCTGAAGAGAAAACATAGCAGGGCACAAGCAATCAAAGAAGTTTTTTGAGTGTATTTACAATAACTTCCTGATGCAGACAGCCAGTGAGGGGAGTCTGGGCTGCTGGACTTCTTACTTACAAACAAGGAAGAAATAATTGGGAATATGAAGGTTGGAGGCAGATTTGATTGCAATTACCATGAGGTAATTCTGTTGAAGATCCAGATGGGAGGGAACAAAGCAAAAAAGTAGGATCACAACCATGTACTTTACGTGTATAACCCAGATGTGAAAACTGGAGTTAGTACCACGTAATATTTTCTTCAGGGACAGGATGCTGGGATTGAGTGCATGCTCAGCACTCCAGGATACAAGGACAGGAAGAGCTTGATACACCAGATGTTTATGCTGAGCTTCCGAGGAATTCAACAGTTGCTGAAATTGACCAGTAGCAACCTCATTAAGTACATAAAAGGGAATTTCAAAATCCTGTACCAGGAGAGAAAAAATACTGATGCACCAGCATATGCTCAGGGCTGTCTGGCTAGAAGCAGCTCTAAAGAGAAGGACCTGAGGGTTTTGGTGGACGAGTTAACCAAGAGGTCACCTTTGCTGAAGGTCACCTTCTATGTCCTTGCAGAAAGAAAGGTCAAAAGCCTCCTTGGTTGTACTAGGAAAAGTATTACCAGAAAGTAAAGAAAGTTTTCTCCCCTCTACTCAGAACTGGTGAAAGACATCTGGACTTCTGGGCCATTTTCTGAGCTCTGCAGCACAGAAGAGGCATGGAGCTACTGCAGTTAATTCAGGAAAAGGTCACAAAGACAAGAAATTTGAGCATCTTTCATATAAGGACAGACAGATGGGATTGTTCCATCTGGAGAAGAGAAGGCTCAGGGTTTGATCTTATTAGTTTGCATAAGTACTGGAAGGGAGAGTGTGAAGAAGATGGGACTAAACTCCTTTTCAAAATATCTAGTAACAGAACCTCATAAGAAAAATACTTTTTTACTTCAAAGAGTGTCTTGAAATGAACTGCTTGCGGGAGAAATGGCCCAGAAAGATTTGAGGTCATTATACCTGGAGGTCTTCAAACTCTGTTTGGGCATGGCCCTGGGCAACCTACTCTAGGTACCTTGAGTGAGAGAATGTTTGCATTCGATGATCTCCAAAAGTTTGTTCTAGCATTATCCATTCTGTGATTCTGTGATTTGTGACTATTCCACAAGTATAGGTAACTTGCCAACCTCCTCCCCTCCCCACCCCCCCC
>VXBB01002197.1:0-29695 GCA_013399915.1 Illadopsis cleaveri
AAAACCAAAACAAAACAGAAAAGGACAAAAAAAAGGCCTCAGAGAAAGAACAGAATAGACAGACATGTTGCATGACCTTGAAGAAGAGACAAAAATTAAAGATTCAGGTTCTAAGACCTTTCCAGAAAATAACTTAAAATAAGGAAGAGAAACCGTTGTGTGATTTCTGGTTTTAAGAAAGATTAAAAAACCCCATATTCCTTTAAATTATCTATATGCCAGATCAATCATCTTTTTACATAGACTTGAATAGTGGTATTTATGCAAGAAGGTTTTTTCAGTGTAACTGACCAGAAAAGCAACTGAGACTGTACAAGGAGCTGAATGACACATTCAGAAGAAAAAGGAATGGCCAGGTAAGGACAAGATATTCACTGCAGAATGGTAAAATATCATGACAACACCAGGGATACACATACAGGCATAATTTGCCCAAAGATCAATTCAGATGGCATAACTCTGTCTTGTTAAAGCACAGGAAATTCTGTAAGGCTTCTTTCATTTTTGAAAATGAAATGCTAATCACATAGTTCAAATATATTTTTCTGTTGCTTATTTAAATTTATGAAATCTACTAAGTATAAAAACACCTAGTATATCAAAAGCTATTGAATAAGATTTGAGGAGTACTGAATAAGATTTCAGGAACATGAGGTTCTGTTCTGTTATTAATGTTCTTTAAATGAGCCACTTCCTTTCTTGTACTTTGTCCCTATTTCAAACCTGCTCTTGTGATTTCCAGTTGCTTGGTTTTTACATAAATTGTAAGATTTGTGGGAACTGCATCTTCCATGCAGCTGCAGTTTACCTTAAAACACAGTAAAATTTTCCAGCAGAACTAAAATTCTGACTTCTAACAAAATAAAATATAATTTTTTGTTGCAAGACAACCAATTAGCTCAATGCACATGCTGTAATTATTGATTCACATGTCCTATGGATCTCTTAAAACTCACTTCATGCAGACTGTTTCTAAAATAGAATGATAGTCATATTGCCTTCTATTTAAACTCGACCTTGGTGGTAGGTCTGCCTTGGCACTGGGTGACTTCTATCTCAACCAGTTAGTTAGATTTGGCAGTATTTGAGGGGATATGACATAATAATAGTCAGTAGTTTGAGAATCAAGTATATCAGGTTTAAAGGAAAATACTAACAATCATTTACTACAGCAAGAAAAACACAATCTCATTTAAATGAATGGTTTAGCAATACTCTAAAGCATATTTTAGTGCTTTTGTGCTTAGGTTACAGAGACAATTTCCATTCTTAATGTAAGAGATAAACAGACAAGGAACAATTGCTGTATGGCACAAAAGCTTTGGCACCTGTGCCTCCAGTCAGTGGAAATTTAAACAGATGTCTGAGTTTTCATGTAACAAGAGAAGATTAGAAGTCACACAAATAGAAGTAACCTAACAATAACCACAGTAAAAACAAACATTTTAAGTGTCCAGAAAGCTGCCTGAAAACAAATCAAAGTTGCTATTCTTGGATTCTGCCTTTAATTAGTCTTTTCTCTTGCTTTAACTCCAACTGCAGAATTTTCTGCTCTCTTCTGCCATGTACACACACACATCTGCTCTGTGTCTGCTAGCATATGGTGTTGCACTAATTAATTGCTAGAAATCAGCCAGGCTCCTATTGCTCATATCAAAGTGAGTACCCTCCAGAATATTTCACAGTAATGATCATTTCACAGAATCATTGCAGTAGCCACTATTTGGTCAGAAAGCAGCTTTCCATGAGGGAAATGAGGAGTTATGTCATCATTTAAACCTGAGTCTGTTGTTTTAATATCACAGGTTCACTGTTACATAAAAGGAAAATATCAGAATAAGTGCATGTCAATAACTACCTGGGAATGGCGAAAAACACCTCTAGTAGTTTAGGAACCTGGGCCTGCTGATGAAGGCAGCAGTGTGGAAACTACTGGGATAATGCAAGTCCAATAAACTTTCAACACAACATTTTAAAAGGGATATGGTTCAGTGCTTATGTTCTATTTTTTTCCTAGTAAAGAAGCTATTGAAATGCTCTTTTTTTTTTTTTTTTTATCTCTGGCCACAAAAGTTATTTCTGCATGTCTTTTAGGTATTGTGCAATGTCATGTGGCTCCCCCAGTTCCCAGTGTGAAGTAGATTTGGTGGTGACAGAGTAACTCCCTTCAGCTTTTGGTCACCTTTTGCTGGTGGGTTCATCCTGCTGAGAAGCAGTACCAGAGCCAAGTGACATGAGCTGGGAACTCATGTGACAGAGCACAGATCTCATCCCAGTCCAACGTGAAGTTGAAGTTCTGGAGCCAGCATGGCCCCTTTCACACTCTCCCATCCATGGATTTTCCAAATCAAAGCACAGACATAATAGTAACAGCCTGGAACCCTCGAGAGGAGAAGAAAACAGTGTGGACTCCACTCCATGGATTCAAAAGTATAAGTTCTGGTTCCTAATATATATTTTTGGAGAGTATCTCACATATGACTCCTGTGTCTGTACAAAGAGACTAAGAACAGGTCCATGCACACGCCCAGGGATCTGCACGCAGCCAACTACATCACTGTATCCAGATTTGTTTTAACATGGGACACCAAATAAAACCACAGCTTTATCCAAATTTAATTCAACTTGCATATAGGATTTGCAGCTCTGTCTAATGTGTGGAAGGACTCAGCTATCACAGAGACCTGTGTGAGACTGAGCAGGAAGCACAGGCTGGATCATCCATACGCAAACATTTCAAACCATTGACAAAGCAGCCACTGACAAAGAAACAGAAAAACAAAAAGGAGTTATCAGAAGTATATCAAGAAACACATGGCACTAAAATCTGTCAAGCCATTATTTCATCTAGTACCGCAGACTATGGTATGAAATAAAGGAAATTATTCAGGAGCACTCCAAAGGAAAACAGAGTTTTAATCAGGAAAAAATAAGCAAACAACAACAACAAAAAAATACAACTTGATAAGAAAGATTCTTCCTGGCCACATAATGTATCTATTCCTTGGTCACACAAAGTTTGGTACCCCAGACTTGAAGGGCAAGAAATAGTTAGGACCACAGCAGTGGCATGTTACAGAACTGTGAGAGTATGTGTTGGTGTAACCCAATCCAGAAACAACTTCTGCAGATATGACCATGACATTTGATAAAGCAATTATCTATGGATTTCAGAGTCCAGAACTGCATGGAACTTGCCACTCTCAGGGTCAAAACAGAAAGACTTTCCAAAGTGAGAATGAATTCCAAGATTAGGTCCCTGAAATAGTGTTTTCAAAGGAAAACACAACATTCTTTTAATAAGAAAAGCTATTTAATTCTACTGTCTGCTCCTCAATATCTCAGTGACATGGTTACAGGATACAGTTAAATCATAAAAAAAGATTTGGCAGCATCTCTATTATAAAATATTTTTCATTGTGCAAAACAGTCTTTGTGTCTGCATCTCGTTATAACAAATTCTAGCTAAATATAAACTTTACCACTTGCAGTTGAAGGTTTTATTAATAGAAGCATTAGCATGACTTTAATCACAGCACCAACGTTATAATTATGAATATTTTATGACTAAACAGTTTTCAGAAGAATGATATGATAAGCAAAACTATTAATAATGGAAAGCAGTGAATTACAGACGAGCAGGAGAACTGCCTTTAGAATTAGAACACAGTTACTGAACATAATTGATAAGACACAATATTCTTAAAGAAGCTTTGAGATTTGTATTGTTTTTCTTTTAAATGATGCAAATCCCTTGGCAGGTAAGTAATGGAATACCTAGATAAGAAGTATGACACAAAGAGCTGTTGCCATAAGGGCCTGAGAATTGAATGGAGGTGCTGCTCAGACTGAGGAAGGTGAGCTTGTGTTTTCCCAAGACACATTTCCTTTGAGCCTAACTGAATCAAAGACAGCACCTTCGGAAGCTTGAAGAGAAAGAAGAGAAAAGAGAAACACCAGTGTGTGAACGAAGGCCTGTTCACTGCAGTACAACATGAAGTGATTACATAGGGAACGAAAAATGTCTACAAGCAGAAGACCAAGTTCAGGCAAAACACATCAGTACCAGTGGGCTGCAGCTCTGTCCACATCTGCTGCTTAAAGCCAAAGCCTTGTTATCATACAGTTCAGTGCAAGCTCCTGTTGTAAAACCCTCTTAGGTTAGCCCACAATTCTCATTTTTCTCCATATTTTGACATTGGTGTCCTGAATAGCCTGGTTGTTTCATCTTAGTCTGAGCTGAAGGATTAACACTTAACACTTATCTTACCAGAATCTGCAAATTGCTCAACAATTAATAGGATTCATTAATACTACAGGTCTAAATGTGAGTTCAACAATACCAAAGAAACTTCTTACACACTGTGTCTAAAACCTGTTTCCCAGGACTTCAAGCAGCCATCTCTAAAAAAAGCCTGTTTGATTTTGAAAACTTAATGTTTGTTCCTAATTCCTAGCTCCACCTATGGCCATCCTATGAAAACCTCTGTCCTTTCTAGCCTCTGACAAAGAGTGCTACCTTAGTATGGGATGGGCAGCTGATCTGAAGCAGATGTGAGCCAAACCTGGACCTCCACTGGAGGCTTGAATTACTGGTTTTTCCATGCAATGTCCCTTCATTACTCTAAACCCCCTTCTTTTCAAAACACCAAGGCTCACACTTTTTCCACCACCAACTCCCACTTAACAATTAATTTCCTCTCCCTCCTCGCCCTCAGTCTCTTTGAGAAAAGCAAGACAATGAAGCCTGCAAGGTAACAGGAAGCAATGTATCAGGCAGATTTAATAAGAAATATATTTATTCTTCATTCTCTCTTTGCCCAGCTCTCTCATTCATCTTACATTTTGTACTATTTATGCACTGTACAGAATTGACTTGTTTTTAAAAGAACTCACTGCTGTTTGCTCACTGACAGTATATAATCAACATCTGCTGTATGACTCAAGGCTGCTCTGCAGAAATCAGTGCATTTCTATTTGTATGTGTGAGTTCTATTGATCAGAGCTGTGTTTTGTTACTTGTATTTGCTCTTCTCATTCTCACTGTCTTGTCTTAGTAAATGGAAAAAAAAATTACAAACACATTACCTATTGTAAAAAGAATTGAACCAAATGGCACAGATGTGGGACCTGCAATATAATTGCCACTACATTACAAAAAAAAAATTAGTTTCTCATCAAGAAAAAAGATGCAACAGTTCCTTGTAACAGAAAATGTAGTGAATGGTGCCACAAGGCATCTCACACTTGCCTAAGTTGAGTTTATTCAATTTACCACCTAACATCAGAGCAGTATAAAGTGGACTTAACATACCTAAATATGTCTGGGGTTGGAATTAATTTTTGCTATTGTTGGTTTTTTTGTTTTGGTTTTTTAAATAATATTTTAAATTAGGAATTTTCCCTTTTTAGTAGCAGAATGTGATGATCATGATATAGATAATAATATAGAACTAGATCCAAATATATAATCATTGTAATTTCTTTCTACAAAAACAAACCTCTGCAAAACAGTTACTATATTAGCATTGAACAAAAAATTATTACAAAGTCCTTCAGAATTAGGTCACTTTTAAGTGAACTGTGTGTGATATTCCAAGACAGCACATTTTTTGGAATTTAAACTGCTGTCGACTTATCTCAGTAAGTATAAATTAAGGAAGACAAGCTGGCAGAGGGTGAGAACTTAATCGTATTTTTTAGCTACTGTCAATTGCCAATAAAAACTCATAGCTGAAGTCAAACTTTTGAAAGTTAAGCTTGCAGCTGCTATGTCAAGGAAGTGACCTGAATATGCCATCATGATCTTTCCTTGTCCCAGGAGGCCAATAAATGGTGTGCTCAAACAAGGAGGGAGACTCGTTTTCCACACAGTAGTTCCCCATAATTAACTTCAGTGCACCCAGAGACACTGAAGGCTTGAACTAAGCTTTCAAAAGGGCCATCACAGCAGCAGTAGGGGTCAAAAGTTCTTGGCTAGAAGCTCCGCCTGAAGACTATAGCAGAGCCAAAGGAAAATGTGTCTGAGAATCATCTCTCTAAAGTTGTTTTAAGAGACTTTTGCCAATCTACAGAAAGACCTGCTACAGAGTGGAAGTGCTGTTTGGTGTTGCCAGGATTGCCCTATAGAGAGTTGGGTCGAAGCAAACGCAGGTCCAACCAGTATGGTCACCACTACCTTCTTCCTTTATTTCGTTTAAAATGGCAGCTTATATACATTTCTATATAGTTTACAAAGTCAGTAGCTTTTTCATTGGCACACAGCAGAGAGAAGAATGCAAACACACATTAATTAACTTGTCCTTAAGGTAGCTAACACATGCTTACTAACAACTCCACTCAGTGGAGATCACTTCAAAACCCTATTATTTTTCCCCGACACCTTAACATCTAATTTCAACTGCGCCACAACTTTACCAAGTAATTTTAACTGCGTCAAAGGCTTCAAGGCCTCAGGTCAGGCCTCAGCAAGGCCTCGGCAAGGCCTCAGCTCGGGCAGTTCAAGACCTAGGTATACATCATGTCCTCCTTCCCTGAGGAATTCTGTAACAGTTTGGAATCATGGGTATACCCATTGCCACACTTCTGCTTCTGGTTCCAGTAATTGGTCATTCTATGCAATTTATACTGTTCCACTAATGGGGTCAAGTTTGAAGAGAACTCAACATGGCACATATAATACACCATTAGCATTTTATATGAGGTAACTCTGAGGAGATAAAGTCAAGGTTGCTGAAAGGAAAGCAAAAAGATTGGAGTACCTGGCTCACAACATTTGTTTTTAATATGATTCTCCCAGTGAAAGAAAAGTTTATACAGGCAGCTCGTGTGCTTGTACACTTAGGAATAATGATTTATGAAGATTTGCCAGAGGCATATATGACTGCCTGAACAGTTTTTTGTTCCACAGATGAAGGGGGTTTAATTACTATGTGTTCCTCATTTAAGCAAGTGAGAGCAAGAACACCACCTGGTTATCTACTTTCTTCTTTCTCACATTCAAAATCTAGGGCAAGTATCCCACCAGCATTCTTTCACTTTCTGACCTCAGAAGTTGTAATTTGAACCTCCCTGTAACTGCAAATATTCCTTCCCTGCCTGACCCATGATACCATTTTAAGTTCAGTGCAAGTCTAGCTATGCTAATGACCGTCCCAGCTGCGTCAATCTTTTACTCATAATGACATGAGATCCTTGTAATACAGGGCTTTGTCTTCAAGTATCCCTTTCTGTCAACCATCAAAACCTGGATGCAAACGTTGTACTGAAACAGAAATAGTTTTGTTTGGCAAATCCAACTCTGAGAAAGGAAAAAAGGGAGAATTTTCTCCACCATGTTGCATATTCTGGGCAACAAAACATGGAATAAACCCCTTTAAAACTGTCATTTTGGCATGAACTAGAATACTAGGGTTCTGAAGTGTTTGGGGAACTGGTTACATAATATAATATAAAATTTGGGTTGAATTCACCTTAAGCTTCATATCATCCATTTTCAGTCATAGACTCAGAAAACAGTATCCCAAACCACCCACAAGCTCAAGGTCAAATTCAGTGAGAGCCAGAGCAAAGCAATAAAACTAATCATGTCTCTTCCAGGTGACAGCCTGCCAAAGCTTATTTATTCATATGATCTTGGTATCTAATGGATTTATGAGCATCAAAATTGTCTGAGCACAAAGACATCAGAATAGAGCCAGAAAGAGGAGTTGAAGCAGCACAAGAGCACTGAGTGCCACTCAGTGATGGGAAATGTGGGTCTGAACAGCAAGTGCCCAGCAGCTGGGGAGACCTCACTGTCTGCAGGTATGGGAATTCCACTGAAGTCCAGGTTAATGTGGCCACTGAGTAGGATCAGGGATATTCAGAAAAAGGGTGTTCCTCTGATCATCAGCCTGGGGACCCAGGATTAAGCTACTATGGAGTGTGTTAATGTGGATACCTTTTTTTGTGTGTCCAGCTGTATTTTGGTGGTGTGTCCTTGTGTGCAAACCTATTGCACACAAATGTTGAGCCTTGCATCTGGCTGGGCCTGGGCACACCAAAACCTCAGCAGCCAAAACCTGGGACCAGGTGCAGAGTCTGACAAACTCAGCTCTACCAGAGGGAGAAGGAAGAAGCCCTGGTGGATTCTCTGGCAGCAAGGATGAATGAAAGCTAGTTTAATAAGAGAAACTGAATTGTTACATGAGATTTTACTGGTATGAATCACCCATAACAATTTTAACACATTTCTGCAGAGAGCAGTAACCCCACTGGGATGACGTTATCAGGTGGACATTATTACAGAAGTAACACCTTGAGGAAGCAGGCTAAAAGCACTCTCTGCTTTTGAAGCCTCTGGAGATTTTTGCATCTGGGTGCTCAATGGACTGCATTGACCTGCAGCTGCCCCATGACATCTCCAGAGAAAATCTGAAGGAACATTACTCTGAGTACAGCACTAGTTCTCCATGTGCCTGAGCAAACGTCAGAAAGGTTTCAGTTACTGCTTGGGCAAACCCCACTGGGAAAGAGCAAGCATAGGAAAGACCAAGTCAGCCTAACTGTCCTCACTAAATGAAGAGAAACTGGAAAAACCTCTCTGATGTCCAAGCCATTATACTTGTTCATCAATCCTTTCAGATTTTAAGTTAGCCATGTAAGGCACAGTAAAACAGGAAGTTATATTGCACAGGCAATTAACCTTCAGTACAGATCTTTACATGGCCCACTTGACAATTCCATCTTAATTTTGCCAAAGGTTAAATATGTAGTTAGAAATTAATCCATCTCTTTTTTAGTTCAGATCTAGGCAGAAAAGTCAGATTGACACAACTGAACAGAATATTCTGTGTTCAGCCTATGCTGCGAGGATTGTGCTTTGCTGGCAAAATTGTCCAATCATGGCTACAGGATGAGAAGACAAGTAAAAATAATTCCTCTTAGCACTCATGCTGGTTGAATCCTACAGAATTCATCTAATCTGAAATATTATTTGCCCAGTATTCCTGTGAAACCATTTGGATGTCCTGTCACAACTGTATGTTTTAGTTCTAAATATTTTGGATTCCCTTTCCCTCAGAAAACAAAACACTCCAGATTGCCAACCCCATGCTTTAATGCACAAAGAAAATTTAGTACATGATTGCCTAGAGTCGCGGAAATAAAATCCTCATGGACTTTTCCTGTACACACAAGCTAGAGGTTGAAAGAGTGCAATATTTTCTATTAACACTATGCTTATATTTCCCTCTTCTGAATTTTAACATCCCCTAAGAAAGACCTTTCTTTTCTCTTTCCTCACATCATTATAGCACTTAAAAGAAATGTCTAGCAAGCAAAACCAGAATGAAATGTCAGAGGTCTGATAACACTGAAATATTGTTTTAGTGTTCTGTATTAAAGCTATTACACCATGAAGCTTCCCTGAACAGAAAAGGCACTTGGAGGCTGTGAGCAGGTTACAGCAAGATCATTTCTATCTTTAGAGAAGGTGCCTTACACGTTTTTAAATGAAATATTTATGTGGAAAATTAACAAAAAGTTAAGACCTATCAGACAAGTACTTTCTTGAAAAACTTATTTGTGATTATTCTAGTAGTTCTGACAACCTGAGCCCAGTATTTGGCAAATGGTTTTGCACAAGGTGGAATTGTGGGGAGGAGGCAAGAGGGACACAGAAAATGTCATCCCCATTTTCAAAAGGAGAATTGTGATTTTTCCATTTAGACAAGACAGATGTTTCTATTCTTTCATAAGACATATGGCTTACATAAAATCTTTTAATGTAATATAGTGGGGGGAAAAAAACCCAAAAGATTGAAACATTCCCTCAGAGAGGAGACTCAAATCACATAAAGAAATCTCAATTCTCCCTGAATCAAAGATACCTTGAGTTAGGATAGGTCTAGCCACAGAAGAAAGGCAAGATCCTTAAGGAAAAGAAAAAACAGGCACAGGAAAATATTTTAATTTGCTTTCAACTGCCTGCTTTGCTACAGAAGCCTTCAACCAAAAAAGCCAGCACGTTTGGGCCAACGTGGTGACAAACCATCATCAGATCCTTTGTTCAGTAAGGCCAAAAAAGGGCAGTGGAGAAGCAGGGCAAGGCCACCTTTACTACTTGCAATAATGTAGTGCAGTGCAGAGCAAAGACTTAAAATTCAAGTTATCAATATTAAACCAATTTTCATCTAAAGACAAGGAAAGAGATTATGGTCATTAAATTTTAATAGCTGAGGCTTCACCCTACTCAGTGAGGACTTGATTTCATCATCAGTGCAGATTCAGAGAGCCAGTAGCTGCAATGTAATTAAAACCCCATCATAATCAATTCTGTACCCTCTGTGAGGGTCACCTCAGTTTCCCACACTTCACGAGATAGTCAACTACTCTTTGGGAGGACTTTTAAAACAGAAATATAAGCATAATGCTTTCAAGGTCTGGCATGAAAACATCAACAGCATTTGCAGCAGTTTAGAAAGGTGTCCTGTAACAGCACACCAAGGTTTAACTGATGATGTTTATCAAGCACAGGGTATTTTAGCAGGGGCTTGGCCTGCAGGAAAGAAGTAGGAGAGGAAAAGTTTAGCTAGGGGAAAATGGGAAGGAAGATGAACATCTTGGATTTTGCTGGAGAAGCTCAGAAGTTCATCAAGATGTTTTAGTTGCAAGCTAAGGACAGTTGTTTCTTATCCTCAAGGTATTATGCACTTGAATTTTATACTTCTTTCAAGCACTAAAATAAAGCAGTTTCTGGTTTAACTGCAATGTTATTCTAATGAGAGGAAGGCCCATGGCCCTGTCATTGGTGACCTTTAGCAGCTATCAGATGATAATGGCTTCTGCCTCTTGCCTTGGCTAAATTCACTTTCAGGCCTGTAATAAGAAGTCAGAACTACAATAATGCTTCATTATGCCACATAGCATGCAATTTTCTTATGCTCTGTGAAGAAAACTGGATTCAAAACGGAATTTGCCAAAAGAAATATCAAGAACTTAAAAGTCAACAGACATCAGAAAAGGGCACTTGGTTTTTGGCAGTGGATGGAATATGACCTTTGAATTTACTCACATTTGAAAGCTCTCTTCTCTCTTTTTTTAAATATCACAAATGTAAAAATATTTTAAGAAAATGACAGTGGTACTTTCTCAATTTCATTACTGTTAGCATAATTTCAGTCTGGTAAGTTTTATATTCCCACAGTGTGTATAAGAGTCTGAGGTTGCAAAATCCCTCTATGAAAGGGAGGGACAAATCTCATAGTTCCAACCATAGCAACCACTTCATGTGGATTATTTATTGCACATAATAAGATTTGCCTGATGAATACATATTTCCACTTATCAAAGATACATCTAGACCTCATTAGAGAGATTATTTTCTAAAAACTTCCAAAATTAGTGTCAATGTTTTGAAAACTGCCTGAGAAATTTTCTGGTAGATTCTTTCTAAGATTCTAGAAAGTTTAAAAACTTTCTTAAACAGGAGTTAAAGGCTTCAGTTCTTTCCTGCTTTAGGGATAAAAGAATAGCCAAGAGAGTACAGATGATAAGCAATTTCTTATCTAGGTTATTTTGTTCCTAATAACCTAATAAGGTTATTTTGTTCCTTTCTCTTTTGTGATGTTCAGTACTGCATAATGTAAAAAAGAAAGTGAGGGAGGACCCCCTTGGAGAGTGTCAACTGAGATACAATTAAATCTTGCAAACATCTTTAAGACAAGGTACCAATAAGGATGTAGGTCCATTTTTCTCCTGCCTCTCCTCCTTTCAGTTAAAAAAAAATTAAAAATGGTAATTAAAGTAACTGAAAAATCTCCACATGCACAATGTAGACTTCAGATCCTGCTCCAAATGAAATAAATGTTAAGCAATTCTAATAAATTATTCAACTTATGTTTTCCTTAAAATATATTCCCTGTAGACTTTAATGAATAGATTAAAATTTCTAACTATGACATGATATTTTCTCCTAATTGCTTTGAGAACTAGGTCAAACTAATTTGAGGGATGGGGAGGAGGAGAATTTTTTTAAAGCTTTGCGAAAGATTTTGACCTCATTTATAGCATTTACTGTTATCTACCTGAGTAACAAATATAATTTGATGTATAGCAGAAAAAACCCCTCTGTGCAATACATACTCCCAGAAAAATCATATAAAAACTGATCTACTAAATATATCCACAATTTCTACTATATTAATTTCAATTAGTCTTCTCTGATTTTTTTTTTCTATATGTTGAACATTTTTTTGAAGCTTTGCTATACTAAAATTTTCAGTTTCTTCCCCCAGAGCAATTTTTACCCTTCATAGCTGGTAGCATTGGAGTTGCAGAAAGCTCACAGTGACACATGACATCCTTTAAAGATAAATTACTTTGTGTTATAACAATACATGTTATACTTTCTAAATGGAAATTGACTTTCTGAATAAAAGCATATAACCTTAATAACCTCGTAGATATCACCATGATTTGTAGAAAAGAAATGGATCTGGTCAGAGGTAACAGACATTCATAAGCAGGGCATGAGTAAGTATGATAGAGGTAATGAAAGAGGTTAATATTTAGCAATGGCTTTGTGACCTAGGTGATTCCTGGTGTAATAAATGCAGTCAAATAAAGCAGGGTATCAGCAAAGTCTTTTTTGAGACCATACAGCTGGATTCTGTTCTGGTTTCAAAACATCTCTTTACAGATTATGCACAAAGAAAAAGAAAATTTACATTGGTTTGTCCTGCTGCGCTAACTCTGAAATACTTCAGAGTTACAGGAATAAATCTGCAATAGTAATTCCTACCAAAATAATAGTTTTTTAACTACCTTGAGAACTCTCTGGAAGAAAGAAATACAATGATACACAAGTAATACAATGATAGTAATTTCTTTAATTGTTTGTGTTCAAACTGTGATCAGGTTGCTCTGCTGAGCCACACTGGATCACATTCATCTTTTGATCACTGAATCTTACCATGCCTCATTTGCCAGTCAAACACACAATTTTCCAAGCTCTGAAAGAAGCAGTGCAAAGCAGAGGACTGAATATATTGGTATTCTGTAGGTACAGCTTTCTAGTCCAAAGGAGAGGCTGCCTTAGTCCTTTCACATTTTAGCAGTAAATAAAATGTTCTGTCATATGAAACTGAATTTCTTTAAAATATCAGGCTTCCTAATGAAAGGAAGGCTTTGAAGGATGATCCCAATTTAAGGTACTTTCCTTCCTTAGCCAATGCAGCCAAATAGGCCAGTTCTTTCACAGCCATAAGCACATTATGTGTTAACTGTTAGCAGTGGAAATCAGCACATGCTCATTTTGTTCCCTTTGCAACATCAATCAAACATGACCCCATGCTTACAAAGATTAGTTATTCTTGATAATACTATGTGACAAAGCATCATTTTTTTCTTGACTCGTTTCACATATAATGAAATAGCCCCAGCTCTTTGGGTTTAGTGAGAAAACTATCAAAATTATGCAACACTAATTCCTTACCATGGCCCTGGATCAGAAAGCGATATAGCTAATATTTGGACATCCTCAAATGAACTAGTCTGTAAATATGACTAGAGCCTGTGAATATCTCGAAGTTACTTGCATGCATCATGCTCAATTATATCTTGCTACAATAGAACAGTTTCAAATTCAACCTTTTCTTAAATCCCATATGTATATGTGTACATGAACTGTCATACACTCAGATGTGACACAAATGGTATCCTGGTCAACCTTTCCAAGCAAAGATATAAGTTTGCATTGTGCAAGTAGTTTGTTTATAGATTAATCTGATATGAACCCAATATGTGAGAGCAGGAAAGCTGTACCAGGCAGAACCCAACGAGCAGGACACGAATTCAGGGTGCCATTGAATCAGCTGCAATCAGTAGAGACCTAAGAGTGAGTTTGTATTAAATAGAAAGACAGCTAAGAAAAAGGAATGCAAAAGAGACTATATCATCTCAAGTGGGTATTGATTTTGTAGGTAGTAAGCTCTAGAATGGGGCTTTAGAAGTAAGTGGATACAACCCCAGAAGAGCTGTGTGAAACATCTTTATAGTTAGCTTAGTTTGACAATCAGGGAATGGAAGAGAACTGAGAAAATATCTTAAAGCAAAAGCTACAAGCTGCCACAAAGCTCTAAGTATTTGATTATTCCTCTGCATCACAGTCTCTACACACAAATGCTTCAGTAAGCTTTTCACTGGAGTAAAATAAATCCATTTTCACTTTCACTTTAAAGGCTGCCTTGACTTAAATGTTATTCACAGCAGTTAAACTGTAGTCATTCTGTCCTCTAGAGAGCAATCCTAAACAGAGGCATCAGATAATCTTCATGGGGTACCACACATCAGCTACAAAACTGAGGATCTTGGACCGTCCCACATGAAATGAATCTGACTTTTAGGTATTGCTAACAGAGAGTGGGTTTGTAACACACATTACTCCATCAGGAGATTTTTTTTGTTCTGTGGCAAGAGATTTGCAAGCTGGCCCTGTACCTCTGGAGATCCCTGAAATTTTTCCCAGTTTCTCTCAATTAGTCCACTGTGAGATCATTCCATTGTCTCATTCTACACCACTACTGGCATTGCACTGAAATATCCATTGTTTGACACAGCACAACTTTCTAGACTTTTTTACCACCAGCCTGGAACAGAAGAAAGACAGAAAAAGTCCCCATCCACCTTGTACATAGACACAAAACTGAGAGCACATTCCCACATCAATCCCAGATGGCCAGAAAAGTTCTGTATCACCAGATTCTGCTTCCTCTCAAACATCTAAATTATAATCTTCCTCAAAGAATCTTTTTTTATTACATCATTAACCTCTTAGTGTGAATTGTGTCTTTACTTTAGTTTACTTCCTAAGATTTTAGTTCATTTCATAATTCCATCCTGTTAGTTTACTTTCCAGGCAAGGAGTGTTCTTAATTCCATATTTAAATCCTTATTGAATCTAAAAGGTGACTTTTCATGCAGATGCATTAAGTCCTTTAACTTAATTGGTTGGTTGAAACATCCTTTGCTTTACTTTCACACCACACTAGTCACATTTTCATTTCTCATTTTAGAAAATTTAAATGCACAAGGGCAAAATGCAAATGAGAATTCTTTGTATTCAACTGACTTCAGCAAAAGATCTGTGCATTTTCCATGTGAGTTGTTCCCTAATCTCTATCAAACTGTACATAGAATAAATAGCAGACAGTAATGTGCCTTTTGCACATAATGAAATACATGAAGACAGAAATGTCTTTAGAGAAATCAAGAATCAAAGATAAAAAAGCCACTCTAGAATAAAAATATTCAATGAGAATATTTATAGAGTTACAAAGAATATTACAGTACATCAGACTAATCCCATTATAAAAGGGCCTTAAACTTGCCTGTTGTAATTTTTATGTAAACTAGAGGGATTTTTAGATAAAAGCAAAGTTCTCATTTGAAAATACAAACAACAAATAATCTAGCAGAGCTCAGATGAGGTTACTGGGGCTTTATTGCTACTTGACTGCCCTCAATAGGAACAAACATTTCCTTATAACTTGGTCAGAACTTTGTGTTATACACATCGCTAGATGTGCAAATCCCATTAGTGACATTCAAATTTGTCAAAAGGAAATCTCTCCACCCCTGCCACCCCAAAATTATCACTACTTTAAAATTGGGTTTTGGACTTGCACCAGACTGAATGTCCCACTCTGTGGATAAGGTATTCTGAGTGATTTGGCTTCAGAAAAGCTTTGGTGGAAAAAAAGCAAAGCACTAGTGGGGAAGACCTACTATTCTAAAACCAAGAGATCTTGAAATCTTAGTGCCTTCCAATAAATGTGTGCAGGCACATGCTGTGATCCATGCAATACTTTCACTGCATTTATGCCGTTTGCATTGTTATTTTAGAAGTCTCAAATGGCTCTTTTACACTTGGCTCTCACAGATGAAAACAGGCATTTCTTTCTCCCTGTGTTCTCTGTCCAGTCCTGATGAGCAAAGAGCTTTTTTCAGTCTTTTCCTTTTCTCATGTTACCTTTCCTTTTCTAAGAGTCATCTGTTTTCTGCTAAGGAATTTGACTGTGAAGACTTCCCTACCTGTTTCTCAGGAGTGTCACAACTTCCTTCTATGATGATAATTTACGACCCATAAGAAGCTACTTTTAGTTATTTACGAGTAGGTTATAAAATCATAAGGCATGAAGTCTGGTCACTGTCAAGGGTCTATATGACACTTTGTAATAACCTGCAGCTTCCTCTTACAACAGCAACACAGTGAACATCAACTCATGTTGCCTGTAGCCAAGAATTGACCCAGTTGAAGAATAAATTGAAATTCTATTTACTGCAGAATATCTCTTTTCTCAGATGAAAGCTCACTAACCGAGTAGGCCTACACTGTTAACAGTGGATCATGTGGAGTGAGAACACTTAAAATTTATTTCAAGTGGGTCCTGACCATCATTTCCACCAGTTTATTCATTATATGAGTTTTATAGCAGATATTACGTGCAGGGAGACCTATAGATGTGTGACAGATTCACTCACCCTTCTAACCAAATGAGTTATTTTGTTAGAAGCTCCAAAGGAGGCAAAGGCCTGAGTCATAGGCAGACCAAGATCTCCTCTGGATTCAATCTGTTCTCTGAAAACCCACAAAT
This sequence comes from Illadopsis cleaveri, assembly GCA_013399915.1. Lineage (NCBI taxonomy): Eukaryota > Metazoa > Chordata > Aves > Passeriformes > Timaliidae > Illadopsis > Illadopsis cleaveri. Next base: position 16,638 of record VXBB01002197.1, read on the forward strand.
GAGCAGTGACACAGTGAGCACCAACACACATTGGCTTGGAACACGATTATGTAATTAACACGTGAATAGTATGTGGCTTTTGCAAGACTCATTTATAAAAGGACAAAGAAAGTTTTGGTTACAAGGAGTCTCAAGAAGACCTTTCCCATGCAATTTGACTAAGAGCCAACACTTTATTCCATGAATAAAACAGCCTCAGTGAGTCCCTTCTGACTGCTCCCCACTGGGCAGCGTGGCTGCAGGGCAGTGATCTCCCCTGGAGCTGGGACACCTCCCAGGGTCACTCCTCCAGGCAGAGACCAGGTGCCAACAACACATCTTTGCTGAGTGACCAGTGTCACACAGCCTTGTAGTGCAATTTGTGCCTGGGTAGCTTTAAATCACTTTGCAAATGACTGTGCTGTACAGTGAGAGAGAGAACCATCCCATCAAACTTGGTTAAGTTGCACTTTTAGAACACTATGTTAAGCCCACTTCTGCTAATACTTTCTGACTGTGCTTCTTTAAGTGATCTAAATCACCAATTCAAAACAAACGTGCCATCAGCAAGATCCTAAATCAGGATTCACAGCAGGACTGTGTCTTCTTGTAAAGTTTCTTTTGTGCTTAAGCACAGTCAGGATGTGCTAGCAACAACTACTCTTCTACTCTACAGTGCTAAATGTGAAAAGAAATATGTTTTTATATTGTACAGCAATAGAAAGTATATTTTCAAACCATCTGTGGAGGTGATTTGTTCATTATCCAGAATATATCTGATGAATTCTACTCTCACACTTTCTGGATCAAAGATACTGAGTGGAGCTTGCAGGGAATAAGGTGATAAAGTATTGCACAAGAGAATTATAAGGTAATGATTATAAGGCAATCAGCAGCTAAGTGCAGACTAACTCTAGACTGACATCTGGTTTAAATTTCAGTGTTTATTCATACAAAATATCAAATACTGAAAGAAGAGCAGAAAGATTCAAATTGCATTAGTTTTGTAAATCAAGGATAAAACATCACCTGTTACCTAACGTATGCAGCTATCTTATGTATGCCACACTAAATTGTTCTAGATTCACAAATTAAAGAAGCAATTGGGCATATCAAATCAAATCAGAAGTTAGCGTATTTAGTTTTCCATCTTGATAGGAGAAATGTTGAATTCTGAGTAACATTTCAAATAATTTTTCCCAACCCAGATGACGATCTGGGTCAAACAGAACTTCCATGTTCCACAGTTATTTATAAGCAGTGCTTATCTAAAGGAGAAAGGTAATAAAAGACAACATCATCAGAACCTTCTAGCACATGAATGTATTTTCTGTGGACTCATCACTTCCAGTTCAAGTGACAATCTGATTACTGCACGTAGCATTGCAGATGGGATTACACCACATGCACACACATGCCTGCTCATGACCTGAGAAGGCCCCGTGTTCTGCTTTGACAAGACTTACAATTAAAAAGTAAATGAAAAATTGAAGGAATTCTACATGGACACCACAGCCAGAATTGCAAAGACTGGCCCCAGAGTGAGACTCACAGATCTGTTTGCAGCAATGACATTCTATCAGGCTTTGGCAAGTACATAAAATTCTCAACCCACCATGACTTTTTTCCTCTGAGGTCTGCTCTCCTTCAGAAGCCTTTATCTCTTCATCAGAAAACCCAATATTTTGTTTTTTGGTCAGAAGTGTGGATCAGGTTCCACTAATGAAACATGAGACAAAATACTGCAGGTTACCTGGCTTAGCTTTGGAGCTACTGAGAATTATCACACCAGCTACAGGACCAACTGTAGCTTATAGTTTCCCTTTCATCTTTCACAGTCAGGCAAAATCTAGACAACCTATATACACACAGAGTTAGGGACATTACAAGTACCACAAATAAACAGGACACTCTTAAATAAAAAACTGGTATTAAAGGATGAAGTCACAAAAATACAACATTCTTGAATACTGTAATAGAAAAGCCTGTTAATTCAAACTATGACCTGAAATTTCTTCTACCTGGTAGAAACAAACAAGCAAAGAGAGCTGCAGGCTGGCAGTTCAGTACCACTCTTAAATAAAACTGTGATAAGAAAAATGAAGAGAGCATATAAAAGACAGAAGACCATCCAAACTAAAAAAAAAAAGAAATTAATACAGATTGGTTATGAGATTATTAGAAGGTTCTGAAGCAGTTGAAAAGAGACACACATCTTGGCATACCATTCACAGAGATAAAATAAGGAGAAAACTAATTTATACTAGTTTATATGAAGTATTAAGGAGGTGATATAAATTAACTAGGAAATCCTTTCTGAGTTCTGATCTGAAATGGCTAAAATACTTGCAGTAAAAACTGAAACTACTGCCTGCAAAGGATTCAGCAAAAGTGAAAGTACTGTGCTGGCAAACTGCAATTTGCTACAATCAGTAATTCTTTCTAGTCATTATTAAGGTAAGTGAACTAGATTAAGGGAAACAGTTTTAACATTAATTGCTCTTAAATCTTAGGTGCCTGCATTTTTAGCAACTTTTAAAATGAATGGAAAATTTAACTCAAGTTAAAGTCTTTTTGCACTTCTTTTAGTTGCAAGTAAGTGAATTTGTGTTAAAAAGTACTGCTGATATCCACAAAATCTCTTTGCCTAACCAGAGCCTGGCATGCTGCTACTGCTTTCCCTGCTAAACCAACAGGATCAAAGAAATTTCAAAGTAGCCTTGAAATTTACACGTACCATGTAAAGCTTTGCCTTTCTCCAGGCACTCAGTTCATGCTGGTCTCACTATAAAATAAGTTTTGTTTACTTTTAAAGGGTGGGGAATACAGTAATAATGGGGTTTTTTTAAATCTTAATTTATACTTGCTTTGATACTCCCAGTGTATCACACTATTCTTAGTCATAAACTTGGTCAAAACACTTTTAACACATTTGATTTCAGAGAAGACCTTGGGGAAATACTACACCAACAGAAAGCAAGAGTATCCATATCAAGGTCTGATGCTTCTGACAAAATAACTGGATCACTTTTCATTAAATTCCACTGCGCATTAAAAAAAAAAAAATGACAGAGAGGTAAGGCAGTTACAGTGAAAAAAATAACTAGACCAAAATTTCAGATCTGAATTGCTGTCAACATTTAATTGAGCTTATATGAACTTTAAAATCTTCAAGCCCCAGATTTACATATTTTATCAGTCCCTAATTAAAAAAAAACCCCTCTCACATGCCCTTAAAATCTGTGCTGCTTCCTGCTGAATGTGTAAGATCTACTGTCATTTTGAGTTAAAGGTCATAATGAAATGAAAGAATAATGTTAGGATGCTGTTGCACTGCCATTATTCATTGTAAGACCAATACTCTTATCCTTGTTTCATTAATCAGTCCTTTCATTTGAATATGCTCTCCATGTGAGATCCTGCAACAAATGCCAGTCCAGGTTTCTCCATGGTCTGAACATTGCAGAATAAATGCTTAATGGTGCTCCTGGTTGTGACCCTGATTGCATCTCTTAAATCTTTGCTTTTAAAAATTTATTTATCATAGTAATAATATATATATACACTGATATATGACTGTTTAGTACTGCAGATTGATGCTATCTGAAAGAATGACAAAGAGTAAGTCTGTGCTCATTTTTCCAGACTTCAGCTTTTATGAAAAGTCTGTGATGAGAAGTTCTGCAAGGTACCTATAACCTGAGAACTTTGCAAGGATATTAAAACTTCTTTTCTTGCTCCACCTCTTTCTTGTGCCCCATCAAGAGAGATAGACTTGTAAGAAATAGCTGTTCATTTAAGAAGAGCTGACCTTACCAGACTTGCTAAAATTTTATGCTGGAGATTAAGCAGTCAATGTCAACCAGAATACTGAGATACAATAGCACAGATATTGCTGAGTCACAGGATAATAATATGATTAAAAAGGGTGGATTTTGTTGCCAATGGCAGAGGAAAAAACATCTGTCCTCTAATGTGCATGGATGAGAAAATCTGCAGAGCAGAAAATCCTTTCTACAATCTTAGTGTGAGAGTTTACTTTGACCCCTGATTTATACTCCTGAGGACTTCACATTTGCTTGATAAACTGAAGCGTTTTGATATGTGGTTAATAAAAGAAAAAACAAAAAAAGGAAAAAAGCCAAAAAGCAAGCTGGCAGACATCTGAGTTCTTTTAGGGTTTTTCTCTGCTGCTCTGTATGTACCTCTCATACATACTGCAGCAAGGCCCCAGCAGGATTGTAGTGCTGATGTGCATGTTAATAAAACAGCATTGTTCAAGAGCAATTATCTTGGTCAAGCAGACTGCATTTTACAGGGTTCAAAGGGACAAGGGTAATACCAGGGGAATAGCAAAATAAAAAGGTGACTACATGGATATGGCTGTGTATGTCAGAAACTTAATATTTCCACTTGTAAATAGGTTCATCATGTTACTTCAAAGCAGGAACTCAGGAGAGTCAAGTCTTGAGTATTCAGTTCTCCATTTTAATGGTGGTAAAGAAGTCAGACATGACAATTTGGGGATGTGGATAGTTAATTTGCCTAGAGCACTTTATGAATATTAATCCTGACACATAGAAAGACACTGTACAACTGAATAACAAAGGATAGAGAGATCCCACGTTTAAAACCAAACCCAGAGACAAAGGGACTGGACCACTGAAGTGGAATCTCTGTTACAAACATTGACTGGAAGGACTACAAGCATTTGTGTATCCCAGGGCAAAGCAGCAATGTTTGGCTCCAATCTCTAACTGAAGTAATCAGACTCCTTAGTGTAGGCATAGCTGAAGTCCAAGGGGTTAGCAATGGGCCCCATAGTGCACATGATTTAAAAAAAAAACCCTATGCAGTTTCACTTTCTTTGCCTCTACTTTTTATTTTAGTCCACTGGGGATTGTTTTTTAACTCTAGTATTTGTCACAAAAGATTGACAATGATCCCCCCAGAATTTCAGGGCTTGTCTGCTAGCTATTGCACCATAGAAAATCTACAAATGCTAACTGCTACAATCACTTTTTTGATTTGAGTCATTATAGAGTAATGACTGCTTGGAAGCTCATAACACGAGTGTGTTCTCTTGTGGCTGTGCTGGGCACTCAGCAGGGCTATTTTTACCAGGGACTCAGCCAAGTGCCAGCACCTTGAGGCATGGTGCTTTCAGTATGTCCTGCTGCCACCTACTTGCTATTCAGCCCAGCCAGCACAGTGTGGCCAAATGTTCTGCAAATTGTCTTTTTTTGGCCTTGTTCAATTCGAAAATCAATGAGTGCCAGTTGGCACACATGCTACTTCTCTTGATTTTTTAAGTACTCCTTTTAAAGTCCAGTGCTAGTCTTGGAAGTACTTGCAAAGCAACCTCATGTCCAGCACTTGGGAGGTTCTGTTCCACCCTGTGGCCGTTTTTACACCTGTGACATGCACTGGATGTGTTGGGTTTGTGGCTGTCCTGGCTGAGAGTCACTGCAAGCCCACCCCAGCTCCAAGGTGGGCCTGTTCACTCTCCAGAGGGGATGACTGAGAGGGGGCTCCATCAATGTGCAACAGGCAGCTCTCCCCTCATCTTCCTGCATCTTGTAGGGGGAAAAAAACCCCAACCAAACAAATGTAAATGTCAACACCCCTCTAGTGCAAGACTATAAATACAGCATTCATTAATGGTGTCTCCAGACTGAGGGTGAGATAGGAACATATTTCAAGACCCGAATCTGACCATAATTATGCCCTACATTGCTGTAGGAATGCATCTTCATTGGTTGGGGAAAAAAAAACAAACCCTTCTTTTCTGCTCTTGTAGAAAACTCAAAAGCGCAAGAAACAAAAATGGTAGCTAGAATCCAAGCAGATACAGCAAAAATGGCTGATATTTTTTCAGCATTAGTACAGAGACATATAATATGCATCAACTCCTCAGGCTGAACTGAGAGGCAGATTCAAAGATCTAGAGCTCAGGAAGCTGCAAGGTTGGACACAGGGATCAAAAGCTTCAGAACTGTAAGGTTTATCTCCTCCCTGTAGAGCAACACAGCCCTGCAAGAGCATCCCCTCCAAACACCTGTGCAAATCCATAATATTATTAATTAGCCACTGCTGCCAGGAATGCCTCAATCTGCCATTTAATTTGAGACATATCTGTCAATGGTCCTAACTCCAGAAAGATAAGGTTAATACTCAGTGTTTGACACCAGCTGGAAGAAAAGGAAGCTTATAGAAAAGCAGGTCTCCCCTGTTAAATGCAGAAAACACCGATGATGTAAGTGCAGTTCTTGAATTGTCCTCACATCTCACTCCCTCTTCTATCCTAACACCAACACCTCTGTACAGTAATTCATTAGTCACAGCATCTTACAGTCAATCAGTGTAACCGGTCTGAATCCTTCAGTGAATGATAAACACATCCACACATTCCCCTGACACAAATGTGGTGGTTAGGAAGAACATGTGTGCAGGGTTACTGTTATGACAATTACTGCAGAATTCTGTTTCCAGCAACATTAACCCAGGTGAATGTTCACTTATTACAGCACACCTTTCTTCCCTCAAGAAGGTCACTTGTACCACTTATCATAGATTGTATTAGTTTGTAACATCAAGAGAGATTGATTAATTGGTTAAAAACCAAAAGTTGAGAGGAAAACATTCTTTTCCAAACCTGAAGAGTGGTGCTTTGCCAGATTCATAAACTTGCCAGGATTTTTGCATTGTAATAATGCATCAAATTAAAGCATGCTAGATGAACTCCTTTTGTATTAGAGATAAGAAGCAGATAAAGGTATTTATATGTAAACTACAGTGGAAATACTAGTGTGCATAAAATACCACAGGTAGAAATAGATATTACTTTACCTGCATGAGTTAAACTTGCTCAACTTTAGTCTTCTGTTTAGTGTGTCCAAAACATTTTCCATCTCAAATCCACTTTTGCCTGTAGAAGGCTGTCAGTACTCAAGCAGAGATTGAGCAATGCCTTCTGGCACAAAAAGGCACACTATGTCAAACAACCCCTCATATAAAAACTATTTCCCCAAGCACCTTGCAACATTAAATCCTTTACAAATAAAAAGGCAGAAGGCACGTGTTTAGAGCAAAAACTTGAAGAGCTGATGAAGGGAGAGATAACAGGAGGGTATTCCATTTTGGAAAAGTTAGCTCAGGTTTTCATGTGAAAGAAATCAGAAAACACCAGATAGTAGCATTATAAAATGTATTTGCTAAATTTGGATATGTGCTGACATAATTACATACAAGCTTTTTCTTTGTCTATAAGAACAGCAACATAAATATTTTTTCTATTTATATATACTTAGCTGGTAATATCTAAGATTCCTGTATTTTCAGTGCTGCTCCAGCATGTTCAGCACTGCAACATGGGGATGTTGGTTCTGTCTAGTGACCAGGAATTTACAGCCCCTTTTGGTACTTCTTTAGAATTTCTCCAAGTCATCACCCAACTGCTATTGACTAAAGCTTATTGCTTAGTGTCTCTCAAGCTTTTTGCAGTGCATTTTCATTTCAACTATGATGAATAATTTAGATAGAGTAAAATATGCCACTTCATTGTTCACTCTGTGAACAGTAATTCGGGAAAACAGCAAATCAGCACAGACTTTACAAGGCTTCAAAAGTTTATCCTCCCTCAAAAACTGACATTTTCTACTTATTTTATTTTTTACTAGATACGAGTCCCTCTTTCCCTCATGCAGATTTTCTTACTGCTAAGAAATACAAGCTGGCACACATCTCAGCAGCTGAAAGACAGAATTGATTTTTTTTTTTTTTCAGAATGGCTCTAAGAAGTGTTTTATAATCATAAGAAGCAAACACAAGTGGCATGTTGTCAAAAGGAACAAGTAATTTTAGACTAATGGCCAGGGGAAAGGAATGCACTGCAAATTGTGCAACTAGAAAGACTGTAAGGAAGAAAAGATTATGGTGNGAAAAGTTAGCTCAGGTTTTCATGTGAAAGAAATCAGAAAACACCAGATAGTAGCATTATAAAATGTATTTGCTAAATTTGGATATGTGCTGACATAATTACATGCAAGATTTGTCTATAAGAACAGAAACATAAATATTTTTTTCTATTTATATATACTTATAATGTCTAATATTCTTGTATTTTCAGTGCTGCTCCAGCATGTTCAGCACTGCAGCATGGGGATGTTGGTTCTGTCTAGTGACCAGGAATTTACAGCCCCTTTTGGTACTTCTTTAGAATTTCTCCAAGTCATCACCCAACTGCTATTGACTAAAGCTTATTGCTTAGTGTCTCTCAAGCTTTTTGCAGTGCATTTTCATTTCAACTATGATGAATAATTTAGATAGAGTAAAATATGCCACTTCATTGTTCACTCTGTGAACAGTAATTCGGGAAAACAGCAAATCAGCACAGACTTTACAAGGCTTCAAAAGTTTATCCTCCCTCAAAAACTGACATTTTCTACTTATTTTATTTTTTACTAGATACGAGTCCCTCTTTCCCTCATGCAGATTTTCTTACTGCTAAGAAATACAAGCTGGCACACATCTCAGCAGCTGAAAGACAGAATTGATTTTTTTTTTTTTTCAGAATGGCTCTAAGAAGTGTTTTATAATCATAAGAAGCAAACACAAGTGGCATGTTGTCAAAAGGAACAAGTAATTTTAGACTAATGGCCAGGGGAAAGGAATGCACTGCAAATTGTGCAACTAGAAAGACTGTAAGGAAGAAAAGATTATGGTGACTTGTTCCAAGAAGTCCTCACACACACTAGCTCTCCTCTGGCCTCACTGCTACAAAGAGTTGCACTCTTGGAGTAGAGATAATGGGAATAAAGCAGGTTGGTTTGCAATACAAGAAAGCTGAGCAGAATCTCCCTGCATAGTCTTGTGTGACATCAGCCACAGCAATTTTTTCCTTTGTCACAGGTTAGTGTAAAACAAAATTATGCAAGCCTCCCTGATTAGAGACAACCAAACCCCCAGAAAATGAAAAGTGAAANAACCAGGAATTAGATTAGAGACAACCAAACCCCCAGAAAATGAAAAGTGAAATGAGACATTTGGACACAAGACAAAGAAATCTGTGGTTCTGTTCCACATCTAGACAGTAACCTATACCCACCTACCTGCAAGTACTGCGCATCTACAGCATCCAACATCATGAACTCAACAAGAACTCAGAATGTGACTATGAAAATCTGTATGTTGTTACTGTATTAGTGTAAGAAATGAGAAAAGGTTCACTTCAGCACTTGTCAAGCACTTGTTCATCACCTTACTACAGCAGCAATAATTACAGGTATGGAATGGTGTGTGCAAAGAAAAGTAGCATGGAGAACACCAAGAAAGCAATCTTCAATATATACAGTTCTTAAATATTATTAGTACACTAAGATCAGCTGCAAAAACCTCAGCTGGCAAGGCATGTATCTCTTTATTACTAATGAGACAGTGAAACTCTTTATAGCAAGTTTGCTTCAAAGAAAATATCGAGTTGGTTTTTAATTAGTCTCTAAAGGAGGTTTTCATTGAATAGGAAATTCTCAAATGACAAGAGAAAACAGAAGACTCAGCACAAGTGAAGTGAACTAGAACCTGAGGAGGAGAAGCTGAGTGTCTACTGGACAGGCTTGCCAATATCCCAGCCAGTCAATGTCACTTAGACTGGAAACATGCAGCAAGTGCCTCATTATATTAAAGCAACTGCCACCTCTGAAGAAGTTGCTGATATAAGGTTTGTGCATGAAAGAAGTTTTAGCAAGTGCTGTCGGGGGTTTTGTCTGTTTTCTTTAAAAAGACAAATTAAAATTCATTCCACGATGGGTAAAGTTAAAAAATGTCACAATCCATTAAGAAAAGAATGGGACCCCATTATTTCAATGGCAGCAGCTCCTTGGGTTTGGTATTTTGAGGAAAGGAGTGGGTGAATTGTAACTATATAACCACTAATCATGCCTTAATTATAAAGAATTTAACATATTGAGGGCAAAAATGAATTAGGAAAATAAGCTTTAAAGGTGCTGAAAAGCATATTCTAAGATTTCCTTTTGGCAGGATGAGTGTTTTAGATTGATTCCAAATTCTAAAACAGAAATTGGTACTAATGCTGGCAAATAAGAACTAAAAGAAATTGTTTAAACACTAGCCCATTCTGTCAAATTTGAATGAACTTAGGAACTTTTATCCATAAAACAGGTTAGAGATCAGGAAAAATAGCTTCTTTCAAAAACTTAAATAATCCAGACCAATAAGTGCACAAGGACAAGATAGAGCATAATTGCATATGACTGTGGATTTTTTCAGAGCTTTTTGCCCTGTTAATAAGAACAGCCGAACTGTCATGTTTACCTCCATGAAAAGAAAGTGAATGACTCCAAATCAAATAAGCAGCTATCAGAGAAGTATTGTTTGACACTGTCTGCAGGGCCCTTCATAGCAATCAGGGAAGCTTGGCTTTCCTATCATAATTTCCATGAGATTCAACCCTTTTCTGACAACCTCAGGGTGATAATGCTGCTAATCTACTTGTCTTAAAAAAAATCTTACAATTTTGCTTTTTCTTTGGAATCCCATAAGAAAGATGCTGTGGAGTGAAAAGTTGAAAAATACCTAAAGAAACTACACACAGTATACAAATGCAGGGTGCCAGGAATCAATATGAGGACCTCAGAGAAGAAATTACAAATACTTCCCTAAACCAAACAGTTGCCACTAATAATAGGGCCCAAAAATGTAACATCCTCTTTGCACATGCTTAGACATCTTGCAATACAACAATAGAAAACAGCTAGATTCACGAACTCAGTATTTGAGGAAAAAAAAATTCAGTCATTAAATAGTGGAAAAGTCAGCACCAGTTCTTTTCACTGTTTTGCTCTTTAGATGGGAGCCATTGTAATTTCTACTGGTTTTAACATCCTTTGTTTCTAACAATCAAGAAAGAGGGAACACCCTGCAGCCTAACAATGTTTGCATTCAGAAATCCATCATTAGCAAGTCACGTATGTTTTTTCTTTATTGCAGCAGCCCTCTTGTTAGAGGGTAGAAATGAGCTGAAACACAGAATTCTTGTTTATCACAGCATGAAAAGGGTCCTGGTTTATTCCTCTTTAGAGCTCAGCCATCCTGACATTCCTGACACTCAATGACTCTGGCTGCAGCAGCTCCTGCTGTGGGTTTCCCTTGCAGCCTCTGACTGCTGGTTATTGTCTGCTGAGCTCTGACTGCAGGGGTTGGTGACTGCAGCTTCCAGCAACAGGCTCTGACTGCAGCCCCAGGCTGAGCTCACAGCAGGGATTCTCTCTGCCCAGGATCCTTCTTCTTCATGATCCTCTCATTCCCTCTTCCTCAAGGTTCCTCCTCCTTCATGATCCCCCTCACCAGCCAATCTTTTCATTGCACAATTCAGTTAAACTGATGCTTTGCTGTGGTATGTAGGTCACTTGCATTTGCTTTGAAGTACTTTATAAACACAGTAGCAAACTGAAGCTTTTATAAATGTCCCCCCTCATCTTCGTGGTATTACAGTCCATTTGAGGGGCTTAACAATCAATGCACTTGTAACATTTGAACTAGAAAAGAAAGAGGTTTGATTTAGACTGATAAAATATTCATATTGGGTCATACCTTATAAGTCTCCAGATGTTAAAGGCAGTGTGTTTGCCAAGATAGGATAGCAGCTGTATGAAATTAAATGTATGCTATGAAATATTAAGATAGAAGTAATACAATTCAAAATTACATTATCAATCAGATTTACTGTTCTAGTTGCCTTAATGGGAAAAAAACCCCAAAACTAGACTCCACACAGTCTAGTTCAAAATTAGACTTTTAAAACACCAGCAAAATGCCATTTATTTCCCTATTATTCCATTCCTTCTGCTCCAAAAAACAATTATTCTAGTATGTTATTGTTGAAAGTAGCATATTACTACTAGAAGTAATAGCACTTTGCAATTATCTCACATGGAACAGTGCAACTTTCAGACAACTGGAATATTTTCTTCCCATATACACTAAGTCTTAGGGTCCAAAAAGTTTTTGCAAAAAACGTCAGAGATGTTTTTCATTTCTAAAGGGTACTACTTATTTCTAAACAGTAGCAGTATTCAGAATGCAAAAGCCAGTAGATTCTTTCCCCACGTATTTCTTATTAACAGTAACCTCTGAATTTTAAAAATCACAAATCCTTAGATTTTGGCTCTAATAAAAACAGACACCAGTATAAATGGGCTCTATTGATAAAGAGGCTTCATTTTACTCCTTAAAAATCAGATTAAAACTGAAAAAAATGTTTGCAGTTGCACTCATGAAACTGAGTGAACCTAAATGCTGATTTTCAGTGCTGAATAATGGCCCAAATTCAATCAGAACTTTTCTCTTGATTTAGGAACTCCGTGGAGGCTGAGCTTAACCTTCGCATCAGGCCTGAGGGCATAACTTTTCCTGCCTTGTTTCTGACTTAGCACAGCATCAGAGAGAGAACACAGCAGCAAAAACAGTCTCTGAAATGTCATGTTTCCATTTGATGAGAAAAAGCAACTAGCAGCTGAAGATGACTTTAATTGCAATCTCTTGTAGTAGCCAAGATGATAATCTCTCATATTCACCATTTAGCACTTCAGCCCTGGTTTGACACAGAGGTCCAGAGCAAAGTTTATTTAATATAAATGAATGAACATCTTAAAATCACGAAGGCAAACAAGAGAAGAATTTTTAGAAAGTATCCAGCCAGGATTAATGTTATGATGTGAAAGTAGCTAAGGTTTCTTCACTCTTTAGACACAGTGAGATTCCTAAAATGCTCCTAAAAGGAGTTAAGAGCATGAAACCCAATACAGATGTACACAGTAATGCTAGAATTCAAAACCACACTTGTGCTTTACTTTGTCACAAAGTGATGAAAATGAGACAGACTGAATAACTCGCAGATGAAACCAGGGATTACCTGAGACCTTGATCTCTCTCTTCCTAATCCAGCCACATTGTCATAGAAATATTTTTTTTAACTTTATAGACAATTCCTGTGTATATCTCTGGTGTCCCTGTGCAGGTATGGGGGCCACAGGGAATGGAGTGAAGTTGAGTCTGGGAAA